>JAUPFN010000009.1:5505000-6105000 GCA_036924255.1 Apodemia mormo | reverse complement strand
GACGAAGTCGCTGGCAACGGCTAGTAAATTAATAAAAATAAACATTACACACACTATATTCACGTGACATATTCGACCACCTTTTGGTCGAGTGATTAGCGAAACTTATTACAAATCGATCGGGGCTGGCTCAATTCACGACAGGGACAAATATTTTTGTGATGAACATAGATGTGATGAGATGTTGTATTTCTGGGCTTGGGTGGTTATTATGTATGTAACGGTATTTTATATGTATTCCAATATATGTATCTTTGACTAACACCCATAACATAAACAAATAATTTGCTTACTTTTAGGTTAGATCGCTTTGTGTAATTTGTCGAGCGGTATTATTATTATAAGAACTCGATGCAAAAAGAAAAGGAAAATCGTAATTAAATATATTTTTCAGGTTGAGACGTACATGGGTTTTGAAACTCGTTTCATAACTGAACAAGTTCATACAGCTCTGTTATCGGACTCAGCGAACAACCCTCATCCACTAACCAACCCAGGACTCACAGACCCGGTCCATGTTCGTACCATGTTTACAGTAATAACCTACAACAAAGGAGCAGCAGTAATTAGAATGACAGAACATCTTCTTGGCTTTGAAGTCAACAGACAAGGATTGCAAAACTATCTGATAAACCGGTAGGTAGTCGCGATTATTTATTTTTTTTGCGAAATTTTACTTCTTTAAACGCGGAAGGGAAGACATAATGTAAGCTAATACGTGCCCAAGAAGACACGAAATTTACCGCATGAAGGTAATCATAAAAGTCTTATGGTCGAGCACACTGAGACGAGTGGAAGCGGGGCAAGGCGGACCGCATCGCAACGCATTTCCGTATTGTTTGACCGTCCCATTGGTCGCGTGGTTAGCGACTCTGACTACGCAATCGACGGAGCTCGGGTTCGATCCCCGACGGGGACAAGCATTTGTGTGATGAGCATAAATGTTTGTATTTCTGGTTTTTGGGTGTTTATTAAATATATTCTAGTATTTATATATGTATTTCTATGTATTGGTATCGTTGACTAACACCCATAACACAAGCAAATAATTTGCTTACTTTGGGGTTAGATCAGTCAGTGTAATTTGTCCCGTGAATATTTACTTATTTACTTTACTTATTTTTTCCAAATGTTATTCTCCTCTATTGATCATCAAATGTGGATTTTGTAAATCATATAACTCTTTGTAGTCTTGAATTAATATTATTAATAGTATTTCATATACATACATATTACAATTCCGCTTGTCATAGGAACCTGGCGTGAGCCGAGATGAAGTGCATTGTATTCACCAAAATTCATCCAGCTTAAATCCGCCCCGGGAAAACGTAGTGCTAACGAGTCAAGTGATGAGCTCGGAAAATCGCTGTTTGTAAAAAACAAACATCGATATATTTTTATTTATTCATTCATTCTTGCAGCTCCTTCGATGTAGCGCGTCCAATAGATCTATTCCAAGCATTACAAGATGCTGGAACAGCAGCTGGCGCGCTGGCTCAATATCCTGGATTTTCTTTGATAGAATACTACAGGTCATGGACTGAACAAAGCGGACACCCAGTCGTGAACGTTAATGTTAATCGCGCATCTGGACAGGTCACTTTAACACAGGTATTCCAATTATATTCAAGTGTAACCTATTTTGAGGTGCAATTTTTGAATTAAGACGGTTTTTAAACGGCGAAGCGAAGAATTATGGCGGTTTTTATACATCTCCGCGTAGAAATGCGGAAGTGTGTGAAATCTCAACACAAACTCGTCTATGCGGTCCAGCTGTATTCATGTATTAGGCATTGACGGCCAATGCAAACCTCTGCCACTTACCGTGGAGGTACCCGGTGTCGTGATTAAATCACCTTCTCAAACGACTTAGGGAAAAATAAAATTGATGACAGTATTTTTTTACTATTTATAAGAAGAATGATACAAAGATAACCAAACTAGTGGTCAAAACTCGACCGCACCTATCATATGCTCTATTAAAATCTTTTCTAAATTGGACAACAGACTGTAATTATAAACAAAAATTGTAAATACGTGTGTGTATAAGACTGTGTGTGGGAGCATATGTGTACGTATGTGTATGTATGAGTATGTGTGTCAAACGCATGGTAGAGTGTATAATGTTTTTCAATTAATCTAATACATTTCTAAAGTATGTTATATAAAAATATTACATTTTGCACTTATTATTTCTATATACATAATATCATTGGGTAGAGAACAAGTAGATATCTCTCCCGACTGAAAGAGACAATCATCACCTATTGACACCAAAGATGTTAATGTTACGTTTGTATCCGTGTGGCAGAATGGAAATGTAACAAGCATAATTTTAACGGCTATTTTACCTTTTAAAACGGTATATGTATATTTATAACAAGAACATAAATTACAGAAAAAAGACCAGCCCGCTGAGTTTCTTCCGCCGGATCTTCTCAGTGTGTGGCCGCGTTCCGATCCGGTAGTAATTCTGAAAAATCGATACAATTTATAGTTTTAAATGTAATGTTATATAATGATATTTTTTTTTAAATATTTGCACACCATATATTGGTAGAATATGTCGGTAACTTAATTTATATTTAACAACTTGTAACACCCATATTCTTGCAAATAAATATTTTCTTTCTTTCTTTCTATGACGGTGACTAACGTGGAGGCTATTGTGGCAGGAATGGGTAAGATAATGGTACCAAACCCGGACGAAACGTTAGACTCTACTGCCTAGTAATTATGATAGTAGTGGCATGTATGGCCAATAGTTTGCCTTTTACAAACTACAGATGCAGATGGTCTAGTCCTTAAAAGGGACTTCACAAGGAAACCAGCTTGGTTTTCTTTTACCCGACTAAAACGGGAATTGTGTTAATTTACTTTGAAAAAAATTATCAGGTTTTACTCCATGTTGTTTCAGGCCTCCTTTAAAGAATAGAACAACTGCTATTACATAAGACAGGTCGTAAAAGGCGACCTATTGGCTATGTGTGTCAATACCATTGTGACAATTAGGTGGTAGAGTTCCGTAAATGATTGCCCTGATATTTGGTACCACCGCCTTACCTATTCCTGCTGCAACAGCACTAATGCTTATCATTGTCGTGTTCCGGTTAGAAGAGCAACGCCAGGGGTAGCAAAGTAACATTGATATCTTTGGTGTGTGATGGTTTCTCTTTTCATCAGAAAAGCCATCTGCTTGATTGCTAATTAATGATATAAATATTCGGTAGCAGTCATAAGGGCTGCCGAAAGAAATGAAAATTCGCCGTGTTGGTCCCGGCCTCCTTTGAAGAATAGGCCAACTGTCGTTCTGCCAGGCAGGTCGTAAAAGGCGACCGATTGGCTATCGAGTCACTACCATCGTGGCTACTAGGTGGTAGAGTTCTGGATTGTCTTGCCCGAGTCTGGTAACACCGCCTTACCTATTCCTGCCGCAATAGCGGCAGTGCTTGTCGCTGTCGTGTTCCGGTTTGGAGGGTAAGGTAGCCGGTAAACTTATGCATGTGGCATTAGACCTCGCCACAAGATAGCAACGCACCATTAACATCTTTGGTGTCTATAGGAGATGGTTCACTCTTTCCATCAGGAGACCCATCTGTTTGTTTGCTATAAAAAAATGAAAAAAAAATTTAAAGCTGTACTTTGAATTTTCAAACTGATTTTAATAACAAAAATTATAGTTTCATAATTTTAGATTACATATTAAAATGGTCCTCACGTGAAACCCATTAGATTTTCTCCTACAAAAACTCATCTAACGTGCCTAAAGAAGTTTCCATTTAAACAAACAGGTAGCAATACTAAAAACAGTGATTTTCATATTTTTTCTTTATTTTAGCAACGATTCAACATTAACACTGGTATCTCTTCAACTAATACAATATATAGCGTGCCGATTTCATATACAACTGCGGCCTCTCCAAACTTTATCAATACCAAGCCGTCCTTTATATTGAGCGGAGAAAATGAAACAATAACCATTCCAGATATTGGAAATCACTGGCTGATTCTAAACATACAACAAACAGGTAATTTAAAAAAAAGTTTCTTCATATTTTCGTTTCAGAGCATAGGTTTTTAAAAACTATTGTAGGTTTGTGGAAACAATTTTTCGATAGACTCTTTTGTTCAATATTAAGCTTTATAGCGCTAATTTTTATTAGAGTCAAGTGTCGTTCCCCCTCCCACCCTCCACTCCTCTTCCAGATAAATGGGTGGTTTTGGGGGTAAGAAAAATATATTTAACTAGCTGACCCGGCAAACGTTGTTTTGATATTCATTAGGGAATCCATAGCGAACAAACAACGTGACACGTAATTTATATAAGTCTACGGGATTGTCCTTCCACACCACCAAAATGGCATTAAACTTTATATGGTGGTTAAGTATTCTTAAATTTTCTGTTTTTCCGCGCAATTTTCTTAATATTTTCTTTTATAAGAACCTTCTCCTTACAATTACAAACACAACAAAAAAAAAATTACCGAAATTGGCCAGCCATTTAGGCGTGATGTCGTGACCAAACAAAATAGGGATTGATTTATAAATATATATATATATATATATATATATATATATATATATATATATATATATATATATATATATATATATATATATATATTTATATATATGCAATATAATTGAAGAAACAGAATACAGTATATCAGTAGCTTAATTACTTTCAAGTAGAAATAAATTGGTAAAGTGCGTATCTAACTTAACTAAACTTAAGTAATTTCAATATATATATATATATATATATATATATATATATATATATATATATATATATATATATATATATATATATATATATATATATATATATATATATATAATGATATTATTTCTATTTATAAGTAAAACAAAGACTCAATTGCGTTTCTGTAATTAAAAGAAACAACATTTAAAGCCCTTATTTTCGGGTCTATCTTTTTACAAAATTATTGACAATAAAATATAATTTCCTTCTAATTTCAACTCATTGACAAATCCGCTGACAGAAGCTATCACGGCCCGCTATGGAAACTGGCCATAGCGCGGCAATATAAAAAAACATAATTAAATAAAACCTTATTATGGTTTTCTTTACATCTCCCCTCCTGGAGAAAAACAATTACAAGTGTAATTGCACGTAATTGTTCTTCTGTCAACCGATAAGGGTGTGAGTTTTGATATGTGGTACAAATTTGATTTTTCTTTCTTGTGACCAACATTTACTTTATAAATTGTGTTTGAAATTTTTTTCAATATCTCGTAGGGTCCAATTCTTAGTTCATCTGTTTTCTTCCTATTAAGACGATTTCCATTCTCCACATAAACTCTATCTCCCTCTTTAAAATCATATTCTTTTCTTGACAGGTCATATCTTTTCTTATTATAATCATGGGATTTAATTGTATTTTCATATGCTAATTTTCTATCTCTTGTTAAATTTTCATTTGAACATCTTGTTTTTAATTCTGGTGGTAGAATATTTACATTTTCTCCTTCCAACAGCTATTTTGGTGCAAATTTAGTAACAGTATGTTCCGTCTCATTATATTTGTCAACACATCTCTGTGCAATAGTTGTCCATGCAATTTTATTTTCTCTTTCATTAATTTTGCATCTTATCTTATTAACCAGGATTTGGTTTAGCCTTTCATTCAGGCCATTTGAAGAAGGAGTATCCATAGCAGTAAAAACTATTTTTATATTGTTATCTTTCAGAAATTCCTTAAATTCTTTGGAGTTTATACCGGGATATTGGTCCGTTAATATCATATCAATTTTATGACCTTCTGTTACTTTCTGAATGAGTTTAATGAAATTGTTAGAACTTTGATCTTTTGACGTTAAAATGTAAGCATACCTAGTGAAATGATCAATTAAAAGATGTAGGTATTTTTTAGTCGACCGTGACCCTCCAAATCCACCAATTGTATCAATTGATACAATTTCAAAAGGTTGTCTTGCTGGTCCCAAATGTGACATTAAACCATATTTTGGTTTCCTTCTTGTTTTATTTTTAATACATATTTCACATTCTTCGCAAGTCTGTTTTATCTTTGCTATGATATTCTTTGCTGAAAAGAATGGGGTTAATTTATTTATCATTTGAGTTGTTCCCAGATGGCAGTAAGTAATGTGTACATTTTTTATTAATGTTTTGCTTAGTTCTTCTGATAGCACAATTTTGTTTCTTGTTTTAAATTTTTTGTAGTATATTTCATCTTTCAGTATAAACTTGTTTTTTCTTTTTTGTATTTCTTCATTTATGTTTTGATCAATTTTTATGTCTTCTATGGTAATTAAATTTACCACTTTCAAAGCGTCATCTGTATTTTCACTTGGGTTTAGAACTGGATTTCTGCTTAAGCAGTCTGCCTCTTGATTTGTTTTTCCAGGATTATATTTAATTTTGAAGTTATATTGGGATAAATAATATGTTAGATCTCCGAGCTCCTCATCAGTTCTTGCTTTAATATTCATGTTTTCTAACGGTTTGTGATCTGAGTACACCGTAAACTCCTTCCCCATAAGTAAGTGTTGCCAGTATTTTATAGCTTCTTTTATTGCCAAACATTCTAGGTATATTGCCTTCTTCTTTTTCTGTGAATCTGTTAATTTTTTTGAAAAATAAGCAACTGGTTTATTGTTTCCGTTTTCATCGGTCTGTTTTAGCACTGCTCCCATTCCTTTTATACTTGCATCCGTATAAATGTTTATTGGTAATTGTGGATCATAAATTCTCAGAATCGGCTTTGAGCACAGTAGTGCTTTTATTTTATCAAATGATTGTTGACATTCTTCGGTCCACACGAATTTCACGTCTTTCCTTAATAAATTGTGCAGTGGGTCCAAGATGATTGCGCTGTGGGGCACAAACTTATGATAAAAATTTATTTTTCCTAGAAATTGTCGCACATTTTTCCTTGTCTCTGGTATTGGGAAATCTTTTACTGCTTTTAGGTAATCTTTAAGAGGTTTTACTGAATTGTTTCCTATTATATTTGGTAAATTTTAGTCTAAGCCCCTCCGTTTGAATTGCCTCCAATAATTTTGATACATGTGATACATGTTCTTCGAAGGTTTTTGAATAAATAAGTATATCATCAATAAAATTTACTGCAAAATCAGAGAGCTTATGTTTTCTTATGATATTACTTAGTATTCTTTGGAAAATAGCTGGGGCAGTTTTTAATCCAAATGGCAGACACGTCCACTGATATTGTCCTTCCTGAGTTACGAAAGCTGTTTTGTATTGATCTTGTATTTTTAATGGAATTGACCAAAATGCTGAATTAATATCAAATGTTGAGAAATACTTACAGTTCACTGTTTTCATCATTAAATCTTCAATTAATGGAAATGGCTGTGATTGTGGGACTACTATTTTGTTCAATTCTCTGAAATCTATACATAATCTTGTTTTTCGTTCGTCTTCTTTTTTATAAGCTAGAGTTACTGGAGCAGCAAACGGGCTATATGATTCCACAATCAATTTTTTCTCTAACAGTTTTGATATTTGGTCTTCTATTTCTCTTCTATCTTCAGCTGTGCATCTATATGGACGTTTGCAGCAGTATTTATCCACCATCAAGTCAATATGAGCTTCATAATCTCGTACAGTGCCGATATCATATTTATCTTTGGCAAAGACAGTTTTATATTTTTCTATCAGCTTGTCTATCTCCAATTGTTGCTGTTTATTTAGATGATTAGTAATATTTTCAAATTGATCAGTTTCAATGTGTTCATTGAAGTTAATTTCTTGTTTCACATTCTCCGTTTCAGGACTTTCTAAGCTGTGCTTAGTTTTTTCTCCTTGTGCATTAGGAAAGTTGGTCTCATCTCCTTTTTTGACTTTTTGTATTATTTTCAAATCTTCATTTTGCATGAGCTTGAATTTTTTTATACAGTCTAAACCAATCAGGAAATCATAATTAAAGTTTTCTTTATCTATTACAAAAATATCCATATTTTGTTCTATATTATATATCTTAACTTTTAATGTTACTATACCTTTCGTTTTTTTCTCACCATTAATAGTCTTTAAGTTTACTATTTTTGTATTATTCGTAGTACGTTCTTTCTTTCGTATGTTTAATAATTTAGCATTAATTAATGATACGTTTGAACCCGAATCATAAATTCCAGTTACTTCTACAGTGTCATTTAATAGTAAATTTATTTTTATTAATGGTGGCACATCAAGTTTTTTGGATCCATGTTATTCAGATCTGCTTCTATTTCAGAGCTATTTACTGTTTTTACTATTGATTTTTGAGTTGTACCTTTAAACCAGCAATTCTCCGCTGGGTGGTAACGTTTTCCTCTTTTTTCATTGATACAAATTGGGCATGGCTTTTTCTCGATTATTTTTTTCGATTTAATGTTGGAATTTGTGTATACTTTTTTTTCATACTTATTTTTCTCAACAAGATATTCCAGTTTTCCTATTTCATTGTACAGATCTTCTGTTTCTTGCAAAGTTTCTCTGTCAATTTTATCAGTCACAAAATTGGGCAAACCAAATGCAATAAGATCAATAAGAGTCCCGGTATCAATTTGCTTCCGAACTTCCAATAATAATTTTTCTTTTTTTAGGGCATATTCGATTAACGAACCTGCTTGATATTTAAAGGCAAGAGCGTATCTTATGGGTGACCAACCTTTATTTCCAAATGTCTCACAAAAACATTTCTCCCATTGGTTCCACTCTGATTCCACAGTGTATTTTATTAGCATACAGTCGTACCAATGTGCACTTGAAGACTCCATAAAATTTTTCAAAATTTCTATTTTCTTTTTGTCCTCGTAAATGTTTAAACGTTCACATTCCTTATTAAAAGCTTTAATCCATTGGTAGGCATTTGAAATTTTGCTCGTAAACTTTTCGATCTTAAAATCTTTGGCGATTTTTCCTTTTTTTTCGAGTAATTTCTCTAACAATTTTTCCAAAGAATTGTTCGAGCTACTAGAACTAGGCATATCGTCTGGATTACCTTTAGTTTCCGTGATTTCTTCTAGGTATACATCATTAAATTGCAAGTTTTGTTCTTCATCCAAATATGCTTCTGTTATTTTATCTGTCAAAGTTATCCAGACTTTTCTTATTTGGTGTCTTCTTTGCAATGATTTTTTTATTTTGCCATAATGTGTAGTACTGGTAATTGCTTGATGTTGATTTGCTGGTTGAAAATCTAGGGGTATTCCATAAACCTGCCCACTAGGCGTGGCAATTGAGGTTAAGCATATAATGTTGGTTTTTCCATCAGATGTTGTCTTTACAGCGAAATCAAACCTCAATTTATCCATTATCGTGCCGAATTATTTAGCAAAAAATGTTGTTTTATAATGATATTATTTCTATTTATAAGTAAAACAAAGACTCAATTGCGTTTCTGTAATTAAAAGAAACAACATTTAAAGCCCTTATTTTCGGGTCTATCTTTTTACAAAATTATTGACAATAAAATATAATTTCCTTCTAATTTCAACTCATTGACAAATCCGCTGACAGAAGCTATCACGGCCCGCTATGGAAACTGGCCATAGCGCGGCAATATAAAAAAACATAATTAAATAAAACCTTATTATGGTTTTCTTTACATATATATATATTGAAATTATATAACTTAAGTAATTTCAATATATATATATATATTGAAATTTAGAAAAACTTAAGTTTAGTTAAGTTAGATACGCACTTTACCAATTTATTTCTACTTGAAAGTAATTAAGCTACTGATATACTGTATTCTGTTTCTTCAATTATATTGCAATGACATACTACTAACTTTGATCTGGGACTACGGGATGCTTGTTCAAAGCTGTTTTTTTGTATTTTGAAGCTAACAATTTTCATGAGACAGGAAAGTAGTGTGATAAAAAAATACAGGATTTAATTAAATTCCTAACCATTTAAAAACATTAAAAAACATTTAAGCAAAAATAGCTCTCTATTACTTTATTCAACGTCCCCATGTATGGCACGTTAAAAAATAAAAAAGTATCCAACTTCAAACATCAATATTTCTAAACTGATTTTGTATGGATTGGATCCTTTTCATGTAACTACGTCCAATTATGGGTATATATTTTAACTATTGTCAAATTTTACAGGTTTCTACAGAGTAAACTACGATGACTATTCATGGGATTTAATCACCTTAGCGTTGCGTGGATCACAAAGGACTTTAATCCACGAATATAACAGAGCTCAGGTAATTATAACGTAAGCTAAATTAAATCCATCACTATACTTTAAAACAACCAAAATTTTTGAATTATACTGCCAAATTCATATAATTAATATTCCATAATTATATTGTAAACTAGCTATGCCCGCGGTTTCGTCAACGTGGAAAATTTTCAAAATAAAGTAGCCTAAGTTACTCCTTATGACATAAGTCATCGGCTAGTGAAAGTCCCGTCAAAATCAGTCCAGTTATTTCAGATATTAACCGGAATAAACAGACATACAGATAGACAAAAATTGCAAGAATGTTATTTTGGTAAGTATATGTACCGTGTATACATCCATATGTGTTGAGTAAAAAGCGATTATTTTAATATAATCAGACACACTTTTATTGATTTGTATAGATAATTATAATATGGGTTGGTAAAATGGGTTTTTGATTTTACTATGAATATCACTAAAAAGTCCAGTATTTTATTATAAAAAATACCTTACTGTGACGTGTTTTGATAAATCTTTTGGCTAGATAGGTAGACACATAAATAATGAGAATATACTAATATCTACAGTATATTGTTATTCTCAATGTGGTCTTCACAATGCAAGTTTCAAGCTTTTTTACCATTGAATATTAACTTATATTCTTAACCGTATTAAGTAAAACGACATGTATAGTCGATAACACGACTATTTTAAAAGTCTGTTATTGGTAATTAGTGGCAATATATTTTTGATAATGCAAAGAGACGTTGTACTTTTCTTTTTTTTGCATCTTTCATTTCATTATCTTTAGTTCCAGTCGATGAAAGTCTTCCTTAATAGAAAAATTGTATAATTGTAATTCACGGCCGTTTTTTTTGAATTGCAAATTAATTTTAACAAGCAATTAATCTGTGTTTAACATAATTTTTATAAGCGTATGACCTGTTAAACACATATTAATTGTTTGTTAAAATTAATTTGCGTTTAAGAAACCGGCTGTAAATAGAGCAATGTCTTTTTAGCTTTTTTGTCTTGCTCGATGTATATCTAGTGAAAAGCGAGAAAAAGCTACTAACTATCACTAACTACGTAACAGCACTTTTCAACGTTTTGACCGGGTTCGGTGCCTTGCCTTCCTTGTCTAGTTCCAGTTTGGAGGGTAACGTAATCGCTGAACTTATGCATGCGGCATTCCCACCCTGCCTCTTTATCAGTGGTGGATTCACCAGTAGGCTGAGTAGTCTGGAGCCTAGGGCGGCAGCTTTTGGGGGCCGACAAATTTTTGAATGTAAAGTGTCTATATCACCTATAGACACCATTGTTGTCTCTTTCTATCAGGATGGCTTGCTTGTTTGCTTCTCTATAATATAAGAAAATCTTTTGTGAAATGTTAGATCGTAAAAATAATCTGGAACCTGACACTTGAAGGGTCGGTAGGGGCGGCAAAATTATAACAGCCTACTCGTGGCAAATGCTGTTTATTAAAAACGTACTTATTATAAACATATTTGGTGTCTATAGGCGATGATTGTCTCTTTCCATCAAGAAAACCATTTGCTTCTTTGTTATCTAATAATATAGAAAAATATATCTTTGAGGCAGTGCCTCTATATTTTTCTATATGGAGAACTTATTCATTGTAAAAGTCCGGCAACACATCTGATAAGCATCTGGTATGGCAGATGACAATCAGTTATCTTCAGTTAAAAGCTGTACCTATTTCACCCTGATAGATTTTTATTAATTTTTTACTTTTTTAATGTTTACTTTTCAGATTGTCAACGATGTCTTCCAATTCGCTCGATCTGGACTCATGACATACACAAGAGCATTCAACATATTATCTTTCTTAGAATTTGAGACTGATTACGCTCCATGGGTAGCAGCAATTACAGGCTTCGGGTGGCTGCAAAACAGACTTGCGGGCACCCAACTTGAAACTCTACTAAATGTAAGTTAAATATTATAATATTATTATAATATTATATATATAAATATTATAATAATATTATAATAACTATATCTTTGAACGAGCTAACAAACTCCGAAACAATCTGTCTTTGAACGAGCTAACAAACGCCGAAACAATCTATTTCTTTGAACGAGCTAACAAACGTCGAAACGAAGTTAGATATCGTTTTTATTTTTTATGCCTGAATTCCTAAAATGTCGGTTATAGTACGCTAGCAAGCGACAGATTATCATGACCAAGTTCCTCTAAGGCAATAGCTTCTAAAATGCTTCAGATAGTTGTAACGTGAAGTTTTGTGAATGTCACACAGCTGACAGCTTGGTGCATTGAGCAGTGGTAGCGTCTCAACCACGTTGAAAAAAAAGTCATTTCCTCCCGATTGAAAATTTGTCAAATTATATTTTGTCCAATATCTTGAAGAAATCATAAAGTAAAAATTTGTAAGCTGATAGTTAATATGACCCTTAAGGTTATAAAAAAAATCAGGCAGCAATATTCCGGGGGAAAACTCATCAGCTGGTACATATAAGTAGGCGATATATGCTTCAGCCTGGCTCCCGTGTTACACCTTTAAGGGCATCAGCTGACAATTATCTCACCGAGATACAGCCGGCTGACGTATTTATTTATAAACAGTATTATTTATGATATAATTCGACAATTTTTCAATTAAGAATATATCACTGAACAAGAGGAATATTGATTCAACTGAAATATTAAAAAAGATTATATGTTTCAGTTACTTATTACATTTTTTTTTTTGTATAAAAATTCGAAAGCTAATAGGGAATGTGATAATGTTAGTAATAAATCACAATACATATACATCTAAACACATAGACATAAATAAATAAACACATAGATACCTATCTGCAAATGATTTGATCTTAAAATACACATGTAACAAGATTTCGGTACTGAGAGTCCTGTCTTCGCGGATAAAATTTTGCAAGTTCATAGTTAACATGATCTTGTAAGCAATTAAACAAATCAGCTAGCAATATGCTGAGGGAAAACTCGTCAGCTGGTGCGTTTAAGTGGGTGGTGATATACGCTCTTGTCTGGCTCTAGCGTTACACCTTTAAGGGTATCAGATGACAATTATTCCATCGAGATACATCCAGCTGACGTACTAATTTATTTACAATAACATGATAACTGTTATCTGGCAAATTTTCAATTGAGAAGATGTCTGAAAAAACATTTTCACATGTTTGTGTGACCAGCTGATGTATTTTCCACTAGTATATAATAGTCAGCTGACTTTTTGTTTCTTCAAGATTTTTTTTTTCAATCGGGAGGAATTTTTTTTCGACGTGCCTGAAAGGCTTCTGTTGCCACCCACCCACCCACCTAGCCACAGTTGACATTCACGAATCTTCATTAAACAACTCTCTGAAGCATTGTACAAGTTACCTTCCGAGAGGAAATGATCAATCAAATTTTTATCTGGCTCAGGGTCTATTAGGTGTTGCTTTACGTTTTTATTGTTCCTTGCCATCAAGTGATTTGTCTGTTTGTTGTATCTGCTGATAAATATTAATCATATCATATTTTAGAACTTTTCTGAACTAGTGATATCACGCTTAGCCCAGATAATGACATCCAAGGTTTTATCGAGGTACGAGTTAAGAAAAAAGCTGTAGTCCTCATCGGGACGGTTAAATGTGGGTGTAGGAATCAATACCCATTTCATATTGGTTGTGTGGAGGTTGGGTGGAGGTACTAATCTGATGTTCTTGAGTTGATCCCATCTTAATCTGATGCGCTTAAGTAAACACAAATATCCCCTCTTGGGCTTTCCTACTACATATAAAGTGCATCCTAAAAAGACTGATAAGTTGGTACAGATTTAATAGCCGTTCTGAGCTATAACACCGTCGGACCTACGAAATTATTACCAACTCTTCAAACTAACTTGGAAATTATTCCCAAATTTTCTCTTTTGGGAATAACGTATTTTGCTGTGGATTATTGGAACGAAGTTCCTTATGGCAGGCTTGGAGGGGATAGGGATTTTGCTGCGCGACCGAACTGAAAAAAATATGATAGTAAAACCGTAAGAAAAATGCGTGGAATAAAAGCGTTAAATGAGACGTGCGCAGGCGCGACAGTCGCGTACACAAGCGAGTAGTGCCGTTTAGCCGAAGGAAGTTCGTTCCTACCTGCAGGCTTAGGATAAGCACCACGAGATATATATCGATCGAGAAAGTGACGTTTGCTTGACATTTATTAATATCTCGATGGACGTTATTAAGCATGCCACGATAAACATTTAAAACGTCAGAGATAAATTAAACTAAAAGTTTACTCGAATAGAGAAATAAATGTTGTCACTAGAAGACATAGATATTATACTAATTCTGATTTTTAAGATACACCTTTGATGCATTTAACTTGTGTTAATCATTATGAGCTTTTGTTTACATTTATAACTTCCTGTCATCATTTCTCTTCTTTGTCAGAGTCGAAGGAAATATAACCAAAGCCTAGTGTAGCCGTACCTATTTACAATTGTAATTAAAGATATTTTACAGGTTTTTGAATTATTCTCTCTTTTTAGTTTTGACCATCAAAACTAGTTTTTTATTCTATAAAACTGAAACAATGAATTATGATTCATAAGATGTTTTAATGTAAAGGGCAATTAAGATGCCAGCGTGTATTTATTTCTGAGTGTATAACTGCGTAACTAATTATGCGTAAAAGTGCGTAACAATTATTATTAACAAGCTATTTTTTGCCACTGTAATTATTCCTTTCAATTATAATTCTAACATTATTGAGTAAATTAACATCTTCTTTTAGAGTAATCAATCAACATTTTTGATTAATTTTTTTGATGAGAAACTTCCATAGAATTGTTGTGATTTGACAATGACACGAAAATGAATTACGATAAACAAACATAAATGTATAGTATTATGCCAACTAGAAAATAAGATAGAACAGAATACAATTCACAGTATTTTATGTTACAAATAATGTTATCTATTAATAGCTCCAAAAATCAGCCAGATGCAAGCAATCCAACCTAAGACTTACTGTTAGACCGTGGTCTCCAAGAATAAACTGAATTTTTGTGAACAGCTTCGTTTTGACGAGACAACCATATTTTCTATCTTTGAAAAATCTCGAATCGGGTAACTAATAAAGATTGATAAAATAAGGAAACTTTAGAGTGTCAGACTAAGAAAAGTTTCCACTTTACGTGTATGACAAAGTTACCGTTGAATTACAATAATAATTAACAAGCTGTTGTGAGAAAATTAGGTTATTTTTAAATTGATTAATATCAATTTAAAAATCTCATAAGTGGGATTGTCAGAAAAATCATCAAATATGTAGGACAAAAATTTCATCGTAGTTTTCATAATATAATCAAGCGATTAAAGTCGAAAAATAATTATTGTTATTAATAAATATTTATTATTTACCGAACCCAATGTCTTCGCAGCATTAACTTTATTAGTTACCCGATTCGAGATATTTCGGAAATAGAAAAGACGGTTGTCTCGTCAAAATGAAGCTTTTCACAAATATTCAGCTTGTTGTTAATCAAAAAAAGTTAGTTTGTGGGACCACGGTCTGTGATTTACATCTCAAGAACGAAAAACATTTTTCTTCGACTTTTCAGTTTATCTCTCTTTGATTCAAAGACTTACTCAAAGAGTATATAAATTTTATTTTATTTTGTCTTCTTACATTTACTTCGACCGAAAAAACGAGTGTGAGCTACACTCGATTTTTTTGTTATTTTTGATTGATTAATTAATATTTTGATTATTATAATATGTTTTTATGTATTATTTTTCCTGAGTATATGTTATTAATAGTAACATTAAATAATACAAAATAAGCACCAGCTTTAAATTAACCTTTTATTGTACATTTAGTTTTCTACTGAATTTTGTAGAAAACTTTGTAAGTAGTTGTAATTTTGAATAGAGTTGGTAACACTGAGTAGTACGAGAATTCGTAGAATTATTTTCTCTATACGAAAAATTAAAAGTTTATTTACATTACGTCAAAAAGTATTGTACTTTAACTAATTTGTATTTTGTAATTAATTATAAATTAATTAATTATCTAACCATTACATACAAGGAATTATTGATTTATACTGTTTAGTTCTCACATCTCTAAAATCATCATCATTCTTCCGATTCTAGTACAAAATTAGATTGTTAGGTATGTGAAATGGGAACACAAACTAAAACGTAAGTAGTGTACTTCTTTATACTTATATTTTTTAAAAGCCTATATAGGTTATTAAAAATAATTATGATTTTCTTTTCAGGATAAGAAGTAATAAGCATAAATTAACTTTGTCGCCATGGTGGATTCATGGACTAGACTTGTAGCACCAAAGATTAAAGTCTTTAATATTGGGAAAGTATAATATAACACCATATATACTACAAATACTTCATACATTATAGTTTCTAGAGGAAGAAAGGAAAACAATGGAACACTGTGTAAGTATTTATTTACATACATATCTCCATGACAAATCATCTAACAAGGTAGATTGAAAGAATCAAATTTTAAACATATTTTAATATATTTCTTTCAATGTAAAAGTTGTGGTTTTTTACAAAATTAATATCATAAATTCAAGATTATATCAAAAACTTGATTCTTGTAAAAAAATCCTGAATAATATGAGAAGCTTTCTCTGGAGAATAGTGTAGGCTTCTTTCACTCCCTTTTATAAATGTAACCAATTGTTTTTTCGACCCCATTATATAATTTACAATGCAAATCTATATAACACTACACAAAATGCAACATGCAAGACTGGAGTCATAAGTCCTGAGTTAACTGACAAAAAAATATATTAAGTAAACATATATAACAACATTTTGATAAGATATATTTGTTTACAGGTTGACTAAACAGCGAGTAATGGAAATAGAATAAAGAAGCCTTTCTATTTATTACATTTTTTGAAATTGTTGATTAAGAAGATTTATAAGTTAATGCTGAATATTATATTTTCTTGCTGTTTTTAATGGTTGTGCAAGATTGAAACATAAATCTTAATTTGTAGAAAACAATTAAGTTTATAACATGATAGTCTTAATGTACCTAATATGTGTAATTTTTAAAATTTAAATTAATAGAAAGTTAATGTTACCTTAGGAAAAAATATTTTACTTGTTGATTTTTTATTTTCAAGTGAAATTCCATACTACTCATACTATATAGTAAACTAATTTTTGATATTGAATTTTCATTGCTGATTAATTATGCGAGATAACAAGAGATATTTAAATTGTAGAAAACATTTAAATTTAAAATATAATAGCTTTAATATAGTGCGTGTAATCTTCTATAAGTTTGTTACATTAGTGAAAATTCAAAGATACATGTTAATAAATTTAAGTCATAAGGTGATAAATTGTGAAAATTATTTATCTATTCTGAGAAGTACAAACATTAATAATAATTGTTAGTTTAGTAAAGTAGATGTGTTTGTATTTTTTTTAAAACTCAAATTTAATTTTCTTTACAAGACTGCTTCATATTACACACTTTTTATAATTATTCATTTTGTATTTTGTGTGATTTATTCATTTTGTAACTTTATTAAAGAAAATAAAAATTATTTCTCAAGACTTTTCCATATAGTAAAATCTATGTTTGGCATTAAAACATTAAATACTATGAATAGTGTGTCATTAAACTTATACTTAAAATTAGCCATTGCTGGCTAGAAGTTTCATTTTTATTATATAAAATTATTTAATACTTAGATAGAAGGTTTGCCTAGAGTATATATTTTTTTAAATAAATCTTATACAACACTAAAGTATTTTATTATACCAATAATCCACTAAGTATTGTTACTACCAAAATCACTTCGATTAAAAAACAACAACAAAAGTAACAAAGTTAACACTTCTAAAAGGAAATACTTGTAATTATCATATCGAAGGGTTCTACGTATACTTGTGCAAGTGCAATGACACAACTTTACTGGAGGCCGGATTAAATGTTCTGTAGCTTGTAATCTATACCTTCATATAATAAAATCGTAGGAAAGTCAATGTATGTCCGGGGTAAACTCAAAAAGTACTGCATGGATTTACTTCAAATTTTGCATGAATATTACTAACAGGTCGGGTCAACATATAGGCTACATATTATCACGTTATCACCTACGGGGGAGGAGCTGTGCGGAGTAAACAAAGTCTGCACGAACAAAGTCACGGGCAACAGCTAGTTTTGACATAAATCAATAGAAGTATTTGAAAATTTGTACAAATTTTCAAATACTTTATTACATTAGGACAAATATAAGGTAATTTTAAGGCTTTTGAGGCAAGAAAATGGTTTCCATTGTTTTGCAAGTTGCACCAGTATACATAGGATCCATCAATATCTTCTATTATGTAGTCTTCGCATTTCATCCATTTCAATTATGCCATATGAGGGCATCATTTGTTCTTCTAGGATATTTGTCAGTAATATTAAAAATTCTGCAGTTGAAGTCTTATCTGCAAATAATAATTATATTTTTTATTGACATATATTATTGTAATAAACAATAATAACAAGAACTGACTGCCTTTCTGTATGGTAAATTATCTTTAAATGTAGACAAATATAAAATAATAATGTTTACACATGTAGGTACCTAGGTAATTGAGAACTACATGTGTCATATAGGATATTTTAAGTTATGAATATTACAGAAAATAATTCATCATAGTAGTATGTTAATCATACATGGAACTTGGTCTGAACACAACTGATTAAAACAAATACTTTTTTTGACTAAATATAACTTGAATGGGTAGTAAAAACTCCTTAAATACATAATCAATGCAAGCCTTAGAGGAACAACACATTTACATCATTATTCTATGATGTAAGCGTTGTTGTTGTTTGTTGGTATGTGGCTGTAAGTATTGTGAAAAGTTGACCACCAAGAAAAGGATTATTACTTGTATCCAGCTGAAATTTAACATACACTTGACATGTATATGTAACATATTAACTGTTTAAAAAAGAAACTCGAAAAACTACAGATAACTTTTGAAAAAATATAACTTTATTGAGTTCACCTAAGTCAAATTAGTATTTACTACAAAGATATTCTGTTATTACAGTTAATGAAGTTGGATGGCTGTCATATCTACTAGAAACTGAATTACAAGTCTCTTATGTTCACTTACCTTTAACTAAAGTGGCATGCCTTGATCGGTGTGTGGCTCTAAACCTCAAAATTCACAAGGGTCTATATTATTTAGAGAGCCATGGTTATTGGGTTTATTGAAGCGATATAGTGATTGGAATGCTCCGTCCGTTGTGTAAAAAGATCACACAAATTTCCTATGTGCCTTCTTTGTATTTTGCAGGCTTGCCATTAACCGTAGATATTTAGCACATAATAGGTATAATATGGAACTGCCACCACTATTAAATACATGTATGCCATACTGCCTGCCTGCCTGCCTGCCTGCCATACATACTACTGCCAACACTGGACCGAAATCTATATTTAATAAAATGAATAGAAATCAAAAAGTTTTGTAACTATTGTATAATTAAAGTATAATAATATGAAATAGTGGATAAGGTTATCAACATTTTAACCAAATTTTAACGAAGTGTCAAATGACAAATCGATAAAATGACAGCAAGACGTTTCGATCGATAGAGAAAATAACTACCGTCGAGTAAAATTGATCATTTTCTCTTCCTTTGAAGTATCATGTCGAATCAAGTGTCAAATGCGTTAGCGAATCGAGAAAGTGACATAAAAGTCGAGAAAACGAGGTCGATAAAATTTTATCGTGTTGCTTATCCTAAGCCTGCTGGTGTCCCGCGACACCACATCATTTTTTTTATTTATGTATTTTAAAAAATAAATAAAAGAGAAAATGTTTGAGAATACAATTTGTTTTTTGTTAAATTTTAATTAGAAACAAGGTGTAATCTGTTTATTCTAAAATTGTACATGGTATCTTATTATATTACAGAATCTCATTGTTCAATGGGCCACTCCGCTGATGAATCAACTTACTTACTTTCCTATAACGGGTGAAACCTTCATGAGATCTTACTTGAGATACCAGTTAGCTCCAGTCATGTGCTACATGGGTGTTACTGCTTGTCGTTCAGCAGCCACTACGCAGTTCCAAGCGCTTATTAATTCTAATACTGAGTAAGTATAATGACTTTTCTACTTTCTTCTTTCTTCCCGTGTTGGTCCGGGTATTTTCGAAGAATAGACCAACTTCTACCAGGCAGATCGTAAGAGACGACTGATTAGCTATACGTGTCACTACCATTGTGACTACGAGGTGGAGAGTTTTTCATGGTCTCGTCTGGGTACTTAGTACCACCGCCTCACATATTTCTGCCACAATAGTGTCAATGCTTGTCATTTTCGTTCTGGTTTGGAGGGTAAAGTAACCGATAAACTTATGCATGTAGCACTGCCATGCTACCACACTTTTAATATTTTTGGTATTTATAACTTCTCTTTCCATCAGGAGATTTATCCATTTATTGATTGAGGTAGGGTGGTGGTAACCTACCCGGTCATGACAATGCAGAACTCTACCACTACACGATGGTAGTGACTCATAGCCAAAAAAGTGTAGAGAGTGAGAACATGTGATTACGCGTATGCAAAAAGATTTTTATCGTCAATTAATTTAGAACCAACGAAGCAAGAGTTGTCAGCTTGTATTATCTATATTCTTTTATTGTTAGTGCAATATGAAAACAAATTTATTATAAAACTAGCTGCAGCGTGCAGCCCGCTGCATTATAAAAGTTTTTGGTGAATCCCGGGGATCACCTAATTTTTCCGGGATAAAAGTGACCTATGTGCTATTTCAGGTCACCTCTATATGTGTGCCGAAGTTCATTCAAATCCGTTTAGTAGTTTTTGCGTGATTGAGTAACAAACATCCATCCATCCATCCATCCATCCATCCAAGCTTTCGCATTTTGTAATATTAATTAATTAATATAGATTAGCTGCTCCCTGCAGCTCACTGCATTATAACAGTTTTTGGTGATTGCCACACGATTAACTTATTTTTTCAGGAGAAAAGTATTTTGTGTGCTAGTTCAGGTCATGATATAAATGAGTGCCAAATATCGATATCGATTTGGCAGTTTTTGCGTGAAAGAGTAACAAACATCCATTTATCCAAACATACTGTCGTATTTATTATATTGGAAGGATAAGATTAAAAGTATCTTTACGATTTCGTGAAGAATTTTTTTTATTGAATAAAACACGATGAAATTATTTACATGAATTTTTTGATTCATAGGTTTTTTGTCTACTCCTTTTTTGTACTTTGCATTAATCAAAAATGAATCACTTGATAAATTTTCTACTATTCAAATTAGCCTCAAGTACCTATAGCGGCGGATTATGTATGGAACCAAGGCTCTAGATTTACAACCGAATGTATTGAGTATAAACCATTTGCAATAACGTTTCAAAAAAAAAATACTCGAGATGATTGTTAGGGAGGTGGCCCGTGTTATAAGATCCTAAAGCCCCCTTAAAATCACATGTTCATGCGTAAAACTCATATTATCATACCTATAGAACAGTTTCAGAGGAAAAATTCCTCTGACTTGCAGTTTTTAACAGTTTTTTAATAATTTACTACGTAAAACTATAACACATTAGATGACTAATAGAAAATGATGTATACCTTTTTATTAAGAATTTTATGTTGCTATTACTTAATCTATTTGGATATGCGTGTAGATAGTTTCATTAAATTTCATTTAAATGAAACAGCAAATTAAGATTTGTAATAATAAATGAGATAGATCGTAAATCAGAAATCAGAAATCAGAAGTACTTTATTCAATAAAACTTTTTACAAGTTATTTTGACGCGTCAACATTTTTTTAAACTACTACCGGATCGGAAACACGGCCACACACTGAGAAGATCCAGCGGAAGAAACTCAGCGGGCTTGTCTTTTTTCATAACATTTTTTAAATAAAATATTACATAATATTTAATTAGTATCTAATTGTTACATTAATAATAAGGATTGCCGATATGAGGAGTAGTTTATCCCATGCTTTCCTGTCATCAAGGTATTCAGATATTTTTTAGTAACCTTTTTTACACAGTTTTGTTTTAACACATTTTTTGAATTTGTTAACTGGTAAATCTCTAATGGCATCAGGTGGCTTATTGTAGAAGCGTATACTTTGCCCCATAAAAGAGTTGCTTATTCTGTGGAGACGAGACACATGCACAGCAAGATTGTTTTTGTTCCTTGTATTTAGGGAGTGAATATCACTATTCTTTTTAAATAAGCAAATATTTTTACGAACGTACATCAAAATTTCGAATATACACTGAGAAATTACAGTTAAGATATTGATTTCTTTGAATTTTTCTCTCAGGGAGGTCCTTGGACTAAGATTGTAAATTGCCCTTATAGCCCTTTTTTGTAATACAAACGAATGTAAACATCGACTACGACGTAGACGTAGAAAAAGACCATTTATGTTTATTTTTCTACTTCCTATCAGCTTTATTAAGCCGTTTCCAAAAAAAATACCGAATCCAACACTGATTGTTGACATTAATTTTGTTTCAGGGTACCTGTAAATAGCCGGCATTGGGTGTATTGCAATGGTCTTCGAGATGGTACTCAAGCTAATTATAATTTCCTCTGGCAGCGATACTTACAACACAATGTGTACACTGAAAAGATTTTGCTTTTGCAAACTCTTGGCTGTACGTCTGATACCGCGTCATTAAATCAGTAAGTGTTAAATATTCATCCCAATGCATGTTACATTCAATGTAATACTATGTTTAATGAATAAAAGTTATCAATAAAGATAAGATCTACTAGAAGAGTATACTATAAGTTTATCAGTCAGATCACTTCTAAGATATGAGATATAATAGTTTGTTCCTGTATTGATTCTGGCACTCTTCATAATATCTGAAGTTCTTCCAGGTAGTTCGGAAAAATCAAAATATTGACCAAATATTATTACTATTGTGGCTACTACGTACTAGAGTTCTGCAACGTTTCTCTCAGGTCTGGAACCACCACCTAACCTTTTCTTACCGCAATAGCATCACTGCTTGACACCGTCGTATTCCAGTTCTGAGTGTTAGCTGGTAAACTCATGCATGTGGCATTAATATTCCTTCACATGGACTTCACGGCACCATTATCATCTTTAGTGTCTTATGAGATAGTAAAATATGTTTCGTCAAGTAGTAGAAAAAATTGATTTTAAACTGTCAGAAACAAAATTGTATGTACATATTAATGTGGGTTTTTTAAAAGTTTTTAGTAAGAAAAATGTAGGTTCCTATTTTTTATAAAATACGAGTTTCCTAATATCTCATCATTTGTTTTAGACAAATGTTATATTTTCTTTTATTTTACATTCCGTCACAATGTATGCTCTTGATAATCTAATTTAAATGGCCCCGTTGGTTGAGTGGTTAGCAAACCAAACAGCGAATCGATGGGGCTCGGTTTCGATTTACCGACAGGGAAAAACAGTTGTGTGAAGGGCATAGCTGCTTGTATTTACGGGGTTGAGTGTTTATTATGTATGTAACTCTATATCTCTATGTAGTTTTACCCCGTGTTGGTCCCGGGCTCCTATGAAGAATAGGCCAACTGCCGTTCTGCCAAATAGGTCGCAAAAGGCGACAGATTGGCTATACAAGTCACTACCATCGTGGTTACTAGGTGGTGGAGTTCTGCATTGTCTCGCCCGGGTCTGGTACCACCGCCTTACCTATTCCTGCCGCAACAGCGTCAGTGCTTGTCACTGTCGTGTTCCGGTTTGGAGGGTAAGACAGCCGATAAACTTATGCATGTGGCATTAGATCTCGCCACTAGATAGCAACGCACCGTTAACACCTTTTGTGTCTATAGGCGATGGTTGACTCTTTGAATTAGGAGACCCATCTGCTTGTTTTTTCTATCTTATGACATAAAATTAAACACAGTTAACTAACACCCATATCACAAGCAGATAACTTTCATATTTTGATGCTAGGTTAGTTCGTGTAATTTGTCCAGCGATATTATTACTAATATTATTAAGTTAAATATTTACAGATTCCTTACTAATCTGGTAGAAGACAATTTTATTATTCGTCGCCAAGATTACACGGTAGCTTTTAATGGAGCTTTAACAGGAAATGAACAGAACACGCAAACTGTTCTTACCTTCATACAAAATAATCTGGCATTGGCAGCTAACGCGTAAGTATATGTTCTTTTAGCAGATATCCTTGCCTCTAGAGTAGGTGAGCCCAAGAGAGAATTTTTGGGGTTTACTCTAGCGTAGCAGATTAACATAGGGGGATAAATCGCATACTATTGAGGGGTATGGGGGGCTCTCCCCTAAATATAAACCCTTTATAAAGAACTAGACATTTAGGGCAGTTTAAAATAAAAATTTCAAGAACTTTGGATTGTTGAAATTGTCACAATATACATTTTTCGTTATTCTTACACATCATGTCGTTAAAAGAAATTTCTGAGACGTTCAAGAATGTTAACACAACGTTTTTTTTAACTTTGTGACTCTCTCACTTCCTTACGCTATACTCAATTCGTCAGATTTTCAAATTTTTGACTGGCAATTAACCCACCATACCTTAAACTGACGTGCTTCAGTGTTTCCATAACACTTTTCTTATTTTACATTTTTTTATGTTTAAAAAAATGTGATTTTCCAGTTTTCTGATAAAAACCACGTTAGTATACCTACTTACCTGAGTAAAATGTAACCTACGTTATTTTGAAATAATGTGTCTTTTTATATGTGAAAGAATTATAAAAATCGGCTAAATCGTTTCTGAGTTTATCCATTACAAACAAACAAATAAATCTTTCTTTTTAATATAAGATTGATACAAATTTTACCATTTTAAAGATTTTTGTCCATTAGTCTGTTTGTCTCATTATAACTCAATAACGGCATGACCAATCTTGATTAAAATTAGTATGCAGTAAGAATACATTATTGTTCAATTTATAGGCTTTATTATAATGTAATATACAGATGACTGGTAAAGAACTGTACACATTGAAATACATAATAGTTAATTGTCATGTTTGACCAGTTAAAATATAATAAAAAGAGAACATTGCTTAACTCAATAGTAATCCTTAACGAAATTAAATAGTCACCATAGAAAGTAAATGGTCAAGTAAAAAGTCACCGTGCGGGTGACGGGCTCGTTTTGAATAACAGGTGCTGCGGCCGCAACTATCTAGTATGCTCTATGCACGGGTGTCCATGAATAGTTAACATATATTCTATACTTTCCATCGTCGGCACTTGGTGAAATTCCATTGTTACTAGACACTTTTACTATTCCACTTGTACATCAATTTCACTTTACACAATTTTAATTATATTACTCGACCGGTTTCACTTTTTAAAGCATCTTCAGGATGTAATATACTTAACTGAATCAGTTAAGTATATTACATCCTGAAGATGCTTTAAAAAGTGAAACCGGTCGAGTAATATAATTAAAATTGTGTAAAGTGAAATTGTTGTACAAGTGGAATAGTAAAAGTGTCTAGTAATAGTTAACATCTTTATTGGATAATTCGTTCGCAATTTAAAAACCTATGTTTTTACATATTTAGTATTAAAATCGAGTACTGAATACTCTCCTACAGAATGTAGAATCTTTACCAGTCAACTTATCCATACTAATATTATAAATGCGAAAGTAACTCTGTCTGTCTGTCTGTCTGTCTATCTGTCTGTCTGTCACGCTTTCACGGCCAAACCACTGAACCGATTTGGATAAAATTTGGTACAAATATAGTTTGAGACCCGAGAAAGGACGTAGGATAGTTGTTATCCCGGAAATCCCACGGGAACGGGAACTATGCGGGTTTTTATTTTAGAAAATTTTCCACGCGAACGAAGTCGCGGGCACAGCTAGTATATTATATAGATTTTTTTAAATGAGTGTACCCTCATAAAGCGGCGGTGTAAGTTACTTTCTATTGACGTTCTAGTAATACTTTCTGAAGCAGATTACACCAAGCTTATACCAATTCCTGTCAATTTTAATTCTCATTTGGATTATACATTTTTTAACCGACGAAAAAACGGAGGAGTTTTTCAATTCGATGTGTATATTTTTTTATGTTAGCATAACTTTTTATAGAGTAATCCGATTTTGATAAAAAAGGATAACTTTTTTGAGTGGAATGGGTACACCCCGAGGGTGGTCCTATTTAATTTAAAAAAAAATCAAAAGGTTACGTAAACAAGGTGATTGTTATATTCCCTGTGTCGCGACAACTTAGTGAAACTCCATTTTCATTCAATATTTTATATGAAAGACACTTATACTGTTTCACAATAAATTATTATATATACTATTCAACCGGTTTCTCTTGTAGATAAGCATCATCAGGGCAATTACACTAAAACTACTAAAATAAAATGTTTTTAGTTGCAATTGCCTTACTATATGTATATAATAATTTATTGTGAAACATTACAAGTGTCTTTTATACAAAATATTGAATGAAGGTGATTGTTCACTCACTGATTTTAATGTATGACTACGCATAACTTTTTACAGAGTGATCCGATTTTGATATTTTTTTTTATTGAATTTAATATACAGCGAGGGTTGTTCTATATCGTTTTTGAAAAAAAAAAACACCGAAAAGGGTATTAAATCAGAAGATGATTGTTTATTCACTAACTGATTTTTAATTTATGACCACGCATAACTTTTTACAGAGTGATCCGACTTTGATAATTCTTCTTTTATTGAATAAAATATAACGCGAGGATTATTTCATATAGTTTTTGAAAAAATCCACCCAAAAGGGTATTAAATTAGAAGATATAACTTTTCGTCGGTTAAATGTTTTGTAGAAAGTTAATGCTTGTACTTTTTCAGGTTTGGAACTGTGGCTACTCCTCTAAACAGTATTATTGCAAGATTGCGTACACCTGCTCAAGTTAATGCGGTAATTTTAATTTTTACTTTTATTGCTGTATCAACATTTTGTGGTATTGTGGCAATCGTGTAGCATGGACTTTTTTATCTGAATTATTAAACTTTCCTCCTTTATACCAAAGATAATATTTTAATCCTTTATAACAAAGATAACATACAAGAAAATGATGGGACTTCTGTTGATGGAAAGAAATAACTATCGCCTATAAAGTAATATGTTAATAGTACGTTGAGATCCTGTTGTTCGTGTTGGTCCAAGCTACCTGCTGCTCTGCCAGGCAGGCTGTATAAGGCGACTGATTAGCTATACCTGTTACTACCATCGTGACTATTAGGTGGTAAACGTCTTGCACGTTTCGACGATCGACGAACGACGTTCTGCAACGTCTCATGCGACTTATACATTTGATATTACATAATTATTTTTTTTTGAAAAATATAAATATTTCCGCCACTACAATTTGAATACTTTAACAAAATATGGTTTACAATTTGATTTAATTAGTGCAGAGTGGACTGGAGCCTAAATTAGGAAAAAATCTGTATTTAAGGACTCCAGGTCTCTCATCTTCGGCGCTGTATATGTACAAAAAGTAAAACTGTTTTAACTTTCGTGTGTGGTGTACAGTGAGTTTGTGCATTTGTGTATGTGTGTGTGCGTGTGTTTCTATGTGTGTGTTTGTGAGTTTGTGTGACTGTGTGTGTTTGTCTCTCTCTCTCTCTCTCTCTCTGTGTGTGTGTGTGTGTTTGTGTGTATCTGCGTATGTGCGTGTGTGTATTGTGTGTGTTAGTCTACATAGAGATGATTTACGTTTGTGGTTGTGTTAGGTATGACACATTACAGTAGATATTAATGATTCGGTTTCGTTGTAATCTAAGTTAAGAAAGTATTTTCTGACAATACGCTTACATACAAATGTGTTTTTGGAATATATGTCCAAGAATGAGTGTTATTTGTTATATAGGTATGCTGAAAGGAAACTGTTATGCGATTGAAGAAACTGTTACGTCGCCTGTGTTGCTTTTGGGTAGTTTGCATATGTGAATCTCTGCCACACGGACAACAATGCACCGTTAACAAAACTGGTGTATTTAGGACTTGTCCTTCCATCAGAATAGCTATCATCTTGTTAGCTATCAGCGTCAAGATACTGTCCTAAGCTGAGGTTCGGTCTCACGGGAGACACCCTCAGGGCGGGCTCTAAGCCCACTAAACTTAAAATCTGGCTGTGCACTCTGCTCGCCCGAAATACCTGGTTTTGGACTACCGATAATTTGGACCAACTGCTTAAGTTAGTTTCGTTTTTATCACCTTTTTTTGTATCACAGGATAGCTAACTTTTTTTTCAAAAATTCGTTTCGAAAACAAAGTTAGCTATCCTGTGATACAAAGAAGGCGGTGGTATAAAACTTGGATGAGAGGTTACAGACCTAAAAGTTACGATAGTAAAATATCATCACGCTTGGTTCCCTTGCGGGGTAGGCAGAGTTAACCGAACGTCCATAGACTTTCTAGTTCATCACGATTAATTCAAAACGATTTGGTTCATCGATAAGCGAGATGAGTAGGATCCCCATCACCTTTTATCGACCTGATAACAATTATCGAATTCCATCGATCGAACAATGTCTAGCAATATCCGGGACCGACAGCTGTATGTGCTTATACAAGGCACAAGAGGCATAACACACTACCCCCCAGATTTCAAGCTGCTACTGAGATTTTGGGTTTTCGAGGTTTTTAAAATTTCAATAACATTATTGCTCGACCCGGGGATCGAAGTCTGGACCTCATAATTTGAGCCACATAGGCTATAGCCACATAGGCTTATATATATATATATATATATATATATATATAAGGTCAACAGACAGATAGTAGATACACGTTTGCTTAATCGTTTGTATTTCATGAACTACCTGGCAAGAAGACAAATAGTGTACCTATTCTTCAATAGAGGTGTGAAGATATTGTATGAAAACACACAGCAAATATAATATTGCATGTTTGCACTGTTCAATAGTGGATTAGTACATTTGATTTCATTAGTTTTTTAATTATTAAATAAAACTATTTTTATAAATGACTTAACAATTAAACTTAGCTGTTAATGTCACCCTTTTCGTCTATTAACGGTAATGTAACTAAAGGCACATGAGTCCTAGATTCGATTTCAAAATGAAAATTAGAATTGGATGAAAGGCCAATTATTTGGTAGATTTGTTATCATTGATTCATCATGATTTGATAGAGTAATCATGTGGTGATGATAAATCTTATGTAATAATTTATAAAGGGTGCTAGTGCACCCTTTACTGTTTATGGAAAATGGTTTTTATTTAGTAATACTTGTTTCAGTTCCAAACATGGGCATCGGACAATGAAGCAGTCTTAGGAGATTCTTATGCTGTTGTAACAGCCAGTGCCCAATCACAACTAGAAAGTTTCTCTTGGGTAACTGAAGTAGAGGACGATCTCAATTACTATTTTAACAACGGTTATGATGAACCTACAACAACAACAACGACAACAACAACAACAACAACAACAACAACAACAACAACTACCACGCCAGCACCAACAGTAACAACAGAAGTAACAACAGTTACAACAACTCCAACAGAAGAAGAAACCACAGTAACTACAACATTAACTACTGAGCTTCCAACGACAGAGCCAGACTCTGCAAACACTGCTGTTCTTTCAGTCTTTGCTTTAATGTTTGCAATCATAGGTAATTTTATTGTTAATTAAAGTAAAAAAAATGGTAATGAAATACAAATTATGTTGAATAAATTCATCTTATTTCGTAATTTACACATTACTTTAAACAAAAAATTTAAATATTTTATGATTAATTTTCATTTGAAATTAATTTTAGAGTACATATTATAAGTGCATTTTATAAAGATTTGTGCTAATTGACGATGAATGATTTAAATAGATTAAAAAGTAGTTTGTCAAAAAGGTGAAGTGACTATTTATTATACTTGACTTTGTGTCAATAATTAGTGAGATTTTAATTTTTTTAACTTGAAAAATGCTTAAAAGAGATATCTAAATCTTTCATCAAAACTAGTAATCTCAAACATATGTTAATCGCATCGTGATATACAGGGAAGTAATATTTTTTCTTTATCACCATAGTGTTTACTGTCACCATTTCAGTTTATATTACCAAATTAAATATTTAAAATATCGTGTGGTATGATTAAGTAGTTAATATATTTTTATATGAATAAATAGTAAAGTATTAATTATTGTCTATTATTGTATATTATTATTTAAAATGCAACATGTAAGTATTTTTATTTTGTAAATATATTTTTAATAAATAGGATTTTTTGATCAACCATATAAATGGTGTTTTATTTTAAAAACTATTTAATCGATAAATATTTGTTTCAAGATTTTTAATATTTATTAGATTGACTTTGTGGCATAAAAAAGAGTAATAAGTAAAAGTATTTACTATAAATAGCATTTTCTGAAATAACTTCGTAATTAGAAAAATAACACGACGCAATTTTCTTGCTGGGTAGACAGAGTGTACTGAAAGTTTAAAATTGCCCCTGCTTCACTGAAACTAAGCAGTTCCGGAAACAGATAACAGAACTCAACAACCTCAAGTTTTTTTCATAAGCACAGGGGCGTCAAACGTAATTTAATTTACTTTTGTTGTGGTTAAATTTATTTATTAAATTACATTTTTTTATAGTTCCTGGATAACCAAGCCTTGTTCGCTATTTTTTGGTAAAAACGACGTTTTCTAAAAATAAAACCTAGATAGATAGAATTAACGCACCCATCTTAGTATGCAGGGTGCATACTAAGATTAAAGATTTAGATTATATATAATAATATATTAACACAAGCGAATAAAAAAGTTTAAAAAAATTAAAAATTCTCTTTTTTTTATATCATAAGATATCAAACAAGCAGATGGGTCTCCTGATGGAAAGAGTCAACCATCGCCTATAGACACCAAAGGTGTTAATAGTGCGTTGCTATCTTGTGGCGAGGTCTAATGCCACATGCATAAGTTTACCGGCTACCTTACCCTTCAAACCGGAACACGACAGTAACAAGCACTGACGCTATTGCGGCAGGAATAGGTAAGGCGGTGGTACCAGACCCGGGCGAGACAATGCAGAACTCTACCACCTAGTAGCCACGACGTTAGTAACTTGCATAGCCAATTGGTCAGCTTTTACGACATGCCTGGCAGAACGGCAGTTGGTCTATTGTTCAAAGGAGCCCGGAACCAACACGGGGATCTCTATTTTATACGTAAGTGAACTAAGACAATGTTTCATTCTAAATGACTTACATACTGCTGCTGAATCTTTCTTAAAATTAGATCACATTGTCTTGTACACATTTAGCCCTAAGTACCACTAAGTCATTACAAATAACAGTATTGGTCAGATGTGACATTATTTAGAATTGTTGGTGGCACAGAATATAATATAGCTGAGTTAGCTTGAATAGGCTTAGTTTGTTATGCTATGATTTGGCTTTCTTTGGCTCGGATGGCCAGAAACCAATTTTCGGAAAATAATATGTTCAGATATAAATTAAATACTGATTTAACGTGAATATAAAAAACAGCCTTATGTTGCAAAATTTTGAGATAATAGTTCGATATACCATTCCGTAAATATACAAGTATCAAGTACCAAGTAAAACTACTATGAAATTTTGTGAGATACTGCAAAATAAAATTGTCTGCGAGAGGAAGATACACATATGTTCACGCCGAATCCATTAAGATACTGAAAGAAATTTTATTAATTAGCCTATTTGGCTCAGATCATGGTGGTTTTGATTACGGGTCGGGTAAATGTGTTATTGAGGTTTTTTCTAGGTTTTTTTTTTCAAAAATTCAAAATCTTGATAGCTCGAGGTATGGCGGATGGTGCATCATCGCTCTTGTGCCTAAAATGAGCACGTAAATTCGTTGGTCCTGGTTATTGCTAGAATTAGTCGATAATCATTATCAAGTCAGTAAAATGCGGCGATGGGGATCACAACTCATCTCGCTAGCCGACAAAACGGTGAACTGTGGTGAACCGGAATTTCTATAGACGTTTCATTTGCTAACCCCGCAAGTGAACCGGGCGTGATAATGCGCCAAGATATACAACAATGTACGTAAATCTGAAAAGTAAAACCATCTCTGAATACAAAATTTCATCGAATTAGTCACTTATTGTTAGATATTTGTTGCAGGTCCAGTCCTGGTTACTACAAAATGAAGACCAATTAGGAGGCTCAACAATTGGCTTAAACTTTAGCTTGGAATTAACAAAGAATAGTTTACTATGGGTAGCCCAGCGTAAAGTCGATTTAATTATGGGTTTTGCAAATAATGAATCGGTAATAAATTATAGACGTACAACTACTACAAGAAGGACTACAATTTCTACTACTACTACAAGTAGGACGTCTACCACTACACGAACCACAACTACATCAGTTTTTACTACACCATTTAATATCACAAATTCTACAATTTTCAATACTACAACAATTAATTCTACGTACCCTACTACAACAGAATATTCAACATATAGTACATATTCAAGCCAATATATAATAGGATCAACGCTGCCAACTGTACCAGGGTCATCTGCAACTGCAACAGTTTTTTCAATTTCATTAATTCAAACTTTAATTTTAGGTTTAATATTAAGCAACTCAATTTTCGTAAATATTAGAACTATATCTATATATAAATGAAACTGTAAAGGTTTTAATTATACAAATAAATATATACAAATAAATAATACAAATAATTATAAAAAGTCACTTTTTAGATCATCTTGTATAATTGAATAGAAAATTGAAGATATACTTTTAATATAATGATGTAAAAACATCAAAAAAATTACTATGAATTTGACACGTGCCAAGATTGTCTGTTGCTCTGTTGTATGACGTATGTATATACTATAATAATACTTATCTAAATTTTTGAAGCTTCCGGCGACTGGGACCCCATTAACTGGAACCGCGGTCCCAGTTGCCGGATTTAATTTTAATATTTTTCTTCCGGCGTCTCGGACCACGAATAAATTGTTTTAAAAATCTATTGTTCAATTCAAAACTAGGCGGTCAAACAAAAAAATGTTTAACGTAAAATAAAATAAAACTCTTTGATTCATAAATATCATTTATTTATATAACTTAAATAAAAACACAATTTTTGTTATTTTGTATTATTAAACCCGTAAGTCATGCTAAAAATATTTAACAATTTCAAAGAGTTAACAACAACTAAACAATTCGACCGTAACGTTAGTCTAGTAGTTAGTGATCCTGACTACGCAATTGTCGGGCTCGGGTTCGATCCCCAACAAGAACACATTTGTTCTTATTAGGTACTTACACGAATTGATCCAACCCTTTGAGGTTTCAAGTCGTGTAATTTATCAAGGAATACTTATATTTAATTATCTACGACAAAATCAGCCTTAAAGGTGTTAATATATATTAACAAAAAATTGAAGGAATATAAATAAATGATATTTATGAATCAAAGAGTAAAAGTTTCATTTGTTTTATGTGTGGTCCGAGTCGCCGGAAGAAAAATAATAAATAAAATTTAATCAATCCGGCAACTAGGACCGCGGCTCCAGTTAATGCGGTCTCAGTCGCCGGAATCCTCAATTTTTACTGTAGTATAGTGTGATAACGAAGATCTTACATTTAAAATTTATGATATTATTTAGATCAGAATTTATATCATAGCTAATATTAAATTGAAATATAATTTAAACAGAAGTTTTATTTAATATAATTTGATCGCCCCGTTGGTTAGCAACCCTGATTAAGCAATCGACGGGGCTAGGGTTCGATCCCCGACGGGGACAAGCATTTGTGTGATGAGCATAAATGTTTGTATTTCCGGGTTTGGGAATTTATTAAATATATTCTAGTATTTATATATGTATTTCTATGTATTAGTATCGTTGACTAACACTCATAACATAAGCAAATAATTTGCTTACTTTGCGGTTAGATCAGTAAGTGTAATTTGTCCCGTGATAATATTTATATATTTATATTTATAAGAATAAATAACAATGTATTAAGGATTAACGCGATTTTATTCTTTCATCCCCCCCTCCCGTTGAGCTCCTCGGTTATCAAGGTACTCGTCACAGCGCTGAAATGTCGAGGACTATGGGCAGCTGCCCCCCCCCCCGGATAGGTTTATATCTCTACTAACTATCTACTGTTGTAGATAAAAATATAGTCTTAAAATGTTACGGTTGCCCCCCTGGCCCAGAACCTGGGTACGCCCATGTCGAGGACATTATTCTCCGTCTAACTAATCGCGGTAAGATCCCGTTTATCCCTTAATAATTAGTTTGCTTAAAGTATACATTAATATGAATAGGTTTATAGTAATCTCCTCTATGGTCTAGTGGACCGACGATGGCGTTGACCACATGAAGTCTCGGATTCGATTCCCAGTTCGGACAATTAAAAAAAAAGTGTTTATTCAGTTTTCTGATAAATATAATGTTGCCCCTTGCCCTTGGTACAAAATTTATTTATGTAAAAATGTTTCTTAAAAATATTAGTTACTAGCTGTACCCGACTTCGTCCGCGTGAAAAATTTCTAAAATAAAAGACCCGTTTTACTTGTATAGTTACAGTTACCGTCAGATTTTCGGAATAAAATCTATCCTATATCCTTTCTAGGGTTTCAAACTATCTTTGTATCAAATTTTATCTAAATTGGTTTAGTAATTTAGGCGTGAAGAAGAGACAAACAGACAGAGTTACTTTCGCATTTATAATATTGGTATGAATTGGCTTGACATTTACAAGACTTATGAAGATTAAGCTCGTCAACGTGTAAAAATTTGGAAAAATTGTTGTTTCAGTTTAACTGCTCTGAATATAATATTGAAAAATATGTGACGTCACGCCAAAAAAGAGGGGGTTTCACAAGTATGACCTGTGACAAGGGAAGGTCAAAAACCCACAAATTGCGACATTTTTTTTTTTTTTTTATAGAAAAAAGAGGCAAACGAGCAGGAGGCTCACCTGATCGTAAGTGATTACCGCCGCCCATGGACAGCCACATCACCAGAGGTCTTGCAGCTGCGTTGCCGGCTTTTTAAGAAGGAGTATGCTCTTTTCTTGAAGGTGCCTAAGTCGTATCCGTTCGGAAACACCCCCGCCGGCAATTGATTCCACAGAGGAGTAGTGCGTGGTAAGAAGTGCCTAGAGAATCGCACAGTTGTGGATTTCCAGACATCGAGGTGATGAGGATGGAACTTTGAGTTTTGCCGCGATGTCCGATGATGAAATTCAACAGCAGGGATCAATCCAAATAGTTCGTCGGAACACTCTCCATGATAAATGCGGTAAAAGATGCTAAGCGAACTTACATCTCTGCGTAAAGCCAAGGAGTCAAGCCGATTGGAGATTGCTTGGTCGTCAACGATTCGAACCGCTCTACGCTGAATGCGATCAAGTGGAAGAAGCTGATACTGCGGAGCTCCCGCCCAGAGATGAGAACAGTACTCCATGTGCGGGCGAATTTGCGCTTTGTAAAGTTGCAAGCGATGAGAAGGCAGGAAGTACTGTCTCGCTCTACTGAGCACACCGAGCTTTTTTGAGGCTAATTTAGCCTTTTCTTCCAAATGATCACAGAACTGAACGTTGTTCGATATGTCAACGCCAAGAATTCCAATATTGGCTGAGGTTGTCAGGAGAGTGTTCTCAAAGCGAGGTGATACGACAAAGGCCGACTTTTTAGCGGTGAACGCACACAGCTGTGTCTTCCTGGGGTTGAATTGGACTAAGTTGAGTCGACCCCATTCCGAGATTTTTTCGAGCTGAGTCTCGATTTCAGACACTAGCTTGTCCCGATTCTCATTGACGTGGTCCCGAGAAATAGCGCTATGACCGGAGTACAAAGCATCACCAGTACTGTCATCTGCATAGCAATGAATATTACTAATTCGCAACATGTCATTGATGTGCAGAATAAACAGTGTAGGCGATAGCACGCAGCCTTGCGGAACACCAGCATTGACAAATTTAAGGTCGGAGCACGCACCGTCGACTACGACTTTGATGCTCCGATCAGCCAAAAAACTGGTGATCCACTTGCATAGTTTCCCGGGAAGCCCATAAGAAGGAAGCTTTGAAAGAAGCGCTTTGTGCCAAACCCTATCAAAGGCCTTCGCTATGTCTAAACTAACAGCCAGTGCCTCCCCCTTGGACTCAACTGCCTGCGCCCAGCGATGTGTAAGGTATACTAGAAGATCACCAGCCGATCGACCGCGACGGAAACCGTACTGGCGGTCATTAATCAGCTGGTGCTCCTCTAAATACTTCAAAAGCTGGCAGTTAATTATCTTCTCCATGATTTTGGAGAACAAGGAGGTAATGGCTATCGGCCGATAGTTTGACGGATTCGAGCGATCACCTTTTTTAGGTATAGGGTGCACTAAGGCCGTCTTCCACGATTTCGGTACTACGCCAAGTGAGTAGGAGAGTTGGAACAGACGCGTCAGTACCGGTGTCAACTCTGGAGCACATATTTTAAGCACTATCGGAGAGATGCCATCCGGCCCAGATGACTTATAGATGTCCAAGGAAAACAGTGCTTCTCGCACTGACGACTGATGGAATTTTATTTCAGGCATATTGCTATCACACTGCGGGATGGTAGGCGGTGTGTTTCCTTGGTCATCCAGAGTCGAGTTAGCCGCAAAGAATGAGCCCAGGAGATCGGCCTTTTCCTTCGCGGTGTGGGCCAGAGAATCATCTTCTCTGTGCAGGGATGGAAGGGACGGCTGACAGAAATTCCCTAAGGCAGCCTTGGCGAGAGACCAAAACGCACGGGTGCCCGAAGGAAGGCGAACTAATCTCTCACCAATTTTGCCAATGTGCTCCGATTTTGCCCTGGCGATGACTCTTTTGAAGGACCTCGAGGCGTTATTATACTCCTTTCTTAAAGCGCTGGTTTTTTCATCACACGATGCCGATGCAGCAGCCCAGGCCCGGTAGCACTCCTGCTTTCGGCGCGCAGCCGTCTTGCAGTGGCGACCAAACCAAGGCTGAGACTTGCCACCGATGGGAACCGCAGAGAACGGAATGTAAAGTTCCATACCCTGTAGCACCACATCAGCGACAGAATCAGCAACGACATCCGGATCATCCAACGAGAAGCATGTTCGCCTCCAAGGGTAGGATGCAAAGAAGGACCGCATCCCGTCCCAATCTGCTGACTTATAATGCCAAACGCGGCGGCAGCCCACAAAAGGAGGCCGTGACGGGCGCGTAACCGGCACTTTGGCCCGGATCAGGCAGTGGTCAGACGAACCGAGAGGAACGTCCACTGATACTCGATACTGATCCGGGTGAGAAGTCAGCAGAAGGTCCAACATTGAAGGTGCATGGTCATCCACATCTGGAATGCGCGTAGGTGAAGTAACCAGTTGCGTAAGACCATACGCCAAAGCAAAATCGTGAAAAGACCTCCCGGCGTGATCGGTTGTACGTGAGCAGAGCCAGTCGGTGTGATGGGCGTTAAAATCACCTAAGATCACGATCTCTGCGGTAGGTGTCCTTTGAAGCACGGAATCTGCAGCTAATTGCAAATGCTCGACGAGCCGGTCGACTTCGGTATTCCCGCTATGGGACCTGTATAGGCACGCGTAGATGCGGGGATGGTCGTCGCAGTCTACGCGTAACCATAAGATGGATAAGTCCCGACCTTCAAGACTGCCGAGGCGCCGGTAGCAGATATCTTCTCTGGCGTATACGCACACACCAGCCCGCGGTACAAACGAATGTTCCAATTTGTACCCCGGACAGGCGAGGTAGGAAGTATCCGCCGGAGAAGATATCTGAGTCTCGGTCAAGAAAAGCAAGGCCGGCTTAGCCGTCTCGAGGTGGTAATGGACGGCGTTAAGGTTTGAGTGAAGCCCCCTAATGTTGCAAAAATCCACGACAAGCGTGGTGGGGGATGCCTTAAGTTCCTTGCTTCGTTTGCCTCGTGCAGTGTGGTTAATGAGCGCAATCTTGCCCCCCCCAGAGTACGCAGGGCAGCCTGAGCGTCCATGATTTGGCTGTTCAAGCAATCCAGAGCATGGACGCCCAGAGAGGGATTCTCCACCGCTAGTGCAAGTGGTACCCCCCTGGGGTAAAACACCTTTAAATTGCGCTTTCATGTATGCGGGGGAGGGGGAAGTAGGCCTCCGGGACTCTCACAAACCAGACGAAACACAACAGCTATGCTGTTACTTCACGTCGGTGTTAAGTGAAAGAGTGGTATCTCCCCGGGCGTGCCGGCCTATTCCGCTGTAAGCACAGCATGGCACTACCACTAATCGACTGACTGCACCGACAGAATAATTTTTGTAACAAAAATCATCCCTCCGGTGGGCGATGGGGTCGTCACATGAATGTGCCCCAGTATGTCCTCTATAGGGCATTATATGAAATCTGTCTGTATGTCATCACAATATAGCTTGTATTGGCGGAGGATCAAAATGTTTCATAAAAAATAAAGATATAGAAACGATAATGATGATTTTAGACCAATCTTGGCAATTATTTTCTATCGAACCGATTTCGTTCAATAATGCATCGAGTCTGGCCACGGCCTTTGACATATGATGAATATTAACATATATTTCTTGTAATGTGCTACAACAAATAGTTTTTCTTAAAAAACTGCTTATATGACATCAATTTCAACAAATTAGGTCTTGTATATTTGTTGTATATCTATAAATTAGGTCTCTTAAGTCTCAAAAATTATACTAGGTGGTACTCTATCATCAGCATTGTTACGCCCGGGTCTGGTACCAACGCCTTACCTATTTTTGTCGCAATAGCGTCATTGCTTTTCATTGTCATGTTCTATTTGAAGAGTAAGGTGGCTACCTTATTCTTACTCTTTAACCGTCGTCAGACATGATTATGGTGCTAAGTGTTCTGCAATAATTTGCGTTTTTAACCCCCGGCTTATAAAAAATGTATAACAATTGTGACCACTATGAATATGTGTCTGTCTGTTTGTAAACATTGACGATATTTAGGAAATCAAGTAGAAAAGAGCTAATTACCTGGAAACCGCTGGATCTATTTTGCTAACACATGTCTAACAACCACCGCTAGAAAACCAGCTTTTAATGAAAAAACATTGCATCCAGATCGTTTGATAAGTTCGTTTGGTAAGCTGCAGTGCCACAGACAGACACACACTTTTAGTAGTTAAACTTGTAACACAACTTTCATACATAGAGGGTTAAAATCGCAAATCATTGGAGAACAATTAGCATCATAATCGTGTCTGGTGACTTAAACTTTAATCATTGTACTAGCTGTTGCCAGTGACTTCGTCCGCGCGGAGTTTGTTTACTCCGCACTGCTCCTCCGCCGTAGGTGATAGCGTGATAATATGTAGCCTATATGTTGACCCGACCTATTAGTAATATTCATACAAAATTTGAAGTAAATCCATGCAGTACTTTTTGAGTTTACCCCGGGCATACAAACAGACAAACAGACAAACAGACAAACAGACAAACAGACAAACAGACAAACAGACAAACAGACAAACAGACAAACAGACAAACAGACAAACAGACAAACAGACAAACAGACAAACAGACAAACAGACAAACAGACAAACAGACAAACAGACAAACAGACAAACAGACAAACAGACAAACAGACAAACAGACAAACAGACAAACAGACAAACAGACAAACAGACAAACAGACAAACAGACAAACAGACAAACAGACAAACAGACAAACAGACAAACAGACAAACAGACAAACAGACAAACAGACAAACAGACAAACAGACAAACAGACAAACAGACAAACAGACAAACAGACAAACAGACAAACAGACAAACAGACAAACAGACAAACAGACAAACAGACAAACAGACAAACAGAAAAACAGACAAACAGACAAACAGACAAACAGACAAACAGACAAACAGACAAACAGACAAACAGACAAACAGACAAGCAGACAAATAGACAAACAGACAAACAGACAAACAGACAAACAGACAAACAGATAAACAGACAAACAGACAAAAATTCTCAAAACTATATTTTTGACTTCGATATCGATTGTAGATCACGCCCCAAATATTCTTTTTAAAAAATATTCAATGCACAGTTTTGACTTTCCTACGATTTTATTATATGTATATAATATATAGATGTCGCTATAAAGATCAGCTTTTATATGTTGATCAGATATAAAGAAGATTAGTTATCAAGAATTACTACCAAAAAACAAATATCAATTGTACTTCGGTACCGTTTCAAGATAGGCAGATAGGTCAGGATCAAATGTGTTGGATATTCTAGTATACTATGATTTAATACATTTTTGGATAGTAAAATGGATGCTACAATCTATTGCGGCTTTTCAAAAATTGTTTATATCATAGGGGGACAAGCAAGTACATGGATTCCCTGATGGAAAGAGAAACTATTGCCTATAAACACTAAAGGTGTTAATGGTTCTTTGCTATCCGTGTGGAGAGATGGCAATACCACGTGCTTAAGTATGCCGGCTACTTTATTCTTAAAACTGGAACGAGACAATGACAAGCAATGTCGCTATTGCGACAGGAAAAGGTTGATAAAGTTTTGGTACGGTGGTACCAAATACCAAGACGAGACGTTGCGGAACTTTACCACCTAGTTGTTGCGAATTTGCGTCCCTCCCGCCGCGGGCCACCCTGCCACTCAGATAGCAACGCACCATTAACATATTTGGTGTCTATAAGCGACGGCCATATATATTTGTTTTGTATTTCTCTATGTACAAAAAAAGAATAAATAAATAATTTTCAGCATAAACTAGTTTAACTGTATGATACGACATTTGGAAACCTTCAATTTCACCAAAAACCTTCTCACGTAAAATGTTGGCACGACGAGACCTTGGCTCGCACAGCGTACTGTCATAAAATGATCAAATCTAACGGCCTGGCCACGCGAAATTCGCGCCCGCTATTTTTCGCGCGGCACGAACAGCGAAGCATCTGGCGTCTGAAACAAATGTATGGAAAAGTACTAAACATGCCGCGCGGGGCGACTGACGAATTTTGCCGAGCAGTGGGTGAAGCAGCGAGCGAGAGAAACAGAAGTATGAATCAGCACAATGCATGACGGCGCGTGGCGGCGCGGGCGTCCTCGGCGAAACAGTCTAGGAACCAGAATGATTTAGTTGTAGTTGCCGAGAAATACAATATGAACATTGTAACTTTAATGTTTAAATAGTTACTTTACAATTTGGAAGTATAGACACCACATCTTAAATATAAACAAAGACTAGAGATACCATTATTACTTTTCCCACAATGTTGAATATTCATAAGAATTTAATTATAGTAGGGTTGCCAAAGAATCGATAGTTTTAATCTAGAAACGCCATAATATTGATTGGAACATTAATAGTATCGACTATAATAAACGCCTTTGTTTATCTTCAACAAATGATACTATACGACTATAGGTATACTATACTAAACGATACTATACTTTCGATATTTTTTAAATCATGAATACTATCGATGTTATCGATGGTATTGATGTTTAATGATAATTATGTACTTACTGAGATGATTAAGCCCTATCAATAACAGACTATCAAGCAGCAACACTATAAACTAAAGGATTCGACACTCATTCCAAAAATTTATGTCTATATATTATGTCCATACTATATGAAATTCAATGTCTTTACTATTCCTCGATTCTTATTTAAATCATATACTACATATTCTCCTCCAAATAGTAAGTTTTGAAGTACAAAACTACTCCCCTTCAAGCAATATCGTGATAAAGTTGAAAAAGTGAAAAATTTTACTAGGTGGTAGAGTTCTGCATTGTCTCGCCCGGGTCTAGTACCACCGCCTACCTATTCCTGCCACAATAGCGTCAGTGCTTGTCGATGTCGTGTTCCGGTTTGAAGGGTAAGGTAGCCGGTAAACTTATGCAAGTGGCATTAGACCTCGCCACAAGATATTAACGCACCATTAACATCTTTAGTGTCTATAGGCGATGGTTGACTCTTTCCATCAGGAGACCCAGATGCTTGTTTGCTATCTTATGATATTAAAAAAAAAGACATCTTGCTCTCGACCTATCTGATCGCGGCGAAGAACGCTTCTCTTCGTGGCCTCTAAAATCCGCGCCGCGCGAATTTTCGCGCCGCCTCCGCCGTCGCCAGTTCGCGTGGCCGGGCGGTCATGTAGAACCAAGCTTCTAACTCTTCAAACCCAACTCCACAAACTCTACACTTTACTTAAAAATATGTGACTTGGCTGTTTTGTTACTACAAGAACTATTGTATAAAAGAAAAAATTTATGTTTAATATATTTAGTAATATGATAGCAATCAAACAGAGACTGCGTCGTGATCTGGGGTAACCGTAGTAGCTCGTAGTCTGGCGGAGTGGAGTAATACCACTCCTGTGCCTTGGATGAGCACGTACAACTGTCGGTCCCGATTTACACTACAACTTGTCGATAATCGTTAACGTATCTCTCAACCGTCTATCTATATCTCTATATGTATCTCGTCTATCTGTATCTATATTCTATATCTATATCTATATATGTATCTCGTCAACCGGCAAACCGGTGAATCGCCACCGCAAATCACCGGTTTGTCGATTGACGTGATAAGAGACAAAAGTATAATCACGCCCGGTTCCCTTGCGGAACACCGAACGTCTATAGAATTTCCGGTGAGTGCACCGGAAATTCTATAGACGTTCGGTGTTCGATTCAGTTCGGTTCGGGAACCGGACGTGATGATACTTTAGAAACAAACAGATGATTGACCTACAAAAATAGTGAGGTTAGAATGTCATGTCCACAAGTTTACCGGCTTACCTTACCTTATCCTCCAGATCGGAACATGACAGTGGCAAGCACTGACGCTACGATTGTTGTGGTAGATATATGTAAATATAGGTTTTCTTGATGCTTTTATTTTTGGACTTGATATATAGAAAAGTTTATTTGAAAAGTATTGCTTTAAGATATATATCGGTTATATAAGTATTCTTTTACACTTACTAATTACAACACATTATTATTAGTCATTTTAAAATAATCCATCATTTCCTTTCATGATTCATGAGATTGTAAAGTTTATGATAATTTTGCGATAAACTTTCGAACCCGATGAGTCATTAATGAAAAATACTTGACGTACAACAAGAATAGTTCAAGACAGAAAAAAATGTAAAACCATATTTTTTATCTTTATTTTTAAGAGGCATTATTTTAACTTGATTGTGCCAGGCTCGTTGAAGAATACATAAAATGGGAAATTTTGAACTTATATATTATACAGGTCTCAGATAAAAAATATAAAGACAGAGCGCCTTGAACATTTTATTGAAGTCTCAAAACCAAGTTGATCCTTGTCAGTGCATATCAAGGCGTCATACAGTAAACTCAGACATATATCAAATAGTGGCATTACTATGATTTATGGCAGAGTGCTCCATCTTATTTTTTTGTGTCTGAAATACAGTTAGACAGTAGAGATTTGTTCAGTCTTGTACTTTGGCTTTTGTCAACCTTTTTGAAAATAACTTCTTCTTTAACCGTATTTAGTGGTTTTCAGTCGATTCCTAAAAAGCATAAAGTTCTCAATTGAAATCATAAAATCTGTAACCCCGCATGCCTGCAACTTTCTGCTAATTTAAAGTATTTAGGCTTAAACGAGCCAAAGATACACCTACGCATAGAATTTTTCAAGGATTTAAAAATCTATAATTTGTTAAAAATAAAAGTATTTTAATTTTTGAATAGATTTATATTTAAAAATAATTATTTTGATCTTTCGAATGATATTCAAGGCGATTTTGAGCTCTATAGTGGTAGCTTATTCTGTAAGTAATTTCGTTGAAAATGTTGAAGTAATGTCAAAAAAACATTATTTAAAAATGTGTGTCATTGATAAATTCCAAACAAATAAACTGGTTTTGACCTAATTAATGGTATTTAAAGTAGATTTTTAAGCAACAGAGCTGATTGAATTTTGAAATTAGTCAGTCCGAAAGTTATTTAAAAAAATATGAACTAAGTTTGTTTGTAAACAACATAATTTTAGCATTTGAAAAGCTGTACCTTTTAAAAACTCAATGTAGCGATTAATCACAAAATGTAATCAGCTCTTTTTCTTGAAAGAAACTGCGTTTACAAGGGCACAATTGTCAAAAATTGCAAGAATTGTGCAGAAATGCTTTAAAGATTTTTAACAGAACGGATAAAGACATTCATGCAGTTCTTTAAAAAACTGCCAGACCAAAATAGTGCCATTGTTTAATTTTCAGAGACTTACAAAAAATTTTTTGTAAGTCTTTGTTAATTTTTTTTATTAATCTCTTAGCGCGACTTTGTCTCATTGGTCAGTTGCGCCGTCGACGGGTGACAAAACTTGGAGTGATGTTCTACTTAATATTTTCAAAATAACTTTCAGGCTTATATACCGATTTATTTAAAAAGCTAATCAGCGTTTCTCTCTAAAAAAATGCGTCAAATACTGTAAATTTGATCTAAATCCGTCAATTTGTTTGAGATTTTGCAATAACGAACATTTTTGAAAATGTTACCTCAGTTTTTTTGGCTAACCGGAGCATCAAGGTCGTTGTCGACGGTGCGTGCTCCGACCTTAAATCTGTCAATGCTGGTGTTCCCCAAGGCTGCGTGCTATCACCGACACTGTTCCTTCTGCATATCAATGATATGATGCGAGTTAGCAACATACATTGCTATGCGGATGACAGTACTGGTGATGCTACACACTCCGGCCGAAGCAGTATTTCTCGGGAACACGTCGAAGAGTGCCAAAACAAGCTTGTGTCTGAAGTCGAAAATCGACTTACCGATGTCTCGGAATGGGGTCGCCAAAACCTGGTTACTTTTAACCCCAAGAAGACACAGCTTTGCGTGTTCACCGCAAAAAAGACGCCCTTTGTCGTATCACCTCGATTTGAGGATACTCTCCTGACAGCCTCAGCTAGTGTCGGAATCCTGGGAGTTGACATATCGAATTACGTTCAGTTTCGCGGTCATTTGGAAGGCAAGGCTAAACTAGCCTCCAAAAAGCTCGGTGTGCTTAGCAGAGCGAAACAGTACTTTTTGCCGGTCCATCGCCTTCAACTTTATAAGGCACAGGTTTGGCCTCACATAGAGTACTGTTCGCATCTCTGGGTCGGAGCTCATCAGTACCAGCTTCTTCCTCTTGATCGCATTCAGCGTAGAGCGGTTCGGATCGTTGACGACCAGGCCATTTCGAAACAGCTTGACTCTTTGGCATTGCGCAGAGATGTAGGTTCTCTCTGTGTCTTTTATCGTATATATCATGGAGAGTGTTCCGACGAGATGTTTGGATTAATTCCTGCCGCCGAATTCCACCATCAGACATCGCGTCAAAACTTGAAGTTCCATCCTCACCATCTCGATGTCTGGAAATCCACAACTGTGCGTTTCTCCCGACACTTTTTACCTCGCACTACTCTGTTGTGGAACCAATTACCGGCAGGGGTATTTCCGAACGGATATGACATAGGGACCTTGAAGAAAAGAGCTTACTCATTCTTAAAAGGCCGGCAACGCAACTGCAAGACCTCTGGTATTGCAGATGTCCATGGGCGGCGGTGATCACTTACCATCAGGTGCACCTCTTGCTCGTTTGCCCCCTCTTCTATTATATAAAAAAAAAATAAAAAAAAAACACTTATAGACTATGTAGTTAAGAAAACAATTTAAAGCTTAAAACTTGCGTTAAATACCATTCAAAAGAACAAAACCAATCATCGTTTTCAAAATGTACAGCTTTATAAAAATCAATATAAGTACTGTTAGTTTTAGCAAACTTAATGTTTGAACTAGAAAGATCTATGGTTAGGTATAGTTTTTGTTCCTTTAAGCTTAAAATACCTCATATTCTACATTATTTGTCGTCGGCACTTGGTGAAACTCCATTTTTATTCAATATTTTATATAAAAACACTTGTACTTAATTTTACCATTACGTATAATAAAGTTTTCTTTCATTTATTGATACATTAATTATTCATATTAGGTATGTTTCCCAAAAATCAATTAAAATAACAACCAATTTTCATAATTTTGATGAAATTAATTACTTCATTACGAAGTTTTTATAATATGGACTCGTGAAAAACCGTGTTTGAAATTAAAATAGTTAAAATAGCGGTATTCCAAACATACAAACTTTTATATTTATAACATTTATGGTATAGTAGGTATTAGTTTCATATCTAAAAACATTTAAAATTAGTGACGCATTTAAGGTTAAATAATTTCTGTTTTATCAGAGTGTACTCACGTAATATATATTTATAATATGAAATTCTCGGAAAAAAGTCTAATATCTAAGTTTACTTAATGTAAAAGTAATGTATACTTGTGGGAATAAATAAGTATACTTAATGTAAAAGTAAAGTATACTAAGAAAGTAAAGTATACTAATGTGATTACTGAACAATAATTTATCAGTGTGTAATCTCGTAAAAACTGTAAACATTTTTATTATTGCCACAAAATATAGGTACAGAAGTCAATCTCATGTATAAACTTTTAAACTGGAAATATTTTATTATTGCCACAAAATATAGGTACAGATGTCAATCTCATGTATAAACTTCTCTTTTCATACCTACGCTCGGCGGTCGCGCTAGAGTTGTCAAATTTGGTATATGCACAAAAAATGGTAGTGGCAGTTGTATCTAATTGTTTGATTTATTGTTGAGAATGAAACAGAAAAACGGAAATATAAACCAAAAAATATTTAAATACCTATTTTAATGTTATTGTTATATTTATTACAAAAAGTTCTCTGACGCGCGTTTTAAGTAGGCATGGTAATTATTATTGTTAAATTAGGTTAATTGGTATGTTGTTAATATTAATTAATATTTAACAGTTATTTATTTATGTTATACTAGCGGTTGCCAGCGACTTCGTCCGCGCGGACATCGTTTACTCCGCACAGCCCCTCCCCCGTAGGTGATAGCGTGATAATATGTAGACATTATGTTGACCAGATCTATTAGTAATATTCATGCAAAATTTAAAGTAAATTCATGCAGTACTTTTTGAGTTTACCCCGGACATACATACAGACAAACAGACAAACAGACAAAAATTCTAAAAACTATATTTTTGGCTTCGATATCGAGTTTAGATCACGCCCCATCAAAAAATATTCAATGTACAGTTTTGACTTTTCTACGATTTTATTATATGTATAGATTATATCAGTAGTAGCCTTTATATTATAACAAGTATTACAAGCAGCAAAAACGCAAAGCCGTCGAGTTAGCGACAAAAAAAAAGGTCCTCCGCCGAGTTAGCGACCAAAAAAAAGGTCCTCTGAAGTAGTTTTATAATTTTTAACAGTTATTGTAATTATAAATCAAGGTAGCTCAAATATTTTTATTTACATTATTATCCTATATGAAGTTATAGGTAATTTTCGTGATGCATAAAATTTTAACAGTATTTGCTAATATAAATAACAGTTGTTAATTGTTAAAAAAATGTAGTAAGAAAATTTAATATGTTAACTGTTATATGATCCATGCCTAGTTTTAAGCTCGTGGCACTCGTGTTTGCACTATTCCCTACCATTCCGAGATAGCGTATTCATGAGAGGTTTCTATGTGTACGTTGCTTTAGCGCTCTTTTTATCTAGATTGACTTCCGTACCTAAATGTTTTGTGATATTAATAAGGAATATTTGTTAAGGTAAAGGTTTCATCATTTATCAAGCCGATTCCCCACAAGATAAGCTGAGAAAAGTAAATGTCTATAGACTTTTCCACGTCATTACGAAACCCCAGTTTATTTGTTGGCAGATAAGTGGTGATCCCCATCACTGTGTTTTAAAAACCTAATATGAGGACTAGTATTTATTTCTAGCTATATCTAGACCCATACGTTTTATGTGCTCTTCTAAAGTACGAGAGTCGGTCAAAATTTCAGAGCTTTGCCTGGCTTTAAGACACGGTCGCTACTTTAAGTTCAGTCATATTTTGTTTATCATAAAACACAAGAGAATTTCACCACTTTGAAATCTGGGCACGTAGCTCAGTGGTCAAGCGTTGTCTGGCTTTAAGGAAAGGTCACTGTTTCAAATCTAGTCGTCTGAAACATCTTTTGTTGTTTTGATTATTTGAAATATTTCATGTTATTGTACAATAAGAATTTAACACAGGTTGCTGCAGTGATTTTCAGCCGATGAAAAAACGGAGGGTATCAGTTTCTCATGTATGTATGTAATTTTGTTGGAATTGGATAATATTGATTGAGTATGATTTATTTAGGCGTTTAAACGAGTGTACTAAATTTCGTTAGTGTATGTATGTTTGTACGTTTGTATATTTGTATGATTGTCTAGGGATCACCAAATGGGGGATCGCGGTTTGAATTCGGACCTCCATATTAAAATTTTATTTAAATTTAAGAAAATAAAATCGAAATCTATTTATATGTTTTTTAATAGTCTAAGAAAGTACGAAAATATATTTTAGCCATGTAGTTTCAAATGTACACCGAACGTGACGAGAAAAGATACCAGTAGGTATTTAGTACCCTGAATACGTATCTGATTTTCTTGTCTCGTTCGGTGTTCACAAGTTTTGTAGAAATTGTTACAGTAGTTCTTGGATTACTCTTGAATAAACAGAAACATATTTTTACAATAAATTGATTCGTCATGACAATACTTGCTCGCTTTTAAACCGCTAGTGTATGTAGGCTTAAAACGGACCCTCAGTCAAAGTAATTGGTGAGAAGCTTAGTAATTACTAGATGGTAGACTTTTAAGATGTCTTGACCCACTTCGGCTTTATTTCATTTGGATTAATTCCTGCCGCCGAATTCCATTTTCGGACATCGCGTCAAAATTTGAAATTCCATCCTCACCATCTCGATGTCTGGAAATCCACAACAGTGCGTTTCTCTCGACACTTTTTGCCTCGCACTACTTTGTTGTGAAATCAATTACCGGCAGGGGTGTTTCCAAACGGATACGACTTGAGGGCCTTCAAGAAAAGAGCTTACTCATTCTTAAAAGGCCGGCAACGCAACTGCAAGACCTCTGGTATTGTAGATGTCCATGGGCGGCGGTGATCACTTACCATCAGGTGCACCTCCTGCTCGTTTGACCCCTCTTCTATAAAAAAAAAAAACCTTGGATCTTATAATTTCGGCTCTTCGTAAGACAATTTTATTTATAACTTCAGGATTTTGTCCAAGCCCCTTTTGAAGCCCATCTGCCGTTTTGTTAGACAGTTCGTAAGACGCAGACGATTGGCTATGCGAGTCACTACCGTCGTGACTACTAGGTAGAACTCTGCACTGTGTCGCCCAGGTCTGGTACTAGCTTACCTATTCCTACCACAATAGCGTCATTGCTTTTCACTGTTTCGTGTTTCAATTTGGAGGGTAAGAGCCCTACTACAAGGATAGAAACGCACTATTAATATATTTTGCGTCTATAGGTGATGGTTGTCTCTTTGTTGTATAGTTGTTTTAACCCAATGCTGGTTTGTTATCTCAAGATATAAAAAATATCAACTATGTTACTACAATATATCAGATTATTATTTATGGCATATAATATAAAAACCACGTAAGCACCCCATTTGACAACATGGTGATAGATATTATAGAAAGTAGGCCTCCCTTTGAAGAATAGAGCAACTGCGATTCTGCTAGGCAGTTTGTAAAAAACGAATGGTTGGATATACATGTCGCTGTCCTCGTGAATACTTGGTATTAAAATTCCGCAATGTCTTGCCCGGGTTTGTTTTTTTTTTTTATAAAAAAGGGGTAAACAAGCAAAATACTCATCTGACGGTAAGTGATTACTATCGCCTATGGACAGCCATTAATAAGTAAGCCCTATTCTTGAAGGTCCTTAAGTCGTATCCGTTCGGATTCACTCCCGCTGGTAATAGATTCCACAGAAAATAAGTGCGGGCTAAAAAGTGCCTGGAGAATCGCATGACTGTGTATTTCCAGATATCGAGTTGATGAGAATGACACTTTGAATTTTATCGCGATGTACGATGATGAAATTCAACGGTAGGGATCAATCCAAACAGTTCGTCGGAACACTTTCCATGATGGGTGCGGTAAAAGATGCTAAGCGAACCTAATCTCTACGTAAAGCCAAGGAATCAAGCCAATTGGAACAGTCTGGTCGTCAACGATTCGAACCACTTTATGCTGAATGCGATTAAGGCGAAGAAACTGATACTGCGGAGCTCCCGCCCAGTAATGAGAACACTATTCCATGTAAGGGATAGCACCACTTTACCTATTCCTGCTGCAATAGTGTCAAATTATTACTGTCTGTTCCAATTTAGGTGGTGAGGTAGCCGGTAAAGTTATGCATGTGGCATTATCATTCTGCTACGCAAATAATAAACGAAGGTTTTCTATTTCCATCAGTAACGAGTCACCTGCCTGTTACCTAACTTGTGATTTTAAAATATAGTTCTTTTTCATTAAATAGAAAAATAAAAGAAAGAAAAATACATGTATTTATATAAAATAAATCTAATTATATATATATATATATATATATATATATATATATATATATATATATATATATATATATATATATTTTCCTCCTGAATTCTCATTAATGTGAATGTGGTTGCGCAAGCGATTCAATATTTATTTTGTCAATAGCTGTTGCCAGCGACTTCGTCCGCGCGGACTTCGTTTTCTCCGCACTGCTGCACTGCTCCTCCCCTGTAGGTGATAGCGTGATAATATGTAGCCTATATGTTGACCCGACCTATTAGTAATATTCATGCAAAACTTTTTGAGTTTACCCCGGACATACATACAGACAAACAGACAAACAGATAAACAGACAAACAGACAAAAATTTTAAAAACTATATTTTTGGCTTCGGTATCGATTGTAGATCACGCCGCAAGTATTATTTTAAAAAAAATATTCAATGTACAGTTTTTACTTTCCTACGATTTTATTATATGTGTATATATATAGAAGATACGTCGACAAACAAAAAAAAAAAGGAATCATCGTCTATAAACATCAAAAATATTAAAACTGTATTGCTATCAATGTAGCTGAATGGTAAGACCACATGGATAAATTTATCTACCTTATACATCAAACCGGAATACGACAGTGACAAGCACTGACGATTTTGCGACAGGAATAGGAAAAGTGGTGGTACTAAAGTCGAGATATTGAAAAAGTCTACTAATATCATAAGACAGCAAACAAGCAGATGTCTCTCTTGATGGAAATTCACAACTGTCTGTAGAGACACCAAATATATTAATGGTGCGTTGTTATTCTTGTGGTGGAGTCTTAATGACACTTGCATAATTTACCGGCTACCTCTGCCACACAACCACACCAAAACACGATAGATACAAGCCCTGACGCTATTCTGTGAAAAATAGGTGAGGAAATGGTACCAAACCCGGATGAGACGATGCAAAACTCTACAATCTAGTAGCCAAGATGGTAGTGACTCTCATAACCAATGGTTCGGCATTCATGAACAGCCTGGCAGAAAAGCAGATAGTTATTGGGATTGGAAGTAAGTACCAACACATAGAAGATGTTATATAATACAGTGATTTTGCACGTAAGGTTGAATGAATTAAATACCAAAATGATGGAAACATTTTTTTTATATTATAAAAATGAACTAGGTATAGTAAAAGGTAGAAAAATATACCTAGTTGCAGAATTTAAGGCAATTGAAACACAAGTAATCGTTTATCAAAAACAATTACGACGAAATAAGATTATTGACGATAAAATGATATCGTATCAGTGATTACAGGATATAGTTGCAAATTAAATGGTTGAAAAATTAAAGTAATCCAGTTGGAGGACAATCAGCCTGTGAAGCTGTCGCCAGACGAGGTAATATAAAATTTAGTTGCAAATACAATTTATATATTTCCCCCGTGTTGGATCGGGCCCATTTCGGAGATATGAGCTGCCGTTCTGTCAGGCAGGTTGTATGAGACGACCGATTGACTATACGTTGTCATTGGCTAGAGAGCAGAAATCCGGAAAGTCTCGCTCGGGTATATGATATCACCGTCTGACTCATTCCCTTCGCAATAGTATTTTCACTGTCATGTTACGGTTTGATGGGTAAGGTTGCCGGTAAATTTAGCATTAACACCCTGCTACCTGAATAGTCATCTTTGGTGTCTATAGGAGATGGTTGTCTGTATTGTATCAGAAAAGCTATCTACTTGTTCGCTATTTTATATCACTTCCATATGCTTACCACCAGAAATACGCTATTTCATTTATTAATTTACTTCAGTCTTTTGATCTTCTGTTTTTTATTACTCCAAAGTACTTAGTACTTTCTTTTACAGTGGTATATTCCGAGATAAAATTTTCGGTGGCTCGTAGAGAATCCGGGCGTTTAACGATATTAATTTATCCTTATCGCTATGAAAATATGTAATTTTATGATATTTTGTAAGTTGTATTGGTTTTAAAAAGAACACCAAAATGTATATCAAACTTTAGGTTTCTAGTTCTAGTAGATTTGGTGCTATATTATTTTGTGGCTTCGTAATATTAGTCACTACGAACAAGTCAGTATTTGTGATGATTAAATATTCTTTACTACTAGATACTATTATTTCTGATATATCTCTATCTATAAATAAATAAAGTAAATATTCACGGGACAAATTACACTTACTGATCTAACCCCAAAGTAAGCAAATTATTTGCTTGTGTTATGGGTGTTAGTCAACGATACTAATACATATATATATATATATATATATATATATATATATATATATATATATATATATATATATATATATATATATAACCCGGAAATATAAACATTTATGCTCATCACCCAAATGCTTGTCCCCGTCGGGGATCGAACCCGAGCCCCGTTCATTGCGTAGTCAGTCACTCGACCAACGAGGCGGTTATACTGCTCCTATAATAACTAGTATTTACTTAAAAGTACACTTTATGTGATAATAATTAAGTGATAAGTGATAATAACTACTTCAATCATTACTTCAATAAAATGACCATCCGCTTCAAAACTAACATTTGTTCTATAATAATATAATTAGTATCTCCTCCAAAAGTACCAATACTCCAATTATCAGTATCGCTTTTAAAAGTGTCATTTGTCCAATAAAAGCTAGTATTTACTTAAAAAGTACAATTTATCTAGTGATAAATAATATATACTTCAGAAGAACCATTACTTCAATAAAATTCAACTTTAAAAGTAATATTAGTATAATATATATACTTACCGATAATAATTAGCATCTACTTAAAAAGCATCATTTGACCAATAGTAATTATATTTACGTATACTACTGTTATTACTGTACTGTATTTCAGTCACGTTGGTACTGCTCAACCAAAGGACGGTATTCATATAACTTTTTCCGCGAACGATTAAATAAAACGTAGATAGAAATAGATAATTGTGTTGCGCTAATCATGGTAGTATTAAAGCTAAATTATTCTCGTTTAACTTAGTACCTTTTCGCAAATACTCTACAACAAGTAGTAAATATCACCAACTGCACATCACTTTCTATGAGAGAGTAATCTCTGCCAAAATGGACGTAGCCAAATGATTAATAGGATACGATGTATATTCGTGTAATCCATGTAATTCGGTGTAATCTACTACTCCGTCCTTGTGGGAATACCATGGAGTTCCCGTGCATACTAGCGGACGGAACTCAGTGGTCAGGAGGTTGTCGCTATTGATTCTAGTTTACAGAAGTTACGATGGCGGAAACGAGAGGTCAGCCCATTGTCACGGTAATGTTATCCACGAGTATTTTCACTCGGCCCTGTCCTTGAAATAAATACCTACAGCCGGCCGTGCCGAGCTGTACGTAAATTGCGATAGGGCTGCCCGCTTTCAATATTTTAACCACATTTACCTAGTTGATGAAATTGAAAATCAATTGTGAATTGCATATTATGTAGTCAATATGTTACTTACTTATCTCGTCGCAAGAAGAAGTACAGACTAAAGTACATATTTTTCGAGCAAATAGCTTCTGATGGAATCATATAGCCATCGCCTTATGATGGGAAACATGTAGGTAAACTGTAAGTTGGTACTCGTGTGCGAGAATCGCCTAACTTACTTTTGAAACCAGAATACACATGTGATAATATATTTTTAACACAAAATTAAATCGACGAAAAGTAATGTATAAACATTAAAATTTATGAGTAAACAATCAATCATCCCTCGTTTACTTACCCTTATGGTTGACATTTAAAAAAAATGGAACTACCTGCGGTACCCTATTCGATAAAAAAAGAATTATCAAAATAGGACTACTCTGTAAAAAGTTACGCGTGGTCTCCGTTTCTTCGTCGGTTGAAAAGCATTGACACTTTTGCGACAAGAAAAGATATGGCAAGTAATGGTAAAAAAAGAAAACAAATTTTGGACTTAATTTTATGAGTTAATTCAAGAAGACGATATTACATAATTTGTGATGAGGCTACACGGCGTAGCATTATGTCTTTTAGTCAACATTTTTAAGGACAAGATATTTCCCTCTATTTGAAACTCGACCGTGAGTCTAATAAAGTTAAAACATAAATATCTGTGCGACAATTTATAGGATAAAAAGAAACAAGCGTGTTTGTATTTTGACGCACGTCAATTCTAAAGGAAATGGGTGGCGCGGTATGATCTAAAACGGCTGGGAAACGTGCTAATTTTCGGATAAATAAATTTAGGACTTCAGCTGAAAACCAAACTTAAGTACATTCTTTTTTGTATTTAAAACTAAATATCACCATATAAAAATCACGTAAAAGATTAGAAATATTACAAATATTTTTTTAATAAAAAAATATTTGTTTTAGAGATTTTTTTAACCTATTTTCGGATTTTTATATGATCGAGTAAATAAATTCTATCATGTAATAAGTCAGCACATTCCTTAGATAATATCTTCAGGTATATCGTGTAATTTTTGTAAAATTGTTATTAACAATCAATACAAAAAAAAACGTGATTTAGCAAACCAGTTTTTTCCCGTTTGTCCCTATGCCTCGCCTTAAGAGAGTAATGAATGTGAAGGAAACAATACAATCATGCAAGGATCTTGACATGTCACTTGGTTCTGTCTGCCTACTTTGTAAGGGATCTGGCGTGAAGATATGTATGTTTGTGACACACAAACAGTTTGATCATAGACCATATTGGATTATTTTATAAGCTTGAAACGAACAGCTGTAATGAATAATAAAAAAATAAATGTAATCGACAGCGTGTGAGAACGTTTATTGATTTAATTCATTTCTTAGGCGTATTCTAGACCTACAATAATATTGCGCAATATCACGTATTGTGCAATATTATTGACCGCTTATGGTAAATATTGCAAATTGCACAAAGATTGAACAAAAGTTTGAGTGGGTTTGATTTTTATTGTGCAATATTTTTTTCTTGCAATGTGTAGGCTTAATATTGCACAATATCTTTCAGTTCAGAGTTTGGAGCGGTCGCGTTTGGTCAGTCACGATGTTTAATGTATGGTCGTGTCATAAATATATGCAAAATGGCGAGCAAGAATGCTATAAAAGATAAAGAATGGGAGTTTTTACTTGAATGTATAGAATAGCTATACTATTCTATATTCAATTCTAGATTTATTTAAAAAAAATACCAATATGTTTGCCGCCAAAACTTCGTCGTCAGATATGTTGCTCGCACGAAAATATTGATCAAACTGGTTTGTCAATTTCATTGAGTGAATTTATTGAACGTTTGGAATCAAAGGGGTACTCAATATTATTGCAAAATAAAAATATTGCGCAATATTATTGTAGTTCTATGGGGCACCTTATGAATATTATATAACAATATTAGCTTTCTGCACTTTTCCATATAAATTTTAATTGTGTCTACTAGTAAATGTCATACACTTCAATCCGCAATTTTTGTAAAAAGAGTAGAATATTAATTATTCAGTTTTGACTTATGAGTCAAGTTAAATGGGTTTCTTGCAATGGCTTCGTTTAAATTTTTCTGTATTATCACACTCGGTTTCCTTGTGGGAGAGGTAAAATAAATAGAAGTTTATAAACTTTCCGGTTCACTGGTTTGATGGTTGGCGAGATGAGTGCTGATCTCAGTGATTATTGATGATTTTATCGACTTGATAACGATTATCGACTATTTTTAGCGATAATCGGGACTAACGGCTTTACGTGCTTATCTGATGCATGGGAGTGGTAACCAATGGTGGTAACACACTACCTACCAGATTTCAACTTGGATATTCAAAAAAAAATAATCGAAAAAGCCTTATTAATACTTGTGCCCGACCCGGCTATCGAACCTAGGACCTCATGATTTGAGTCGAATATGCTAACCCCTAGACTATGAGACAGTGAAAATTTCTAAAAAATGTTCTTTTAAATATAAAAGTCTAATCTATTGTGATTAATTATTTAAAAAATGACATCATACAACCCAAATATCAAAAAATGGAATTTAATCACTGATACTACATGTAATTATTACCTTTTAAATTATCCTAAGCATTGGTAATAAGCCGGCGATAACTATTATCAGGGCATTGTTTTATCTTGATTTAACAGTGTTAGTAGGAAAAACATTGCTGTAGGTAAATAACTTAATGTATATAATACGAATAAATACTATTCCACAGGTCGGCTAGCATTTCATAATACCGGGTTCCTAATCAACGATCCGTTATTCGTAAAGCTGCGGCCGTATTTGCGTCTATCGTCACAAAGCTCCGTGCAATGACACGGTACATGCAGATGTGACTGGGTATTATCGGCTATCGTCAAAAACATTCGGAGTACGTGTACGTTATCGCGTGGGTCAAAGGGTTTTAGCGCGCTAAGGTATTGGGCTGCGTGGTTAAACTAGCGTTGTTCATTTCAGCCCTTGTTTCGATCAGTTCAGACGCATGCGGATGGCTGTGTGAGAATGGAGTGGAACGATGAAATGATTAACTGAGTCCATTATAAAGGATCCTAAAAATGCGACCTAAAAGAAATCTGTAAACGGTTGACCCTGCAGGCCATCCCTAGAACTTCCCGCTAATTTAAGGTATTTTAAGATCAACGGAGTAAGCACTATAAGCATAGATTTTTTTTTTAGTTTAAATATTATCTATTTTGATAAAAGCGGCAGTATATTGATTTTTGAAAAGCTGTATATTTTGGAAACGATGATTGATTTGATCTTTCGCATGGCATTAAAATCAATTTTTAAGATCTAAAATATTGCTTTATCTAAATAATCGATAGGTCGAAAAATTTCGAAGCAATGCCAAAAAAAAAAACGTTTTCTCAAAAATTTTCGTCATTGATAAATCCCGAAAAAATTTAACGATTTTGATCTAATTTATATTTCGTCTATCTAATTTATTTATCGTATTTAACGCAGTTTTTAAAGGAAAATTATTAGCCTGAAAGTTATTTAAAACCAACGTAACTTTATTATTTAAAAACTGTAACTTTGAAAAGTAGATTCGATTTTCATTTTTGAACCGACATTCGACGTATTTTTTAGTAAGTAGAATATGGTAGAATACCAAAAAATGATTGGTTGAAAAATTCGAAGTTATGTCGAAAAAAACACCTTTATCAACATTTTTCGTCAACGATTAGTCCCAAACGGATAAACTGATTTCGACGAAATTTATGCATTAGATGCAGTTTTTTGAGGAATAGAGCTAATTAGTTTTTATACTCAATCGGAACATTAATTTGGAAGTTATTAATAAAAAGTACTGTTTCGCTAACATTTTTTTGGGAGTTTTTTCAAAATTTCTCAAAATCTCCCGGGCCTATTTGGTTCAAATTTTCAGAAGGTCTTAAGTTGAGCGGCATCCAATTGAATTCCATCAACTGCGTTTCAATCGGTCCAGTCATTCAAAAGTTATGAGATATTTACATACACACACACACTAGATATTTAGTTGTAGGCGATATTTTTTTTGCAAGTCTAATATTATTCACAAATTTAAATATTTTGTAGAAGATTCCACTCGAACGAAAGGTTTCAAAGGTGCCGGGTTCTACCGGGTTATGCTGGGTTCTTATAATATACTTATAACAGTAACCATTCGTAACTAGCTTAGTAATCATAATAAAAAGTATCATATCATACTGTTTCATAAGTTTTTTGAATTATCTATTTACGACGAGCATTTTATGGGAACATAACATTCTATCATTTCCATACAATATACAGTAAAATTCATAACTCAGAAATCAGAAATACTTTATTCAATAAAACTTTTTACAAGTTATTTTGACACGTCAACATATTTTTTAAAAACTGCTACCGGATCGCAAACGCGGCCATACACTGAGAAGATCCGGCGGAAGAAACTCAGCGGGTTTGTCTTTTTTTCATATCATCTACTTTTTTACAATATCACAATATTACAAAAAATATATAAGAGATCGGTATGAGGAGCAATTAATCCCAGGCTTTTTTGTCTTCTAAATAAACTGAGATTTTATAATATCCTCTTTTACACAGTTTTGTTTTAACACATTTTTTAAATTTATTGACTCTTATAGTTTCGGAAAGTTTATTGTAAAAGCGTATACATTGCCCCATAAAAGAGTTACTTATTCTGTGGAGACGAGATGCATGCACAACGATTGTTTTTGTTCCTTGTATTAAGTGAGTGTAAATCACCATATTTTTTTAAAATAGCAAATATTTTTACGAACGTACATCAAGTTCTCAAATATATATTGGGATATAACAGTTAGAATATTGATTTTTTTGGATTTTTCTCTCAGGGAAACCCTCGGGCTAAGATTGTAAATTGCCCTAATAGCTCTTTTCTGCAATACAAATATAGTATTTATTTCAGCAGAATTTCCCCAGAAAAGAATTCCGGATGACATAATGCTGTGGAAGTAACTAAAGTATACAATTCTTGCTGTGTCGACATCAGCTGATTGTCTCATTTTTTTAACTGCTTAAGCTGCCGAAATAAGTCTATTTGCTAAATTATTAATATGCGGTCCCCATTGTAATTTCTTATCTAAAGTAATACCTAAAAACACAGTGGAATCCACCAGATCCAGGTTGTTTCCATTCAGTTGTACGCTTGTATCTACATGCCTTACATTAGGCAATGAAAATTTAACACACTTAGTTTTGTTACCATTTAATAAAAGATTGTTCGTACTGAACCAGTGTACAACTTTTGAAATCGCATTATTTACTTTGTCATACTTACCAATTCGTCTTTTTACTTTGAATAAAAGTGAAGTGTTATCCGAAAACAGTACGATTCCATGCTTATCCCATACGTAGTAAGGCGAGTCAATTATATATATCAAAAACAGAAATGGACCAAGTGTGGAGCCCTGCGGGACACCCATGGTTACAGCAGCACCAGGGGATCTTTTTCAATTAATATAAACTCTCTAAATTCTTTCATTTAAGTAAGAAACAAAAAGATCGGGAGCTTTATTTCGAACTCCATAGTGGTGTAACTTCCTGATTAAAATGTTATGATCGCCACAGTCAAATGCATTAGACAAATCACAGAACACTCCAAGTGCATCTTGCGAATTCTCCCCGGCTTCATAAACGTTTTTGAGTAATTCGACACTAGCATCTATGGTTGAGCGACCTTTCGTAAAACCGAATTGTTTATTGTGAAATAATCTAAATTTATCAAAATGTCTAAGCATTTGGTCTAGCATATTTTTTTCAATTATTTTACTTAGGGTTGGCAAAACCGAGATAGGCCGAAAATTGGAGGGATCACATTTAGAGCTAGACTTGAAAATTGGAATAACTTTGCTGAATTTCATTAAGTCAGGAAAAACACCATGTGTTACAGGACAATTAAATATTACAGCTAAATATGGTGCATTAACATTTATTACTGAAGCAATGATTCTAACAGAATGCCCCCAAAAATCTAAGGTTTTTTCGGTTCCAATGTTTTAAAGGCATTTAAGATATCTTTGGTATCAATGAATGAAAATTCAAAAGTTTTATCACACTTGGTTTTACATTGCTTCAGTAATGATTCAGCAGTACTAACTGATGAACTGAGGTTTTGAGTTGTTAAAACCGCAGTATTGGAGAAAAATTTTTCAAACTCTGTTGCAATCTCCAAATCTCCCTCTATGTTGATTACATCAGATTTCAATTGGAAGACATTATTGAAATTTTTGGGTTTACCAGTTTCACTATTAATGATATTCCAAGTAGCTTTTATTTTGTTTGTGGATTGTTTAGTAATATTTTTTATGTAAAGGGTTTTTGCTTGCCCTTTTAAAAATAACATGCCCTTTTAAAAATTTTGGAATACTTTTTTTACATATTCTTGAAATTCCGCAGTGTGTTTTTTTTATATCATAAGTTAGCAAACAAGCAGATGAGTCTCCTGATGGAAAGAGTCAACCATCGTCTATAGACACCAAAGATGTTAATGGTGCGTTGCTATCTTGTGGCGAGGTCTAATGCCACATGCATAAGTTTACCGGCTACCTTACCGGAACACGAAAGCGACAAGCACTGACGCTATTGCGGCAGGAATAGGAACCAGGCATTAGAAAGCTCCTCCTAGGTCATTAAAATAATTATAATTTCCTTGAACTTGTTAAAATAAGATTTTGTTTTTATCAAAGCCATTGGAATTTGTCAGTCAAGGAAACTTGTTAAGAGTAATTCTATTGTATCTTGCTCCCACAGTTAACTCCACTGTTGTCAAAATTAATATACGATTTTTGTGGTTAACAGAAGTTTTGTGTTTTAGAGCTTGCACAACGACTATTTAGCAGCGTTTATGATTTTGATTGTTTAATGTATATCAGTTTTTTTTCTTAACGTTTCTATGGTGCACATAATTTGATTGTAAGTGCTTAAAGAGTTACAATTTTGTTTTGATCAATGAATCTATACTAATATTAGGAGTAAAAATGTTAGGTTGAAAAACTAAGTAAATTTGTGAGTTTTTTGTAGGAGTAAGATCTGGACTAAGCCGATATTTTATAAAATTCGTAGACCAGTAGAACAATACATTATTTATTTGATACATTATTCATTTATTTATTTATTTTAACTATTGCACAAAATATACAACAGACGAACTTATTTTATTTACTTTAATTTATGCACCATTACAATACAATGGATAATGTCTTAATGTCTAAAGATATTTATTTTTGAAGGATATAAGCTACATTCTACAATGGCTAGTATTCAATAATACAAAGTAATTTTCTTTATATGATAAGACAGTAAACAAGTAGATGGACCTCCTGGTGGAAAGAGTCAACCATCGCTTATAGATATCAAAGATGTTAATGGTGCGTTGCTATCTTGTAGCGAGGTCACATGCATTTACCGGCTATCTTACCCTAATAACCAGAACATGTCAGTGATAAGCACTGACGCTATTGCGGCAGTAACAAGTAAGGCAGTGGAACCAGACTCGGGCGAGACAATGCAGACATCTACCACCTAGTAGCCATGTTAGTAATGACGCGCATAGCCAATCGATCGCCTTTTACGACCTGTCAGAACGGCAGTTGACCTATTCTTATTGTAGACTAAACAGGACCAACACGGAGAAAATTCAAGAATCATGTCTTCAAGCAAATTCAAATGATAAGTAAATTCAAGAATCATGCATTCGAGTTAATTAAAAATCGCAATATAACAATAATTTATTTTGTCACGATATACTCGTATATGATTACCAATATTTCTCCGATTAACTTCGGCCCATAGATAATATATTGCCAAGTGAGAACGATCTTTGATTTTTCATCTTGCACAGCGTCATTAAATATAAGAGTGTTGACTCTCACATCATAATCCCCACAGTGAAGTTGACATCTCCGTAATATCAACTCTTTATACAGCTAGAACTACCTGTGTTGACCCATCTTATTGCAATACAAAACCTACCTAAAACTACGATTACAATTCACTTTTTATATTCAAGCTGCTTGCTGCTATAGCAGCAAAACTTTCCCATGCATTCTGACCATCTAAGAAATACAACTTTCACTTGTCTACAATTATTGCATATTTTAATATTCTTTTCTTCTTAAATGTCTGTAGACTTAGCATTCCAGTCCCAACTTTGTCAGTGACTTAGTGTCTAGATGAAGAGTTACTGTAGCGGTCAAACAATGTTTTGCGAGAACCAAAAGCATTATTTATTTTTTCTTAGTTGAGTAAAAAGAGACCTATAGCCTTTTATAAATGTATTATCATATATAATTTAAAAAAAACTATTTCGACTGGTATGGATTTTCCGGGATTACCAATTCAAATATACAAACTCTTGTTATATTCTGTTAATAAATATAGATATATAACTAGGTTACACATAATATAGGAATTAGTTTATTAAATTATTTATCAGGTCTTAACATGTTATCAATTATACTTAAGTTAGTCAGCATATTTTAACTCTTAAAGGGCTAGGTAAATCCGTGACGAGTTTATATAGTTATCAATTTGTATAGATATTTTTAACATAAAGTTGGAAATTATAAATTCCTATTAATTGCTCGCTATTGTGAATGCATTGGATATTAAAAATAACAAATTGTCGGTGCTTTAAATTTCAATAACCGTGACCATAATTCCCTGTTACTATTTATCTTATTATTATGTCCTATTTATTTTATAATGGTAATAAATTGTTTATCATATATTATCGTATAATGATGATTAAATTATTATTCTGTTCATTTGATTGGATTTCACCCTATAAAATTATCAAAATAATATTATAAATACATTTGATGTTAAAAATTAATTAACTAATTTCATACACCTAGCCCTTGATTCATAAATTTTGCATGCTTACAAGTTGTTCAGTGCTTTAAATTTTAATAAGCATGACCAAGATTATCTATTTCTCTTTATATTATAATGATTAATTATCTATTATACATCTTATAGTGATGATTACAATATTATCTTGTTAATTTATAGAATTTCATCCTAAAAATTAGCATAATATTGCAGCATAATATTGTAAATTTAATGTTGTAGATATTACAATAGTAGTAGGCTTTTTAAAATTATGCTAATTCTTTTTTTATTTTTTTAAATTAGGATAATTTCATCAATTTCATACATTCAACGTCATCGTCAGATTCATAAATGTAGCATTTTTACCTGTTGTCGGTACAATAAACGTAACCAAAATTACTGTACTATTTATCTATAATGATTCACTAACGTATAACAAAATGTATTAAATTGTCAAGGTTTATATGTATAAAGATAACGTTCGTATCAAATACGAAAATGTAGAATTAGATAAATACACTCGATAAAATAATTAGCAAAATTCCACGTTTTTTACAAAATAATATTCATCGATTTTTTTAATTATTGTTTGGAGTTATTTTATACATTATTTTGTAGTATTTGTAAATTTTAAGTTACTTGTTACTTAAAATCAATTACTTTTCTTTCCCAATAGTATCATAATTTGTATCATGAACAAAAATATAAGACAAATTTTTCGTTAATTTATCGTTATATTGCGTCTTACACGATATACAGATTTTTAACAACCGTATTTTTTTTTATTAACACTAAAGCGGTCATGATCCTAGTGATATGTCGTTCAGTGTATAATGGAAATGATATACTCAGAGGTTAGGCCTGAAAGAAAATGTCGGTGTAAAGATGAGAAAGGGCATGCTCCGTTAGTTCGGACATGTGATCGAAATAGTCGAACATGAAAGGTTAGCAAAACTAAAATACAATGTAAATGTGTATGTATGTAGATACTAGGAAAGACTAAGATTGACATACCATGATCAAATTGATCGAGTACTGTCCAATGGTATTGTCAAGAGTATTCTCAACCGGCGCGTTTGTATGAAGAGAATAATGAATATGGAAGAAGCGAGAAAAGTCTGCAAGAATCGTGATGTATGGACTATGGCACTTGGTTCTCTTTGTCCTACTTGTAAGTGGTCTGGCGTGAAGATATGTATGTTTTCTCAGTGCCGACGACTGAAAGTATAAATGAGATTTACTTCTTGTTACAGATGGCGATCTTCAACCTTTCACTTATATTAGCAATAGTCTTATATGCAAACGCATCACCAACTCCGCCTGTTACCCGAAATACAATCTTCATTGATGAGAAATTAGAAGGAGAGATTTTCGAAAATGTAGACATCTTCGAAAGCGATATTATAGGACACAACACTGTCCCCAGCGACTGGCGTCTTCCAAATACTACACGTCCACAACATTATGATATTCTTTGGGCTATTGATATAGCACGTTTCATTTTTACTGGCGAAGTTGATATACAGCTTGTTGCGACACAAGCGAATGTGAACGAAATTGTTTTGCACGCCCATGATTTACTTCTAACATCTGTAACGCTAACTCAAGGTACCACTACTGTTGCACAATCATACTCTTTCCAGACAGAGCAACATTTCTTGCGTGTTAGATTAAACAATACAGTTTTGCAATTCAGTGCCACGAATCCTGTTGTTTACAATCTAAGAATTGCCTTTACTGCTGATCTTCGCGATGATATGTACGGAATTTATCGAAGTTGGTTCCGGAACTCCCCAACTGATGCTGCAGTAAGGTGTGTAAAATTATTGTTATTTAATATTTTAAGAAATTATTGTCTCGTCGGATCCCTTGCGGGATAGGCAGAGCGAACCGGATCACCATAACCATTCTGGTTCAGAGCAATTCATTGGTTTTATTGGTTGGCTAGATAAGTGATGATCACCACAGTCGCATTTTATTGACCTACTAACGATTATTGCCTATTTCGAATGATAACCGGGACCGACAACTTTATTTGCTTATCTGAGGCACGGGGGTGGTAACACACTCTTCTCCGAGTTGCTACTGTTTTTTTTTGGTTTTCGAGAAAAACCTCTAAAAAGTTTCAATAAACATTTGCCTGACTCGTGTACAGAACCCAACAGCTCATGATCTGAGCTAAATAGGATAACCCGTAAAATTCGAGATAGTCCAACTTAAGGAGCTATTACAAATTATAAACAAAAGTTATTTATCAACCACAGAAAGCTTATTTAATGCTAGTACATGTAGTAGACTGCTAGGAAAATTATGATTTAGTCTAACGGACATAACGGACATAATGTGAATGGTGACATAATGAAGGCATCTGGTCAGTCAGATCCGCTATTTTATGATAATTTTAGGCGCTTTTTCACTATCGGTAAAGAAACATAAAGAGTATGTATACTTACCGCAAATTAGCAGGACTGTATATAGTACCGTAAGGGATTACCCGTTAACTTTCATTAAACTGTCACTTACAATTTAAGGTAAAGGTCTAGTCGACAGAGACTTTTGCCGGAGGACGGCAACCTAAAAAACCTTTTCCATTTTATGTAGGAAGTCGGATAGTGGCTAATTTGTAATTGTCGAAACATATACTTATGTGATATAATTTTCGACACTATAACTGATAGATATAAAGTCTATGCACTTGATATGGTTAGTTATTAGTAGTGATTGAGTGACGTTACTAACATTGGATAAATGTTATCTGTTGCAAGAGATTTTTTTAAGAATTTGACGGTTACATTGAGTCAATTTCTTGAGGATAACCGCCTTACATGTGTATCATAAGCACAGAACAAAAATAATTCCTTGATCGTAAGGTTCAATCATAAAGTATTAGGTATAAGTGGAGCTAGAACTCGTGTTAATCAATTTTCAATAAACATTTGCCTGACGCTGCCGTTAATCAATTGAAATGAATATTTACGTTATATCTCTGTCTATGAGGTCTCCCCGTCTCTTTTTACACAGCTGTGTTAAAAGAGAGGGTAAGACCTCAGAAGATGACAGCAGTATGTAAAATTGTGTTTCAAGTAGGTATTAGAAGTGCTGCCTCCAGATATAATACAGCTTTATGGATTCAATGACGTGTATATTATACTCGTTATTGGTAAGGTTCGATTTCTATTTTTTTTTAAATATTTTTTCTATTCTCAATAATTTTATATTATTGTCATTCCAGAGTTTGAAAATTTTGTATATTTCTTTGCGTCGCCAAGTACGTATAGCTGTTGGTTCCAGCTATGAAACAATTTAGTCATTTGGGTTGGCTATTGTGACGTGATAGAAATCACCACTCGTTGCGTTAGTTAGCAAAATAGAAAATTATATTGAACAAAATATCTTACGAAATTCAATTTACCCGCATGTTATCCAACGTGATACAATTCATTAAGCAAAAATTAAAGAGTATGTAAAATTAACATCAGAATGAAGTAACAAATGAAATTTATTTACTTCGTCGAAACACATGTCTAATATTGACCGCCCCGTTGGTCGAGTGGTTAGCGATCCTGACTACGCGATCGACGGGGCTCGGGTTCGATCCCCGACGGGGACAAGCATTTGTGTGATGAACATAAATGTTTGTATTTTCGGGTTTGGGTGTATGTATATTAAATATATTCTTGTATTTATATATGTATTTCTATGTATTAGTATCGTTGACTAACACCCATAACACAAGCAAATAATTTGCTTACTTTGGGGTTAGATCAGTTAGTGTAATTTGTCCCTTGAATATTTATTATTTATTTATTTATTATATTGACAGATTTCAAGGTTAAGTATAAATGTGTTAGGATACGAGGGGAAGCAAGACTTAAAATCACCCATCTAGGACGTAATATAGTCCAGTAAAAAGTTTAATGAAACCATGATCAACCAGTTTTGGCGCAATGAGTAAAAATGTGTTCATTAATACTTAAATAATGATATTATGAAATAAATTTTGATTTAAAATTAGGGGTAAGGTATGAAAAAAAATAAAAAAGGGTTGAAAAATGCCTTTTTTTAAATAACTTAATAACGGTAGGAAATACAAAAAAAAGTTTCAAGTAAAAGTTGTAGAGAAAAAAATTCTACACAAAAAGTTCCTCTTCATTTTATGTTATCTGCTTTAGTTTAGCTACAAAAAATAAAAATTAAATTTGTAGTAAAATATGTAAAAATATATAAATATGGGAATACATGTGTAGTAGTGTTAGTACATATTTATGTGATGCGCGCGTTGCATGGTACAGGGCCGTAATAATTCTGGTAAGGTTTTATAATTAATTACAAAGCAAATTTATTTTTTATTTTTTGGAGCTAAACTAAAGTAGATAACAAAAAAATGAAGAGGAACTGTTTGTGTAGAATTTTTTTCTCTACAACTTTTACTTGAAACTTTTTTTTGTATTTCCTACCGTTATTAAGTTATTTAAAAAAAGGGATTTTTCAACCCTTTTTTAATTTTTTTTCATACCTTTGCCCTAATTTCAAATCAAAATTTATTTCATAATATCATTATTTAAGTTTTAATGAACACATTTTTACTCATTGCGCCAAAACTGGTTGATCATGGTTTCATTAAACTTTGTACTGGACATTAGCGCGAGATGACGTAATCACGTGATATTAATATTAGTAAAATTATAAAATTAAGTGATCAAGATTTGATCATTTGAATTTAAATTCATTCAATAATTGATGATTGATCTCAGTTTCTCAAACATCAATTATACAATCTTAACATGCTTGTAATATATATTTTAACATAAATTTTGGTAGATTCTATTACCTAGCTTTATGACAAACAAAACATATGACAAACGAAACATTATGATTTCAAATTTAATTTTTTCTAGTTGGATGGCAACTACTCAGTTCCAAGCTACCGCAGCCCGTTTCGCGTTTCCTTGTTACGATGAACCTAGTTTCAAGGCTACTTTTGACATCACAATCCGCAGGCCCACTACTTATAGAAGTTGGGCACTAACAAATATCGTCGAAACCAGAACTAGCACCATCCAGTAAGTAATATGTTTATTATAAGACATTATTTTGTTATTATTACCAAAGAGAAAAATATACCAAATGTACTACGTACTAGAAGTCGTTGATTATTACTGATGAAAGATTAACAATGTTAAAGAATAATACACTTGCCAATCGACTTCCCAAAAAGAGGAGGTTTTCAATTCAGTTGTATTTATATGCCTGTTATTTCAAAACTTGGTCATTTATATACCGACTTTGAAAATTCGTTTTTGATTGAGAGGGTTATACTTCTCGCGTGGTCCCATTTAATAGTGAATATCTGACGAGGATTTTAGTCACACAAGAAGTGGGAAGTCGGTTGTTGCAGATCTACTGAGTTTAAATTATTGTTTTGCCCGCGACTTCGTCTGAGTGGAATTTAAAGTAGCCTAAGTTAGTCCTTATTACCTGTGAAATTCCGTCAAAATCGATCCAGCCGTTCCAGAGATTAGCTGCAACAAACAGACAGAAAGACAGACAGACAAAAAACGTAAAAAGTGTTATTTTGGTATGTGTACCGTGTATACATCCATATGCATTTAGTTAAAATCGGTTGTTTTAATATTACAAATAGACACTCCAATTTATTTTATTTGTATAGAAAATCTATAGGTAAAACCGGTTATTTTAATATTACAAGCAGACCCTTCAATTTTATTTATTTGTATAGATGTTTAAATCCTTTTTTCTTTTTCCTCTCTTTCTTGATTTCGTTTCTTTTTCCTACCTGATCTTTATACTTCTAACTAAATAAAATAAAAATTAATTTACTGCACTTGAGTTAATTTTAACTATAAATTGTATTTTTGTTTAATTTACATTTTAAGCTTGGAATATTAAATCATTATGTACACTTTTAGAGGCTACGAAGAAGACGTTTATGGTACTACTCCAGTTATGTCAACATATCTGTTGGCGATTATTGTTGCGCAATACAATTCCATTAGAGTACCAGAAACTGGAAACCTCACATACGAAGTTATTGCAAGACCAGGGGCTCTTTCAGCAAATCAAGGAGAATATGCTTTCCGCGTTGGTCAAGAGCTTACAACGTCAATGAGTAACCACACCGGCATTGACTTCTACAGCGTTCATCCTAATCTCAAGATGACACAAGCTTCAATTCCTGACTTTTCAGCTGGTGCTATGGAAAACTGGGGATTGATTACATACAGGTTTCTATATTTCTTAGCAAATATTTTTTTTATAACATAAGATAGCAAACAAACAGATGGGTCTCCTGATGAAAAGAGTCAACCATCGTCTATAGACACCAAAGATGTTAGTGGTGCGTTGCTATCTTGTGGCGAGTTCTAATGCCACATGCATAAGTTTACTGGCTACCTTACCTTCCAAACCGGAACACGACAGTGACAAGCGCTGACGCTGACAAGTAAAATTAGAACTTTCCCACTTTCCGCATAGTTGTGTGAGTTAATTTACTGTTTATTGTATTTCATTGTTATTGTTGTAGCACCTTAGCAATTAAATACTTATATGCATTATTACGTCTACATTGGTTTTCGGACTTTAATTTTACCTTAATTGGACATTTATTTTAGTGTTTTCAAAAATTATACGTTTTAATTTCAGGGAGGCATACCTTATGTACGATTCAAACCATACCAGTGATTATTTCAAACAAATAATTGCCTATATCCTTTCACACGAGATTGCTCACATGTGGTTCGGAAATTTAGTCACCAATGAATACTGGGACTGTCTTTGGCTGAACGAAGGTTTTGCAAGATATTATCAATACTTCCTCACTCACTGGGTAAGAAAATATTTTGGTTTTAGTTTGAGAACCTACATAGCTATCGTGTTAAGATGCCCGCTTTAAACAGCGTGTCATATGTAGTGCGCGAAAGAAAAGATATTTGCCGAAGTCGACTACTATCTCGTTTGGTCTAATATACATGCCACGACATATGCGTCACACAGATCCTTTATGCTTCTTTGTATTTTGCAAAACTGCCGCTCGCTTTAAATGTTTAGAACCTACTTACTTACAGTTTGACACTGATATTGTTTGTATAAATTTATATTAAAACAAAACTTTTATACAACACTTGGTTGCTTGGAAACACTTTAATCCAAATTGGATGGTAAAAAAGTGGTATTATATCCCCGACACATGGATCGCAACGCACCTTTAACATTTTTGCTGTTTATAGACAATGGCTATCTCTTTCCATTGAGAGTATGCTTTTACATTGTTTTTTAATTTAAATTTAAATGACAAAAACTTGTTTTGATTTTAAAATTTTGAATGGGCATTTTTTGCAATTGTATATAAATTTTGCTATATGAGTGTACATAATATGATAACGTCAAATTGTAAATAGTGTAGAATATAGATTGGCTGTTAGCCCAAGCTATCAGGAATGCATAAGTTCACTTTGTATTCTATTGTATATCTATTTTTATCGTATGTCTTTTGTCCATCTGAAAATAAGTAAGGTGTGGAGGTTTTTGGATCTTGGATTATGTGTAATGTAACAAAATTTTAATAATTGGTTATGCTTTGAAGGTCGAAGATTATATGGGTCTGAATACTCGTTTTATCAATGAACAAATGCACACGGCTCTTCTTTCTGACTCCGCTAACAATCCACATCCTCTGACAAATCCTAATATTGGAAGTCCAGCATCAGTTAGTGCTATGTTCTCTACGATATCTTACAACAAAGGAGCAGCTATTATTAGGATGACAGAGCATCTTCTCGGATTTGAAGTTCACAGACAGGGTCTGCAAAACTATTTAGTTAACAGGTAATTTTATTTCAATTGATCGTGATTGTATACACATACGCACAACACTACATATTTTATTATAATTGAATTAGTATTCAGGTTGTCTGGTAAAAGACTGTGCATATTAAATTATCAAATTTCATATTATAGATACATATAAAATTAAAACATTATTATCACTATGAATTACCAGGGACTCTCAAACTAGGCAGAGCCTGTGTCTTGAGAAGCCATTATTAATTGTATCATTTGAATTAACGCAAACAAACATATATTATAACTAACAAATTACATTTAGGAAAAAATTAGATATTGAATTAAAATTTTAGTAAATTTTATAATGTGTCTAAAATTGATTCAGTACTGTTATAATCTAGAGTTTTTAACCATTTGGTAATTTCGTGTGCACATTATTTCACAGTAAAATTCCTAACGTCACATGACTTCATGACTTTATTGTAAATTGCTTTGTGTGCATAAAGTGGAAATTTTTTTGCAAAAGCAGATTTCACATTTGGTAACATTACATTAAAAACTCTTTTCTTTAATAACAACTTGTAACTGTTGGAATTTATAGTCAACTTGTGAGTCAAGATGCAAGCTCTTAAAATGAACAGTTGGCGGATCCTCAAAACCCCGATTTCTCTGTAGAGAGCATCTGTAGAAAACCAAAAGGGTTTGTGGAGCATGACTTTTAAGACGGCACGCTGCGTCCTTTCAAGAAGGAGATTAAACTTTTTACCTGCACCACCCCACACACCAATGCAATAGGTAATCAAGGACTGACAGATGGCAAGATAAACAATTTTCCGGATTTCAACACTAGCAGAGTTGCGCAATATTTTCATTATTCCTATATTGAAAGACACGGTCATATGTAACCCATAAAAATATAATAAAAAGAGAATGTCGCTTAGTTACAAAGTAATTCTCAACGAAATTAGTGTAGTGGATTCGAGTTGACCATAACTCGCAACGCGGTTACGAGTCAAATCACGAGATTGTAAGCAATGAAATTCTATATACAGCCAGTCACAGAATTATATGTAAGAGAGAAAAGCAATTACTTATATGTCAAATACTTACAGAATCCATTGCAACTATTTTTTAAATAATGTTATATTTTTTTAAAATTAATAATCAAAACAAAAAAAAAATAATGGACACTTCATACAGAAAAAATAAACTTAAGTCAAAGTTATAGGGCCTAAAATATTTAAATCTTTAAATTTACCAATCTTTAATTAAGAATATATCTGAGAAAAACATACTTTCGCCTACACTTAGAATAAATGAATTCATAAAAAAAAAATAATGTTTAAAATCACGAAAAAAGATTTTCAGTGTCGAATTTATGGTTTTATTCTAAAATACTAATTGATATATTTCATAGTATGCGCTCATTCAGCTGTGACACGTTGTATATGCGCGGGAGTTCGAAAATTTTCGAAAATTGAACTAACCAATTTTTGTATGAGAAATCAGGAATATACTGTATTGAAAAAAAAAACCCAGTAGGTATTGCAAAAAATATGCAGTATAATACTATATATAGACATAGATTAAATAACGAAATATAGTATAACACTGTTTATAACAGTATGGCTAAAAACCTATATTGTATATAAATTACGCGCCTTGAAAGAGTCATGGTGATGGTTGTATGTTTTAGGTACTTAGATATTGCTCTACCGCAACATCTCTTTGAAGCTCTCCAAGCTGTGGCCGTCTCTACCGGTGCTATCTCACAATATGGATCTGATTTCTCGATCATTGACTACTATAAAAGCTGGACTGAAGTCGGCGGACATCCAGTATTGAACGTCGTTGTCGATCATACCACTGGAGATATGACTATAACACAGGTATATATCAACCACTAAATGCAAAGTGACGATGATACTATTTATTATTATATTATTTTACATTAAGGCGAGGCATCGATACAATCGGAAAAAAACTGGTTTGCTTAAACACATTTTTATTATATATTGATAGTTAAATAACGGTCGTAAACAAATTATACGATATACTTGAAGATATTATCTATGGAATGTACTTACTCATTACATGATAGAATGTACTTTACTTGATCATATAAAATTCCGAAAACAGGCTAAAAAATCTCTAAAACAAGTAATTTGTTCATAATATTTCTAATTTTCCACATGATTTTTATATGGTGATATTAAGGTTTAAATACAAAACAGAATGTACTAAATTTTGGATTTCAACTGAAGTTCTATATTTGTTTATCCGAAAACTAAACCGTTTCCCAGCGGTTTCAGAACATACCGCGTCGCCCACTTTCTATAGTATTGGCGCGCGTCAAAATACCTCGCCTTAATTAATAGCAAATACTTACAATACTATATACATTGAATATTAGCCAATTACGCATTTTCTCTTTGTTTTCTTATCATATAATGTAATCTATCATTTGTTATTATATCATTAGATAACAAACAAACAGAAGGCTCTTCTGGTGAAAAGGGAATCCATCGCTTATAGATACCAAAGATGTTAATAGTTCGTTGCTATCCATGTGATGGCTGTGCCACATGTATAAGTCTACCGGCTACCTTACCCTCCAAACCGGAATACGACAATAACAAGCATTGACGCTATTGCGGGAAGAAGGTATGGTGGTGATACCAAATATCCGAGCGAGACGTATTGACGTATTGACATATATAGCCAATCGCTCGTCTTTTAACCTGCCTGGCAGAAAGGCAGTTAGGTGTAGTCTTCAAAGGAGATCGGACCGACACGGGGAAAATATAACTTTATACTCGGCTATCGTAAGTCCTTATAATCTTTAAAAAAAGTACTATGTAATTATGAAGTAATTATTTAAATTCAAATTAAAAAAAAAAAACAGATATAATAATTCCTTTTTATATCGTATTATAAAACTTGAAACTATTTCAAAATCAATCCCAATCAATTTTTGACCTTCTACAACATTTTAGTCTTTTAAAAAACTGCGTCAAATGCTGTTTCGAAAATCAAAAACGAATCAAGTTTTCAAAAATCACAGCTATATAAATATTAAAATAATGTTGTTTACAAAAAACTTATTTCATATATTTTTTTTAATTATTTCCAGACTAATATACCTATTGATTTCAAAACATTCGAAATGCTATTAGAAATATTTAAATCATCTTTTCAAAATATACAGTTTTTCATAAATTAAAACTTTTAACAAACTTTAGATTATTCAAATCTTTGAACTGAAAAAAATCTATGTTTATACTTGACCGCCCCATTGGTTGAATGGTTAGCGACCCTGACTACGCGATCGACGTTGCACGGGTTCCATCCTCGACGGGGACTAGCAATTGTGTGATGAGCATAAATGTTCGTATTTCCGGGTTAACACCCATAACATAAACATAACACACAAGAAAATAATTTGCTTACTTTGGGGTTAGATCAGTAAGTGTAATTTGTCCCGTGAATATTTATTATATAGTTTTTCCTCCTTTGAGCTTGAAGTACCTCAGCTTTGCGGAAAGTTTAAAGGATGGCTTGCAGGGTCTATAGGTTTACAGATTAAAAAAGAATTTAACAATTATTGTTAAATATATTATTATCTCTTTCAGCGCCGATTCAATATTAACACAGGTTACTCCTCCGTCAATACCCACTGGATCATTCCCATCACTTTCGCCACTGCAAGCAATCCAGATTTCACAAACACTAAGCCTAGTCACATTATCACCAAAGGAGTTACTGTCATTAACCGTGGCAGTGTTGGTGATCAATGGGTTGTCTTCAATAAGCAGCAGACTGGTAAATATTTGTATACATAAATATTCCTTAAAAAAACAACCAAATACAAGTTGGAATCGCACACGTGGGTTGCTTATATAGGGTAGAATATGACGAATAAACTAAATTCTCAAACTAGGATAACATTTCAGATGTTACACATCATATGCGACTACTGCAAGACTTTGCTCGTTTTTTTATCTCATAGAATAGTGAACAAGCATATGGTCTTCCTTATGCTAGATAAGCATCGCTTATACCAAAGTTAGTAATGTAGCTTTACTATAGCTTTAATATCGGTGGGCGGGAAAGCAATGCCACATTTATAAGTTAACAGCTATCATAACCTCCAAACGGAACAAGACAAGCACCGACGCTTTTGCGACAGGTATAAGTAAAGCATTGATACTAAACTAATAGAAGTCTACGGCCTTATTAATAGTCAAAACATTATTGAAACATAATAATACCATTTTATCGATCTGCTCGACATATCGTTAGCAGTAAGGTAGTCTATTTTTTAAAAGTACCCCGAACCAAGGTGGAGATTGCAGACATTCGTAGACTAATCATTAGAAATGAGGACAATTATCCTAATTGTCCTCGAGATCTAAGTTTAGCCGTAAAAGGGACCTGACTGAAATGATGATTTACGATGCTTAATATATTGCAGGTTACTACAGAGTAAACTATGATGAGTATACCTGGAATCTCATTGTTATGACACTTCGTGGACCGAATAGGACGCAGATTCATGAATATAATAGAGCCCAGGTAAGTCTGACAAAAATCTAAACACGCAGAGGCGTGTTCACCCAATTCCAATGAAAAAGTAAATGAAGACGAAGCAGCTGTGACAAATATTTCAAGAATTTTTATAATATTTGACCTTATTACAACTAGAAATAATTTAAATTTAACTAAAAATTAGAGATTTCATAAAAGTAGCTCAAATAGTTATTGATATATTAACACTCAAAACCAGCAATATTGGAACTGATTTAGTTGCTGCATTATATAAAAATCGAAGTCCTAACCCACATTTAAGTGAATTAGACACTTGATATTTGATACCAGAGTAAATATAATTGAACTTAAAAAATTTAAAACTTGAACATAATTGATAATTAGTATAAAAAAGTAATAATAAAATTAAGTATGTAAGTAGGTAAATATATAATTTTGTTTCGTATATCATATAGTTTAGGCTTTTAAGAGTTATATTTGATATTGATTAGGCTTTTAAGAGTTATATTTGATATTGGCTAGGCTTTTAAGAGTTACATTGATATTTGGTCCATGTGAAATCGTTAAGGAGAATTTAACCTCTCAACTAACGCGCGCGTGGGTAAGTCGTAACATTCCAAAATAAATTTATATAGCATTTTGTTTTCTTGGTAATACCAAAATATTTGATACTTAAAAGGTAATATAAACTCTTAAATTTTTAACATACATTTGTGAACACAATGCATTTAATTCAGTTAGGATGTAATTAAAACTTAAAATTTGACTTGAACTTTACACATCATATTGAACTTGACTCCGTTTCACTTTAATGTTATTGATGGGATGGATAGCCTTTACAACCTACGTAATAATAATTATAATTATAATAATAATAATAAATATCACTGGATATTTTATATCGCCTCTGTGGTCTAGTGGTCCAGCGTTGGCGTCGACCACATGAGGTCCCGGGTTCGATTCCCAGGTCGGGCACATAAACAAAAAGTGTTTTTTCAGTTTTCTGAGAAACACAAAGTTGCCCGGGATTGGAAAGTGCCCGGTTGGCGATAGGCTTGCCACCTATCACATTGTGGGACCAAGTATCTTCGGCTAATCGTGGGTGCACTTGTACCTCTGCCTACCCCTTCAGGAATATGGGCGTGAAGATACTTATTTTATAAGAATTGATCTAACTCCAAAGTAAGCAATTTATTTAGTTGTGTTATGGGTGTTAGCCAATGATACAAATACATAGATATACATATATAAATACACAATTACATTTAAACACTCAAACCCAAAAATAGAAACATCTCTGCTAATCACACGAATGTTTATCCCTGTCGGGAACCGAACACGAGCGCCATCGATGTGTAGTCAGGTGCGCTAGCCATTCGACCAACGGGGCGGTCAAATGCCCCCATAGCATGCCCACATAGAAAAATATATTTTTATAAATAAAAATCAATCAAGTATGTGCTGGACTTCTACACTTAGAGCTTCCTACTATCTTAAAATCATTAAAAACATGTTAGTGCTACTTAAAAAAATATGTTTAATAACATCATATATGTTTCTGTATTTCAGATTGTAAATGATGTCTTCCAATTTGCCCGATCAGGTCTTATGAACTATACTCGTGCTTTCAACATTCTATCATTCCTGGAGAACGAGACGGACTATGCTCCATGGGTTGCTGCAATGACTGGCTTCAGCTGGCTTAGAAACAGATTTGCTGGTACTACTCATCTGACTTTCCTTGAAGTGAGTGTAACTTCTTTTTTCTTTAGATAGCAAACAATATCTTTTGATGAAAAAATAAGCTATCACCTATAGACAAAAAATATGTTATTGATACGTTGCTATTTATGGGGCGGGATGGCAGCGACACATGCAAAAGTTAGCCGCTACCTTTCCCTCTAACGACAATAATAAGCATTGATACTATTGCGGTAAGAATAGGCAAGGCAGTGGAACCACATGCTCGGGCGAGACGTTTCGAATTTTTACCACATAATTAGTCATTATGATAGTGGCATGTATAACCAATCATTCACCTTTTTATGTATCTACTACCTGGCAGAATAGTAAATGATCTCTTTTCAAAGGAGGCCCGGACCAACATGGGTTATATAATTTCTAGATACAGGTTGATCCGAGCCCCGTTTTGAATCATTGATCAACCTTAGGCAGCCCATAACCTACAATAATATTGAATGCCCCTTTGATTCCAAACTAGTCTAATTAATATTTTCGTGTGAGCAACATATTTGATGACGAAGTTTTGGCAGCAGCCATGCTGGTGATATTGTTGAATAAAAAAAATTAATATGTGTCAAACAATGGTTGAAAAAAAATTTAGACAACAATGTCTGGTAAACCGCTTTTTTCCTGGGCCATGATATTCTTTGCTCTTAACATTCCACTGAGACGGCAATTCTCTGTACAATTTGACACAATCGACAATAAACTCTCTTTCCTTAATTTTTGCACTCTCCTTTACCGTTATTTTCACCAACGCGAATTTAAACCCGCTCAAACTTTCATTCAATCTGTGCAATCTTAAATATTAACCCTAAACGGTCAATAATATTGCACAATTCGTAATATTGCGCAATATTGTTGTAGTTCTATGGGGCGCCTCACATGGCATCTCGTAAAAGGCGGGTCACTAACATCGTGACTAATAATTAGTTGGTAGGTTTCAACGACGTTTAGATCAGGTTTTGGACCACAATCTTACTGATCGTACCGCAATAGCCTCATTACTTGTTGCTGTCGTATTCCGGGTCGGAATGTAAGATATTTTTTACTTTTATTTTGATTGATCTATTTAGGCTTCTTTAGTACGTGTCCTAAATTTCACAAATGTATGTTTGTCTATAAATTTTTCATAAAAGTAATATATCGAGATAATCCTTTTTGATTTAAGGTAGGTATATTCCAACTTAGAGAATAGTCTAAGCTTACCCAAAATTGGTTAAGTAGTTTTTGAGATAGGGGTATCTACATACATACTTGTAGAGGTGCACGCATTATTTAAGTACTTAGTCAAGAAATTGGTTATTTTTTGTTTTAGGCTCTAATTAGGCGGTGGGCGACCAATGTGATGGCTGAATTAACATACTACCCCATTCCAAATGAATCGTTTATGAGATCGTACTTGAGATGGCAACTTGCTCCTGTGCTTTGCGCTCTCAATGACCCAACTTGTCGAGCAGCAGCTACTGCTCAGCTTCAAGCGCTTTTAGTTAATGGAACTGAGTAAGTATTTAATCATATTTATGTAATACATATTTGATATATTAATACGCTATGATTAAGATGTTTGCTTCCCTAAAAATTAGTACTGCTTTTATTTTGATAAATTATATGTATATACATATACACATATATGGAGGTCGAAAAAGTAGAGGAATAATTAAAAAAGTATGAGTAGAATAAGAATATTGATAATTGTGAATAGAATGGGTGACCAAGACTGACACACGATCAAATTAGTCAGATGTCTAAAAGTGATGTCAAGAGTCTCTGTATACAGCGTGTTTGTACTATAAAGATATTAATGAATATGGAGGAAGCAAGACAAGACTATCTGGGTAGTGCTGTATGTCACTTGGTTTTCTCTGCCTAAAGGACTTGATATGAAGATATTAATGAAGATGTGTAAATATACAAGTTTCCAAGATTATATTAGCCGATATAAAGTACTAATTGAAAATTTATATCAATTAATACTTTACATACTTCTGCTGCTGAGTTTTGTTTCATAGTATCGACGATCTCATAGACTATCAAAGAACTAATAGTTTTTTTTTAATTGTAAGAATTATTAATAAGTGAAGCAAAAAAATATACTTTTTTGAAATAAATGCGCAAATGGGGGACTATAGGAACTTAATATTTTTAAATAAAAATTATATCAATCAATAAATATATTAGATGTAAACAGAATTAAATTATTTAATTATGCACTAGTGATTAAAATACTTGATTTTATTTATATTTATTATCTTAACGAAAAATTCCATAAGGTGTCGAGAGAAACGCACAGTGGTAGATTTCTAAACATCGAGATGGTGAGTGTGGAACTTCAAATTTTGACGCTATGTCCGATGATGGAATTCGGCGGCAGAAATTAATACAAACAACTTGTCGGAACACTCCCCATGGACTTATGGACGCCTACAAGACAAGAACTACAAGAATAACAAGCCTAGAAGATCGGCCTTCCCCTTTGCGGTATAGGCCAGTAAGTCATCATCTCCGTGTAAGAATGGAAGAGAAGGCTGTGAGAAGTTTCCTAAGACCATCTCTAAGACTAAAACTTTCAGCGTGGTGGGCATTAAAATCTCCTAAGACCCATATGCTTGTTTGCTATCTTATGGTATAAAAAAAAAAACGATCTCGGCGGAGGAAGTCTGTTGTAACATGGAAGTTACAGCCGTTCGAAGGTGCTCAAAGAGCCGGTCGACTTCAGTATTTCCGCTATGGGATCTTTAGAGGCGCGAATAGATGCGAGGATGGTGGTCGCAGTCTACACGTAGTCAGACGATGGATAGGTTCTTGCATTCAAGGCTGCTGAGACGTCGAGAAATATCTTCTCTGACGTAAGCACAAACTTCTGCCCGGGTAGGAAAGGTATGAGGTATCAGCCGGAAAAGATATCTGCTTCTCAGTTAAAAAGACCAAAGCCGGCTTTGCTGTCTTAAAATGATAGTGTACGGCATTTAAGTTTGAGTGAAGACCCCTAATAGTAGTAAAGTCCACGTGAAGTGTGGTAGGGGCTGCCTTAAAATTCTTGTTCTGTTTGCCCTGAGCAGTGAAGTGTATGAGCGTAATTTTGCCCCTCCCCGAGAGTACGCAGAACAGCCTGGTCATCCATGATTAGGTTGATTACATTCCATAGTGTGTGATGGGTTCGTCACGTGCCGACGCCGGCAATAGCTAGAATTAGTATACAATATATTGATTATGATACGTATGGAATCAGCACTAATATTTATATATTTATTTCAGAGTCGACGTAAACAGTCGTAATTGGGTCTACTGCAACGGACTTCGCGACGGCACACAGAATGACTTCAATCTTCTCTGGCAAAGATATATTAACCATAACGTTTATACTGAGAAGATTCAACTGCTTCAATTTTTAGGATGTACTCCTCATACAGCAGCTTTATATACGTAAGAATAAATTTCTTTACTATTGTAGTAAATTTATTTACTACATAAGATAAGAAATAGGTTTGCCATAATTTAACAGGAGCGAATGTAATTTACTTTTATTAAAGTAACTTATAAGGTCATATTAATATTATCTATATATTTTTTCAATCAGAGGATGGTAAAGAAACATATGGCTTTTTTGATGAAAAGAGTTTGTTTACTAAGATAAGATAAGCTAACTAGCTGCAATAGGTAAGGTGATACCAAAACCGGGCGAAACGTTTTAGAAATTCACTATCTATAAGTACCCGGTAGTGACTGGTTTTGCCAATCATTCGCCCTTTTCAAATTACCTGACAGAAAATATAGGGTAAAAATTATTTTGGCTGTTTCTCGTAGCTTTGCTCGCATTGATTTTGATTTACCTTCTGCAGAGTAGGGCTGAATTTGCAAAAATTGTTCATAGATCGTACTTAACCGCTCCAGTTCCTCGGTGATATCCATTGCCTACAGTTTGGGATAACGTGTGAGAGTAATAGTTTCATGGAGTCACACGACGTTATGTAACTACATATTTTCAAGAGTTTTGTTTAGATAACAATTTTAAATAGAGAACAGAATATCTTTTACAACATAATAAACTGCAAATTTTGATAATCTAAACACCCAGTAATAACTTTTTATTTTTCTATACTTTTTTTCGATAGCAATCTTAAATATAGAAAAGTAGAATATAATTTTAATGTAATTTTCAATTTGGATAATCTAGACACCCAGTATCAACTTCTTATTTTGCTATAGTTTTGTTTTGATAACAATTTTAAATATAGAATAGTAGATGATATTTTTAATGTAATTTTTAATTTAGATAATCTAGATAACTAGTAATAACTTCTTATTATTCTGAAGTTTTGTTTTGATAACAATTTTAAATAGAGAATAGTAAAATATCTTCTGAAACTAATTTTCAATTTAGATAATCTAGACGCCCAGTTATCTGCAGGTCCTGAAACAGCTTCGAAAACGACGTGATTTAATAAATAAATGTATACTGGAAAATCTACAAAAATTGATCTAATTTCAATGTAAACAAATTAAAAAAGTACTACTAGTACTACTAAAACTACTACTTTCTGCTGGCGTAAATAGGATTTTTTTGATTAATGAAAGCATTTTTTTAGATGTTGGTATATTTTTCAAAATCGTAGAACATTATTTAATATTCATAGATTTTGATGCTTACGATATTGGAATTTAACAGATAGTTTCTTTTCTTCAGATTTCAGGTTAAATAATTAAATTACATTATCAATATTAATCTATATTAATATTATAAATGGGAATGTTCGGATGTTTGAATTGATGGATGGACGAATGTTTGTTATTCAATCACGCAAAAACTACTGAATAGCTTTGTATGAAGTTTGGCACACTGATGATAGCATATGGGCCACTTTTTATTCTGAAAAATGAGTCGTTCCCGTGTGATTCACCAAAAACTTTTATAATGCAGCGGGCTGCAGGGCGCAACTAGTAGTATTATAAATGCAAAAGTTTAGAAGTTTGGATGGATTGATGTTTGTTAATTAATCACGGTAAAACAACTGAATGCATTTAGTTGAAAATGGGCACACATGTAGATGATAGCCTAGAATAGTACATAGGCTACTTTTTATTCCATAAAAATGGGTTGTTCTTGCAAGATTAATGCAACCAATTAACCAATGCTTTTATAATGCAGTGGTCTGCTCGGTGCATCTAGTATAATATACATAAGTCTATTGCACTGCTTCGCCCGCGAGTAAAGTAGTTTATATTACATTATTCTTTTCACAAGCGAAGCCACGCAGTTCACTTAGTAGAAAACAATACTTAGCACCGATACTCAGTGACAATATAGCATTCTAATACTGAAATATTTCTTTCAAGTAATTGTCATATTCAGATTTGGAACGTAATACAGCAAAACCTTACGTTCCGAATCTGAATATGGCGAGTCATTGCAAAACTCTTGCACCTTGTAATTACAATGATAATAATATGTGGCCAATTGTTCGCCTTTTATGAAATATTGCAAATAAAAATAGATGATCTACCTTTCAAAAGTGACCGAAACTAAAACAAGGAAAATAAGTTCTAATAAATAATATACATAAACATTAATACAAACCTTACTTCAGACAACAACAATGTGGTTGTAATCTTGGTTCCACAAAAGCATGTACTACTCGTATTAATACTTAGTCTATATTTTATGGTAGTAGTATTAGGTAATCAATTTTAAAATATTACTAATCAGAAAGGCGATTCATTGAAAGGGGATGGCTCATTCTTTCAGAGAAACTAATTACATGCAAATTGTTTATTTATATATTTTTTATTTATTTCAGACTTTTGAACAACATTCTAGATGACAATTATATTATTCGCCCTCAAGATTATAGTGTGGCTCTCAACAGCGCTCTAACTGGAAATGAAGGAAATACACAAATTGTATTCAGCTATGTTCAGACCAACTTAGAGAGATTCATAAATGCGTGAGTATTTTTCTTAAAAATAGGTTTTCAAGAAGAAGGTAATTCTAAAATCATTGGATTCTCTTTAATTTATTTAACATTTTAGTTTATACAAATGCAGCAAAAAGTAATATGATATATTACCGGGAAGCTTTTTACATGAACAGTATAATTTTTGGACAGAGTAGCGCCCTCAAGAAGCAATAGAATTACAACAACACGAAAACACCTTATCCTCGCCTATTTATACTATCTTAATTTTATTTGTTCACTGTTGTTTGGTTGGCTTATCGTAAGAGCAGTGAATCCCGTATTTACAATTGTGTTTTGTTGTAATTAGTCTTAAAATAAACATCGCTTTTCTATTTTAGATTCCGCAATTTACCGGCAACACAATTGCCAAATCAATTGAACAATATCGCTGCACGTATGAGGACTAACGAGCAAGTTGACGAGGTAATCATTTGAATTATTTTATTTTTGACTGCCCCGTTGGTTGAGTGGTTAGTGACCCTGACTACACAATCAACGGGGCTCGGGTTCGATCACCGACAGGGACAGGCATTTGGGTGATGAGCACAAATGTTTGTATTTCCGGGTTTGGGTGTTTATTAAATATATTCCATTATTTATATATGTATTTATTTGTATTAGTATCGTTGACTAACACCCATAACATAAGAAAATAATTTGTTTACTTTGGGGTTAGATCAGTAAGTGTAATTTGTTTCATGAATATTTATTTATTTATTTATTTTATTACCTTGACGTAAAACCGAGATTTTATAAATTTAAAGTGTGTCTATATTTTTTATATCATAAGATAGAAACCAAGCAGATGTCTCTCCTGATGGAAAGAGATAACTATCACCTATTACTAAACACCAAAGATGTTATGGTGCGTTGCTATTTTTGTTGCGGGAAATCTTCACGCCCGTATCCCCGAAGAGGTATGCAGAGGTTCAATAAATGCACCCACGATTAGACGAGACTTGGTCCCACAATGTGATAGGTGGCCAGCCTATCGCCAACCAGGCACTTTTTCCAATTCCAAAGGGTAATGTTGTTTATATCAGCAAGCAGAAAAACACATTTTTGAATTGCCTGACCCGGGAATCGAACCCAGGACCTCATGTGGTCAATTCCTACACCGGACCCCTAGGCTATAGAGGCGATAATAGTAATGTTATTAATTAAAATTAACAATATTCATTGATATTGTACCAAATTAAAAACTAGAGCAAATATTTAACGGCACGGTTCAGATAGCAAATTTTACTATACGACTCTCTTGGTTTGATTTTGCAATATACAGGCGCACTCACGATCATAGTTACACCGTTTAATACATAGAAATAGGGGGAGGAGAAAGAGGGCTGGAGGGGCCCCCTTTCCCCTCTCCCTATTCACACAAAATGGAAACCTTTGGAATGGAAACCTGGGGGGGGGGGAGATTCACACAAAATGGAAACCGCTTTTTTCTTTCTATAACATTAGATAGGAAGCAAGCAGGTTGTTCTCCTGATGGGAAGAGAAAATATCACCCATTGACACCAAAAATATTTATGATTCTTTTCTATCCGTAGGTGGAATGGCAATGCTACATGTATAAGTCTGCCAGCTACCTTACCCCTTAAATCAGAACATTATGAAGAAAATCATTAATAGTATTTTGGGATGAATAGGTAAAAGCAGTAGAACCAAATACCGAGTCAAAATTTGGCGGGACTCTACCACCTGGTAGTTCAATTGTATAGGTCAATCATTCAGCTTTTATAAAATGCCTGACAGATTGGCAGATAGTCTATTTTCCCAAAGGGGGCTCGGGATCAACACGGGAACTCTGTATTTTCATATTATTTCCTCTTATGCTAAATCCTATACATACGTTTCACTCAAACTCGTATGTCTGTTAATTGTCTTTTGTATTAGCTGTCCTCCTGTTCTTATTGTGTATTTAAAAAATATTTTATTTTACAGTTCATTGCCTGGGCGAACCAGAATCAGGCCATATTAGGAGAAGATTTGCATAATACTATAGTGAATAGTGCTGAGTCTACTCGTCAGAGTTTCCAATGGGTGACGCAAGTGCAAGATGACATTAACAACTACTTCACCAACGGTGATGATGAAATAACTGCATCTACTGCTGCACCTATAGTTACCACAAACGCTACAACTGTGACTCCACCAACACTTGTGGAACCTACCACACCTAGTATACCAGACTCTGCGGCAACTAGTGTACTTTCATTATTTGCTATAATGTTTGCTGTTCTAGCAAATATTATGAACTAAATGTAGGTACTTGGATTTAAGTTTTTATAAATTGTATGATATTTTATAACATTTTAATTTTTAATATTTAATAAACAATTTTATAATTAGAAGATAGTTTTACATTTATCCTTTCCTGGCCTTAGACCATATAACCATAATTTTAAAGTTAAGGTTTTCGTAGCAGCTGTAGTTGTGGCGGTGGTAGCGTGGCACAGGACATTCATTTAGGAAAATTTGTAACTATTCTCAAAGAGAACAATAATACTGAAAAGTTTATCGCCGTACGACAGCTCCACTGCAGCTTGTTGATTTAAGAAAAAGCAGTCTAAGACTATGAACAAACTTCTGTTAAATATAAGATAGCACACAAACAGATAATTTATATAGACAACCGTCACCTATAGACTTCAAACATGTTAATGGTGCTATGTGTATGGGGAAGCCAGCTACCGTACAGTTAAAAGGGGAAAACAAAAGTGACAAGTGAAAGAAACAACTATCACCTACATACTTTAAACTTGTTAATGGTGCGTTGCTATGTGTATCGGGAGGCCAGCTACTGTACATTTAAAACGGGAACACAAAAGTGACACGTGAAAGTAACAACCATCACCTACATACTTTAAACTTGTTAATGGTTTCTTGCTATGTGTATCAGGATGCCAGCTACCCTACAGTTAAAACGGGAACACAAAAGTGGCAAGTGAAAGAAACAACCATCACCTTCATACTTTAAACATGTTAATGGTGCGTTGCTATGTGTATCTGGAGGCGTTCTCACTTTTGTGTTCAAACGGCAACACAAAAATGACAAGCACGACGAAGTAGCGACGCTATTGCAGCAAAAATAGGTATAGTGGTACCACAACCGAGTGATACGTTATAAAATTCTACTACCTAGTAGTCACGAGCACAATGCTAAGCTAATCTTCCAGTAATTATGTAAATACGCTTGTACTGTTTCACAAAACACTTTATATATAATTTATATCTTCAACTGGTTTCGCTTTTTATGGCATTTTCAGGTCCAGGGCAATCTTTCGGAATTCACAAACTGCTAGTCAGGATGCAGACAATATATTTTCTTGAAACAAGACCATAAGCGAATCGTGTGGTATTCGGAAATAAAAAATATACGCTTACTGTCATGAGAAGATTCGTTTATCTCTCTCTACATAGCCTTATGCCAACTGTGTTCGTTCAAACCTTTCTTATGTACGCAGCGGCATATTCATTATCCTCACTAAGTGAATGTATGCGAAAACTATTAATACCTGAAGTCCTGGTTGCACATAACCTTTAGAGCTATGTGCTTGTTGACTATTTTATACTATAAAAAATGCTTTCTACCGAGGTTAATCCATACTATCCATACTAATATTAAAACCCAAGAAAAGACATAGGATAGTTCTTATCCCGGAAATCCCACGGGAACGGGAAATATGCGGGTTTCTATTTTAGATTTTTTTCCACGCGAATGAAGTCACGGGCACAGCTAGTTATGTATAATGAAAAGGATAGGTATGCAATAGCCATGCGATAGCTCATTATTACTATGATGCCTAATAATCAGATTGTTCTGCAGATGGATCTTAGTATGCAATATAAACATCGCCTTTGGGTGCCAAAAATATGAATGAGTTGTTTTACGTGCGGCACAGATGTAATGCAGCATTTAATAAAGATTATTAGTACCCACAAGGCTTTGGATGTGGTGAAAAAGCAAACGTATTTTTAGTATACTTGAATAGGTTTTATTATTAATAATCGTCTCGATTTGGGAGAACATAAAAATCATGTTAGACATAATCTGAGATCTATTCTTGCCAAGTTTTCACTCATAATGAAATAAATACCGTACTCAATACGCCTACAAATGTATAAGTCGTTAGCTTAATCTAAATGCTAGACTATTAAGTTTTGTGAATAAAAGATATTCTGCAAGATAACAATGCAAACTTAAAAAAGTGAGAACAAACGTGAAGAATGTACACGGTCCCAGCAGATACTTCAATGTCATAGGAACATGAAAACAGAATCAAGCTTAAGTCTAAAACAGAAACCCGAGCAAAGGTGAGCAAAACTTGGTTATTTCTAACCCCTAGAAGGCCCCAAAAACCCAGTGCAGTAACCTCTTAAAAGAAAAGATTTATTATTGATCCTGGATTGTGTGGAGACGCACAATTAAATTCGAAAGAAACTTGCCATAAATTTATATTGAAGTATACAAGTATAATATTCTTACAAGTTTGACTGCACGTTATGCTGGAGCATATTTAATAATTTCAATCGCTACAAATAATAGAATTCAACGAAGAATTGTATGGTTTGTCGACCCCATATGGGACCGGGCTCCCTTTGAAAAATAGGCCATCTGCCGTACTGCCAGGCAGTTCGTAAGAGGCGAAAGATTGGCTATGCGAGTCACTACCACAGTGACTACTAGGTGGTCGGGTTCTACATTGTTCGCCCGGGTCTGATACCACCGCCTTAATTATTCCTGCTGCAATACCGTCAGTGCTTGTCGCTGTCGCGTTCTGGTATAAAAAGCAAAAAAAACTTTTTGCTTTTTATTTTTCTTACAAATATAAGCGTTAATATATTGTTTATTTAAAACATGTTTAAGCATTTTCCCTATAACATTGTTGTCACTTTACAATTTTAAAAATCGATTATTCTTCTTTTTCTTCCTTCTCTAGATACGTAGCGGGAAGTTATAAGCAGATCACTCAAAAACTTTTTTGTACAATAATTTAATATGAAGGCATTAACATCAGGCATCCTAGAAATAAGAAGGTGTGTCAAGAACATTTCTTGTATTCAGAATTTTATTAAAAAATTGTCGCCTCTGTGGTCTAGTGGTCCAGCGTTGGTGTTAACCACATGAGGTCCCGGGTTCGATTCCCGGATCGGGCACATTACAAAAAGTGTTTTTTTTCAGTTTTCTGAGTTGTCCGGGATTGGAAATTGCCCAGTTGGCGATAGGATTGCCACCTGTCACATTTGTGGGACCAAGTATCTTCGGCTTATCGTGGGTGCATTTGTTGTACCTCTGCCTACCCCTTCGGGGATATGAGCGTGAATATACTTTTTTTATTTTAAATTTCAGTTCTTTAAGGGGCATAAACTAGGAGTTTTAATTACATACGTGTTACTGGTGAGAATAAAAATTCAATAAATAATTTAGTTTAGGTATTTCGAATTATGCAAAGTATCAAAATGGTGATAACTTATCATGATTATAAAAACATGACTTAAATTGAGTATTTAATTATTGAATATAATAATATGGATAAGATAAAGGGATTTATTATAGGAGGACAAATAGGTAACATACTTCAACTTTCAGTCATTATCGAACCAGCGTAAATATGGTAAGTGTTCGGTTATTATAATATAGCTATAGCATCATTACATTTATTTAAAAAAGATATCATCATGCGGGTGAAGCTGCATGTTAATAGACTCTTTTATTAACCATGATACATAAGTTTACTAGCTGAAGAGAGGAGACAGGAAACACGTCCACTTACAGTTTTTCATTTCGATAGTTACATCTATATGATAGTATCAGTAGCGAGTAACTAGCCACATTTCCTTTGAGGTACAAGGCACACGTCACCACCGGAATCTAAATTATTTTACAATAATGAAACAATTAATTTTTCGTGTTGGCTGAGGAATAGACCAACCTCCTATAAAGAATAGACCAACTGTCATTGTGTCAAGCAGTTCGTAAAAAGTGAATGACTGGCTATATGTATCACTACAACCGTGACTATTGGGTGGTTAGAGTGCCTCAACGTCTCGCCCGGGAGTTTGGTACCACCGTTTACCTATATATGTTGCAGTAGGGTGCTGCAACATATATAGGTAAACGGTGCAATGCTTATTACTATTGCATTCCAGTTTAGAGGTTAAATGTGAGGTGGCATTACCAATCTGCTGCATGGATAACAGCGCACTATTACACCTTTAGTGTCTAGAGGCAATGATTACTGTATTCGTCAGGAGTGCCGTTTGCTTGATTGCTATCTTATGATATAAAATAAAAAACTTTATACGTATTTTTTTCCTTATAAATGCGAAAGTCTGTCCGTTTTTCTATCTGTTTGTCAGTCAGCTAATTACGATTTTAAAGCCGCTCAGAAATCTGGGCCTCATAGAGGGCTCTGGGCCGGAGTTCCTCAGTACCAGCTTCTTCCTCATGATCGCACTCAACGTAGAGCGGATCGAATCTTCGACGACTAGGTTATTTGTAATAGACTCGACTTTTTGGCGTTACGCAGAGATGTAGGTTTGCTCTGCATCTTTTACGTATATATCATGGGTAGTATTCCGACGAGTTATTCGGACTAATCCCTGCCGCTAAATTCCATCATCGGACATTGCGTCAAAATTTAAACTTCCATCCTCACCACCTCGATGTCTAAAAATCCACAAACGTGCGCTTTTGTCGGCACTATTTGCCTCGCACTACTTTTTCGTGGAATCAGTTACCCTCGGGTATGTTTACGAACGGATACGTCTTAGGGACCTTCAAGATTAATCATTCTTAAAAGGCCGGCAACGCACCTGCAAGACCCCCGGTATTGCAAATGTCCATGGGCGGCGGTGATCACTTACCATCAGGTGCACCACCTGCTCGTTTGCCCTCTCTACTATAAAAAAACCTAGAAATATAAACATTTCATGCTCATCACACCAATGCCGATCTCCGTCGGCAATCGAACCCGAGTTCCCATGGATTGTGTATGCGTAGTCAGGGTCGCTAACTCGACCAAAGGGGTGGTCAAACACTACGCATTAACTAATACTACGCAATTTATGGCACTATAATACCTCAGCCGCACTTGCGTCTATCGTCACCAAGCTTCGTGCAATGATACGATAAATTCAGACGTAACCGGCTATTATCGGCTATTTTCGCATACATTCCGGTCTGTGTGTGTGCCTTAATGCGCATATAACTTCGGGACCATACACGCAAGTGCGGCCCCAGCATAACTGATAGAAACAAAGTCTTCAGAGCAATCTATACACTTCCAAAATTAATATGCGGTGACGTTAAAAAAACTTGAAGTTGTTAAAAAAGTAATTGACTATATCAAAGATAACAAAATTAAAACTAGTAGTAAGATATACGAGTATTGGTGAAATGATGTAAGTTGATATAATTATACTGAGCTCTTAAACCAAATGTATGCCGAAGCATATACAGATACCATCAGACTTATACAACTTTTTATATAATAGGATAACAAAGTAGCTGATAGTTCTCGTGATAAATTGAGATAACATCGTATCTAGGTAACAAAAATATTAATGTTGCGTTACCATCCGTATGACAAGGATAGAAAACCATAGACATAAGAAACCACAGGGATATATAACCATAGGATAGAAACATGATAATGATAGATACCGATGCTATTACAGCAGGAATACTTATTCCTGCGGCAATAACGGTGGTGTTACTTAACTGGGCTACTGACTACTTAGTAATCATCATGTTAGTGACACGTTTGGCTAATCAATTTTTTACTTACTGCCGCCCAGAATGAATAATAGAATTTTCTTGACAAAGAACCACGAAAAAGACGGAAAAGGCAACAAGTATTATTTTTGATTTAATAACATTCAATTTCAATTCGTACACGAAAAATTTATCTGGTTTTGTTCGTGAACAACTAAAATGTTGTTTGATTTCGACTATTAATGTGAGCGAGTTATATGTTAAGTAGCTCAGCAATGATCACATATAAAAATGTGTCGAGATTTTTAAAGCACCGCCACTGCCACAGCCACCGTCCGCAACATTTGTACAAACATACAAAGGGACGAAATATAATAAGCGGTGTGTGTGCTTGCAATCTTTCATGATGTTTGCATTTTTACCAATATAAATACAAATGCCAAGGACAAAAAAAAAAGGAAAAACAAAAGAAAAGTAAGGTCAAGTGAATCGATGTTAGTGTTTGCCAGTATCGGCATGGGCGTACCGAGGGGGAGAGCAGGGAGGGGCAGCTGCCGGCTTTATTTACCTCTCCTACTGTTGTAGATAAAAGTGCAATAAATTAAAAATATAGTCTTAAAATGTCAAGGTTGCCCCTCTGGTCCGGAACGGAACTTTAACAATTTCAATTTAAATTCAGATCCGGATATTGGAATACAAAAAAAAAAAATTTATGTAGCTATTTTGCTATAAAGTAATTCAGAAGGTGATTTTAGACTTGCCTGTAAGGATAGTAAGGAAGAGTAAAAGTCTATTGTAATTTTAATTGAGTATACTAATAATATAACTGCAACAAAAAAGTAAGAAGTAAAATTTCATCATGCTGATTACCTAGCCGGAGTGAACCGATATACTTATATTTTACTAGCTGACCCGGCAAACTTTGTTTTGCCATATAAATTATTTAATAAAAAAAATAAGGGTTGGTGATAGAAGGGTAAAAATTTAGAGTTATATGTATTTTTTAATGCTGAATCATAAAAAAATAAAAATTAAAAAAATGTCCATAAAGTAAAAAAAATTTTTTAGGGGTGGACAACCCTTAACATTTAGGGGGATGAAAAATAGATGTTGGCCAATTCTCAGACCCACTGAATATGCATACGAAATTTCATCAAAATCGGTCAAGCCGTTTCGGAGGAGTACGGGAACGGACATTGTGACACGAGAATTTTATATATAAGATAATAGACATTTTAGTTTACCACAATTCACAGGTTCATTGGTAGACAAGATGGGTGTTGATCTCCATCTTAAAAACCAGTCTTATTTGCTACTTCACATTTTAGATATTTCTTCACCATTTTATAACTGTTAAACTTAACAGCCTTAATATGTAACAGATGAATGAAGTAATAGGTATTCAATATGTATACAAGAGCTCAGAATGATTGAGATTTATCGCGTTATATTTAAATACTTTGAGTTGCAATGAGATATATCTAATATTTATGGATTACTGTAAATGTTTAATATTACATTTTGTCTTAATTAGGTATTCGGATCAGATCTTAAAATCCCGGTTTCAATAGTACATACAAGTTTTAATGTGTAATCGATGATAAGGGTTCGTCTAGTGCTAGCTTTTAAATAAATAATATTAAAAAATTGCAGCGTTATTAACATAATTTGAGTTTATAATGTTAGAACATTTGTTGGTCGCCCCGTTGGTCGAGCGGTTAGCGACCCTGACTACGCAATCGGCGGGGCTCGGGTTTGATCCCCGACGGGGACATATGTGATGTGATTTTTGTGTGATGAGCATAAATGTTTGTATTTCTGGGTTTGGGCGTTTATTAAATATAGCCTAGCATTTATATATGTATTTCTATGTATTAGTATCATTGACTAACTCTCATAACACAATCAAATAATTTGCTTACTTTGGGGTTAGATCAGTAAGTGTAATTTGTCCCGTGAATATTTATTTATATTTGTTTTGTTTTATTTATATTTATATTTGTATTCCGCCGTGTTGGTCCCGGCCTCCTTTGTAGAATAGGCCAACTGCCGTTCTGCCAGGCAGGTCGTAAAAGGCGACCGATTGGCTATCGAGTCACTACCATCGTGGCTACTAGGTGGTAGAGTTCTGCATTGTCTCGCCCGGGTCTGGTACCACCGCCTTACCTATTCCTGCCGCAATAGCGTCAGTGCTTGTCGCTGTCGTGTTCCGGTTTGGAGGGTAAGGTAGCCGGTAAACTTATGCATGTGGCATTAGACCTCGCCACAAGATAGCAACGCACCATTAACATCTTTGGTGTCTATAGGCGATGGTTGACTCTTTCCATCAGGAGACCCATCTGCTTGTTTGCTATCTTATGATATAAAAAAAAAAAAAGAACTGTAATTTATAAGATTGTATTGTTGACTATAAATAAACTCTTATTCTTTTATTCATGTTTGGGTAGTGTGAGGGCCATCTTTAAATTAAAAAGATTAGCGTATAACCTGATTTGATTTCTATTATTAGAATTGTATTTTTATTATTTTGTGATTTACACCGTAAATAAGTTCTAATTCATACTTTTTCATTTTTGAACGATAAAAAGTAATATTGAGATTTATCCTTATAATCAAAATTTTAGTAGCAGCTTAGTATCTGGCAATGGTATTTTTTCCTGTGACTCATTCGTTTAGTTGTAATCAGGTTACTATGTGGAGACAGTGATAATCATCCATAATGTCAATCAAAAACTTATATGAATCATATCGACCGTGGTCCCAGGAACAAATTGTGTTTTGGCCAAAAATGACCACTGTCTAATAGTAAACCAGAGTTCGATTCACTCTAGCTACACTGTAAAAGAAAAGACGGTAATTTACAATTTCATTTTTTTCTTCATATTACAGGGTAACCGCTGGTTCACACTCGTTTTAGGAGCAGCCCTCATTCAGGGTTTGCTTGCATTTAGTCCTATACCCATCTTAGAAGATGAATGGGCAGAGTTTGCTGAAGTTATGCGAAATCCAGCATATCGTCTCCCGACAACTACTCGACCACGACACTACGAAGTATCTATTACTCCATATTTTGACATGGTACCAGCACCAAATATTGAACCATTTACATTTGATGGAGAAGTAGCTATTTATATTAGTACAACGCAAGAAAATATTACAGACATTGTAATGCACAGTAATCATTTAACCATTCAAACCGTTACTGTAGAGTTGAACGGTAATACTGTAGCTATACAAGGATTTGATCATGAAGAACCATACAATTTCCTAAGAATAACTACGATGCAAGAATTACAAGTAGGCCAAGAATATGTAGTAAGAATCGTTTTCAGAGGTTTAATCAACAATAATATGCGAGGATTCTATAGAAGTTGGTACAGGGATTCTTCAATACAGGGTTTAACGAATAGAAGGTATGTATTGAAAAGATAAATCATTATAATTTTCGTGGGATATTATAAACTAAACAGTTAAAACGCATCGCGGTTTTGTCTAACTTGCACCTCAGATAGGTCCGTAACTAGTCCGAATCTATTGCAAGTGAACGTGAGTTAATTTTTTCATTAATTATATTATCAATGAAATATACATATATATTATAGTATTTAGAATATCACTTAATATTACTTATTTTGATAGGTGACAATTTATAGATACCTTTAGCCGCAAAATAACATACACACACATACTCACACACTCACACATACACACACACAGTCACTCACACACACACACCACACACACACACACACACACACACACACACACACACACACACACACCAGAGTTTAAGGGGTGTAAAAAATACATACAGAGTGCTAAGTGTGAATTTTCTTTTTGCATTCGATCGTGAGCGCGTTTCGAGTTTACTAGGAATTTGTATGTGATTTGTACAGCGCCACCTAGTGGTAAACTGGTTTCTCACGTTTACCACTAGGTGGCGCTGTACAAATCACATACAAATTCCTAGTAAACTCCAAACGCGCTCACGATCGAATGCGAAAAAAAACTCACACTTAGCACTCTGTATAAGATAAACGTTATTACTGATAAAAAATGCAAGTATTAATACTCTCATGAAATTCTGGTGCGCTTTAAAATTATCACAGCAAACAGAATGTTTTGATTTTGTAATAACTACATGTGTCCTTATATAGGATTTGCTCGATGAGATTTGTCAAATACAGCTTATTCCTTGGTTATAACTTCTCTTGATAAATGGTCAATGTTTTGCATTGTCTCGCGCGGGTCTGGTTTCACTGCCTTGTATATCCCTGCCGCAATAGCTTCAGTGCCTGGCACTGTCGTATTCCGGTTTGGAGGGTAAGCCAACCTGTTAACCAATTACATGGCATTAAGACCCTGCCACAAGATAGCAGCGCACCATTAAAATCTTTGGTATCTATAAGCAATATTTGTGTCCATCAATAGAACCATCAGCGTGTTTGCAATCTTATGATATAAAAAAGATAATTTTACGTTTTAAAGGTTCGCAACAAAAGTAATAATATTAGAATTTGATATTTAAAACATTTTTAACAGATAAAATGTTGGTAAAGTATAAACAAATACGTTTTAGAAAATACTTTATGTCAAGTGTTTTATAATATATTCCTGATAGTCTAAAATTATTACCTATAAATAAATTTCGCAAAAAATTGTTCGATTTATTGTTAAATAAAACATACTATGACATTAGAGAATTTTTAGCAGATAAGATTAAATGTTAATAAACAGAAATATAAGCTTGTACAATTTACCTTAAAATTTAAATGTAATAAAAATTGAATGGCAAATTTTGTAAAATGGTAATTTCTTTTGTAAATTGTAAAAATTCGGATTGAGCATAAGATGATATTTTGTAAATTGTAAAAATAACTTTTTGATGTAAAATAATTCTAGTAAATTGTAATACATGAAATAGAAAAAAAAGAAGCCCGCTGAGTTTCTTCCGCCGGATCTTCTCAGTGTGTGGCAGTGTTCCGATCCGGTAGTAATTATAAAGAAATCGACCTAAATTAAAATGTTTGCACGCTACATTATGGTAGAATATGATGGTAATTTAATTTATTTTAATAACTTGTGACACCCCTATTCTTGCAAATAATTTTTTTTCATTTTCATTTATGCCGAACATCAAGTTTTTCTTATAATATGCCACGGCATGCCGCCACCGCACCGTTTACAACTAGGAACCTACCCGAGTTCTTACATAAATATGAAGTAGGTTTGTCAATTTATCTTTAGGTTCCATATCTGGACCTAAAGGTAACCTAACAAACATACGTAACGTGCCAGCCCAGCTTTGGCTTAGAATAGTGTGACCCCATCGATCGTTGTCGACATCTGAGTTTATATTATGTATAATTAACGCAATATAAATACATATTGAACATTTATGTTATTAATAAAATACATATTAACCGTTTACGTTTATTAAACGATGGCGCCGTTTATATAACGATGAAATTTACAAATACATTGCGACATAATGGACCAGGAGCTGGCGACGAATTTTGGGAAGATTCTTTTGCCAGATCGAAAATGTGAAAATATATAATTTCGGCAAATGGCGATACCGGGTCTGCGATTCTAGCTGAGCGTTAGCGTTTATTTTGCTACTGCGCAGTATACAACATTTGCAAAAAAAAATCCAAAAAAGGTATTTTTAGCAACTTGATTTTTATTTCATCTTTTAATTAAGTTTTTTAGAATTAAAAAAATATTCCAGACATTTTTAGTAGTTTTCAAGTATTCTCAGACACCTTCAAATACATTTTACGAAAGTTTCCAATAAAGTTATTTTATATTTATTTATTTTATGTTATATTGTACATAACATAATATGATATAAATAAATAAATATCCCCCTTGTTGGTCGGGGCTTCTTTGAAGAATAGATCAACTGCTGTTCTGCCAGCCACGTCGTAAAAGGCGACCGATTGGCTATATGTGTCACTGTCATCGTGACTACTAGGCGGTAGAGTTCTGCAACGTCTCGCCCGGGTACTTGGTACTACCGTCTTACGTATTCATGTCACAATAGCGTCAATGCTTGCAATTGTCGCGTTTAAATTTGGAGGATAATGTAGCCAGTAGACTTATGCATTAGCCATTCTGTTACACGAATAGCAACGCTCCATTAACATCTTTGGTGTCCATAGGCAATGGTTTCTCTGTCCATCAGGAAAACTTATTGCTTCTTTGCCATCTAATTATATGAAAAATACTCGCAAAATTTACTTTTTTGTACGCTTTTGTTTTGCTTATATTTTTATATTATTAAATAGTAAACAAGCTATAAGCTAGAAACAACAAAGATGTTAATGATGCGTTTCTATCCATGTTGCGAGATGGCAATGCCAAATACATGGATGTGACATTGCGGAACTCTATCGCCTAGTAGTCGCAATGATAGTGATACATGTAGCCAATCGGTCGCCTTTTACGACCTGCCTTGCTGAACAGCAGTTGGTCTATTATTTAAAGGAGGCCGTACCAATACGGGGGATATTTATTTATTTATTTTATATTTTGTTGTGTACAACAAAACATTAAATAAATAAATAAATATAAAATAAATTTATTGGAAACTTATTGCAAACGTTGTGTACTGCACAGTAGCGAAATAACTGCGAACGCTCTGCCAGAGTCGCATGTCCGTAAATGGCGATACATTTGACGAAATTATATATTTTCGCAATTCCAATCTACCAAAAGGCCCTTCCTAAAAATCGTCGCCAGCTCCGAGTCTATAATTATTTTGTTTATCATATTGAACCTGAGCATCAAATGACGTTGAATTCCCTCGCATATCTTGAAAATAAGCACGGAAAAGAAAGATTTCCTTCTTCCTCTTGTTTCTTTTCTGAACTTATCTTAATTTCAAGTAAAGGAAAAAAAACATCTATACAACTCATATTTTAATACAACTCAATAATATTAAAAACAACATCGTATCATTATCAGATAACAGCTCAATATATCTTATAATAAAAAAGTAATTTAACTTGACTGATAATCTAAAAAATATAATTTGATTATTAAAATTATATTATGATAATTGTATCCAGCTTAGTTTATTACCGCACTTTTTACATCCGTCTTAAAGTTTTTATTTCAGAAAGAATTTCTCCCGTGTTGGTTCGGGCTCCTTTAAAGAATAGTCCAACTGCTGTACTGCTAGGCAGGTCGTGAAAGGTGACCGATTGGCTATACGTGTCACTACAATCGTGACTACTAGTTGGAATAGTTTGGTAACGTCTTGCCCGGATTTGGTACCACCTATTCCTGTCGCAATAGCGTAAATATTTGTCATTATTGGTTTAGCGAATAAGGTAACTGGTAGACTTATACATGTGGCATCGCCATCCCACCACTCGAATAGTAATGCACCATTAACATCTTTCGTGTATACAAGCGATGTGTGTGTTGTGGCTGTGTCATGGACACAGCGGTGTATGTTTTACGTGAATACGTTTACTTAACGGGTCATATTTTTCGTTATCATTTTTTAGGATTCCGAAGTAAACAGCTACGCGTAGGATGGAGGGGGAGGTGCCGCTATTTTTAGGTAATTTAGGTAGCGAGCGCCCCGTTGGTTGAGTGTTTAGCGAACATGGCGACGCGGGCGACGGGGCACGGGTTTGATCTTCGATAGGCATAAGCATTTGTGTGATGAGCAAAGATGTTTGTATTTATGGGTTGGGGGTTAACAGTATATAAATACTGTTACATACTTATGTATGTAACAGTATTTATATAATGTATTTCTAAATGTTAGTATCGTAGTATATTAACAACCCATAACACAAGCAAATAATTTGCTTATTTTGGGGTTAGATCAATAAGTGTAATTTGTCCCGTGAATATTTATTATTTTTATTTATTAAAACTAGAAACCCTCATAGTTTCGCTTTGTCCGTCCGTCCTTCCGTCCGTCTGTCCATCTGTCCGTCCATCTGCAGTCTAGTTCAGAGAACTTTAGTACTAGAAAGTTGTAATTTGGCATGGATATACAAAGTAGTCACGGCAACATTTTTTTTGGGTTAGCTCCTCGGCATGTAGTTTTTTTTATATCACTATATTTTTATGTAGTGGGGATTTTTAATTTTTTCTCGTATACCCTATGGTTTGGGATATCGTTAAATAGGTTTTTGAAAAGGTTGTCGGTTTGTACAAACAATTCCTCGATTAAGGGAATCCTTTCTGCAATCTTAAGCTTTAAAGTGTTAATTTTTCCTAAAGCCAAATGTCCTCTCTTCTCTACCACCTAAATGTTTTTTTTCCAACTAACAAAACTAACCACTAACGGTTGGAAAAAATCATGGTAGTAGCAAAATAACGAAATTAAAATGATAATTATTACGGCTTAGAATACCTTACAAGTGTTTGAGTAATAGTCGACCAACTTATAAAATGTACTGAGAGAAAGATTTGGAGGCGATGAATTTGTGGTGTGGATATTTCGAGATTGAATGTTCATACTTCATAGTATGAAACCATAATGCAAAAGTTTGGTTGTAAGACGCACGAATTGATAGATGTGATGAATGAGAGATGCTTGGATGTATTATGTGTAATAGAGACTACGCGTAAAAGTAATGAAACAACTGATCCCTCAGGGGACAAGATGGCTGTGGTCTGGTATGCCCATGATCATGGAAGCACTGGAGTAAGTATTTTTCTATCGTCATTAGTCCCTGGTGTGAAAAATTATGGTGTGGTTGATTATGGTATGGCTAGGCGTTTGGTGGAAGATAAAATATTGGCCTGGTTTGATGTCAATATTGGCGTCAGTCAGTGTTGTGTGTTGTTAGCTCGCCTATTTATCTTATATCTGGAAAAAAGTGAAAAAACTAAAGTACTAGTATTTGAAAGAGAAGCAAACAGAATGGATGTAAGAGTTGTGGTCGCTCTTGTAGTGTTGGAACAGGTGGATGAGTTTGTAATATCTTGGATGTGATTTTGGCTGGGATAGAAGTTATACCGCCGATGTCGAAAGGATAGTATATGCAGTGAACAGAGTGAATGGAGCGCTAGGGAGATTGCTTAAAAGTACAGTTTGTAGTCCGGATGCCCGTCTTGCCCTGTATAATCATGTTCTTAGCTCTACGCTTGTCGCCCTCTTTTTAGTCCGCTTTATTGTGATGGGCAACCTTGGAAACCTATATTGCGCGTGGCCTAACACGCACTTACCAATTTGTTATTCGTCGTACAGTTGCCGTCGTTGACGGATTTCTGGGATCGGTTTATGGGTATAATTAGATTGCTATTTAAATCCTCGTTTAAATTGTATATGTCCCTTCTATCTTAATTTGACATTTGAAGATTTCTTAACAGATAAAAAATTTTTGCTATTTTTTTTTTTCACTTAAACGCCATATATATTTACTATAAGCATTTAAAATCATATTTTTTTACACAATCGATAAATCTTAAAAAAAAGCTGTCGCAAAAACTTAGTTAACTGTCCTAACTGCTCCTAGTGAAAAGATATACTATATGCAAATTCTGTAATACAGGGAAATTATCTAGTGACCGCTCCGTTGGTCGAACGGATAGCGACCCTGACTACGCAATCGACGGGGTTTGGGTTTGATCCCCGACGCCGACGGGGACAAGCATTTGTGTGATGAGGATAAATGTTTGTATTTCCGGATTTGGGTGTTTATTAAATATATTCAAGTATTTAAATATGTATTTCTATGTATTAGTATCGTTGACTAACACCCATAACACAAGAAAAAAATTTGCTTACTTTGGGGTTAGATCAGTAAGTGTAATTTGTCCCGTGAATATTTTATTTTTATTTATTATATAAAAATAGCGGCACCTCCCCTTCCATCCTCCGCGTAGCATTGTCGTTTGCACTTAGCTTAAAAAATTCCTTGATTCTTTAGCTATCTAATGGTATAATTAGATTTTGAACGTTGATAGTAGTTATGTAGCTATAACACCAAATTGCATCCCCCAATTTTGTTATCGTCAGTTTTCTTGAATTGTTCCTCACTATGAAAGCAAATTTAAAGACGTATTCACGTCAAAAAACGAGTCAAGCTTAATTAAACCTCAATAACCGTGATATTTTAATAATGTATTTTATTACTTCACATCTAATTAGACCATTGAGCTATGGATTATTTTGTCTATACACTATCTCTCTCTTCCTTTGTCTATCTCTGTAAAGTCTCAAGTAAGTATAATAACAGTGAGTCATAACCTTTGAGTATTAAAATACTCAAAGGTCATAACACTAATAAATAGTTTTCTTACTCATACTCTGAGCCTAGATTTACTTATGTGTATGTTCTGTTGTGCAGTGCTGTTAGCTCTTAGTGGTAGAAATTTTCCTAACAATGGTATATTTTTAACTAGGGAAGCAATATTCTACCAACAAAATTTGAGAATAATTAAATTAAAATATGCATAGTTTTACATGTCAATCATTAAATTTTTTAAACTATCATTATAATAAAATTTCAAACAGTGATATTAAAAGTGTTCTCAATGTTACTTAAATGTAATTAAAATTATTGTATGTCAAAACCCAATAAAAAAATGCTTAATATAACTAATAATAAGTACAATTATGCCCAATAAAATTAAAATTACAAAATACACAAGAACACAAAAAATTAAAGTAACAATATAGAATACCTAATAAACTGAAATATTTTCTTTTTTTTATACTCCACAAATATACACAAAAACACAACTGAACCCCATTTCCGAGAAAAAGTTTAGCAGGGGAGAATTATTTACGTCTAACTTGTCGTTCAAGAGGTAAGGGCTGTTTTTCAATTTGTTTTTTTCCTGTGCTTCGAGAGAGTTGAGTTTTCTGCCTTTGCTTCAGAAGTGGATAGTTTTTATATTATTAATAGGGTCAAATGTGTGATCTACTAATAAATGTCTTGCAAAAGCAGAGTCTTCCACTCCCGAGCGCCAGCTCCTAACATGCTCTCTTACTCTCGCTGTGAACGACCTTCCCGTCTGCCCAATGTACACCCCATCACAGTCTTCACATTTTAATTTTATATACCATTTTTTATCATGTCTGGTATTTTCTGTTTGTTATTAAATAACATTTTTCCTAAGGACTTCGTAGGATAGTACACTGTCTTCCGTTCCTTTACTAATCGTGAGCACTTATAAGAAATGTTTCCCAAAAAGGGCAATCTAGCATAGTTTTTCCTGTTCACATCCTCTTGATCACTTACTAAATATAACAGAGACCTTGCACGCTTTTTTAGTTTACTTCTTATCATCGTATCAATGAGTTGTGAGTTATAGCCACTATTCTTTTTATGTTTACCAGCTCTTCATAATAATTATTATTAATGATATTTTTTTAAATATTTACACACCATATATTGGTAGAATATGTCGGTAACTTAATTATTTTTAACAACTTGTAACACCCATATTCTTGCAAATAAATATTTTCTTTCTTTCTTTCTTTCTTTCTTTCATTATCTTTACTCAGTGGTACCATTAACAGACGATGAATCATAGCATGCAGTGCCGCATGTTTAAGCTTGACAGGATGATATGAATCCGTAGATATTATGTTATAACTATAAGTATTCTTTCTATAGATTTTAAATTCATGTCTACCAAGTGATATGTCTATATTTAGATCTAAAAAATAATTTGGTGTTAAAAAATCTATAGTAAATTCTATACTTGCATTCAAGGTGTTTATATATTTAAGGAATTGGTCAAGTTCGTCTCTGGGCCCTGCCCATAAGCACAAAATATCATCCATATACCTATACCAGTACTTGAGATATTCAAAATATTTCTTATTGTTGTGTATTACTTTTTCTAATATGTCAATAATATTATCAGCACAGAGTGGTGACACAGGGCTACCCATAGCTAAACCTTCTTGTTGTTTATATATAGTACTATTATAGGCAAAATATTTTTGTGATCTAGGCATATTTTATAACAATGGGTCAAGTTTACTATTTTTTGTGGTTCCAAATTAGATTCTACCATTACATTATATAAAGCTTTTTTGCAATCTTTAACTGGTATACTTGAAAACAAGTTTTTCACATCCCATCTATATAAAAGTCCATCATCAGGGCGAACAAATTCGCGATCGCCTCTCATCTCGTACGCGAAAAAGAATAACAAGATAGCAAGATCAAGCAGGTGGCTCTCCTGATGGAAATATCTATCGTCTCTATATCACCTTGAGGCGGTTGCGGTTTAACGGTTGCCTTACGTTCTAAAAACATGACCATCATAGGCACTGACGCTACGGTGGCAGGAATAGTTAAGGCGGTAGTACGAGACTTCAACCATCTAGTAGCCACGACGTTAGTGACTTGCATAGCTAATCGTTTGTCTCTTACTATCAGAACGGCAGATTGTCTATTTTTCGAAGGAAGTCTAGATCAAAACGAGGAAAGTTTCGACTATATATATTTAGTTACTTACTTTATTTCTGCTCATCATGTTTTACCTATTTGTGATTGGCAAGATCAGTCATCAACTTATACATAACGATGAGACCGATTCATCATATGTTCGCCAATATTAAGTTAATACGTAAACTCTGTTACTCTCGATTGCTACTAAGATTTTGGTTTAATTTGTATCGAATTTGAAACCTCATGATTAATACCATATTGCCTTATCATTAGAACGAAATTGATAAGCTTTAATAATTTAAGTTTCGATTTCAACTTAAAGGAAAAATTTAAAAAATAAAAAAAATTAAACACAAAATTCTGTGTATGTATTTTTTATCATAAGATAGTAAAGCAGGCAGATGGGTCTCCTGGTGGAAAGAGTCAACTATCGCCTAAAGAAACCAAAGATTTTGTGGCGAGGTCTAATGCCACATGCATAAGTTTACCGGCTACCTTACCCTCCAAACTAGAACACGACAGTGACAAGCACTGACGCTTTTGCGACAAGAATAGATAAGTTGGTGATACAGACCCGAGCAAGACAATACAAAATTCTACCAACTAGTAGCCACAATGGTAATGACTCGGATAGTCAATCGGTTGCCTTTTACGACCTGCCTGGTAGAACGGTAGTTGGCCTATTCTTCAAAGGAGCCCGAGACCAACACGGGAAAAATATGTCTATCAGTATTTTACGCTTTTTACGGCTAAATCACTGAAACGATTTTCATAAAATATTGCAAGAAATATACGAACACTTGAAGTGAAATACAAGATATTTTCTTTTTAAATCAACTTTTAAAATGATGAAATAGATGATGAAAATTTGTATGAAATTTGTATTTTTCCAAATAAAGAAATATGCCACGATCCTTGCAAATTTATCTTGCTTTCTCGGAAAGAATCCTTCTCATCTGACCGTGTATTTTAGCCTTGTTATACTAGATATCTACTTCTATGATTTAATTGTAGTAAAATTTTATTAGATGACATCTAAAACAATTTTTTTCCATTGACTTCAGCAAGACAAAATCTGACGAGCTTCAAGATTTTCTATTTTACATGCGTAAAATATAATTTATTTCTAGGTGGATGGGAACAACACAATTTCAACCCGGACATGCGCGTGAAGCCTTCCCGTGCTACGATGAACCTGGATTCAAAGCAACATTTGATATCACTGTTAACAGAGAAACAGGATTTAGTCCTACCATTTCTAATATGCCGATAAGAACTACGACTACGTAAGGAAACTTATAATACCTTTCGGCGATGAGTATCACCACTTATCTTGCCAACTGACAAACCGATGAATCGCGATGAACTAGAAAGTCTATAGACGTTCGGTTCAGTCGGCCTACCCCGCAAGGGAACCCGGCGTGATAATACTAAAAGTTGTCAAACTCTTTTTTATTCGTTACATACGACCATTAACTATCATGTTTTTTAACATAGGCAGTCTTTTACCTGTTAATCTATATACTGTGTCATTTTTACTTCCAAGAAGTTCCAAAACATTCATCCAAGTTATTTTTCTCCCACGGACCTATAGAGGCCTTTCACAAATTACAACACAAATTTTATGATTTTTTGATCGATCCTTCATTCTTGTTACCCGTAGTTACACACCTGTAAACCCTGGTGTATGGTCACAATTTTTTTTTAATTTTTATTTATATATATAATATATATTTATAGGTAATTAAATTAAAATATTGATTTCAAGTTTGCACTCGCCGACGACTGAAATGTTCATAGATCGAGTTTGAAATATTTGCGCGTTTTACCCACCTGTCCCCTGTCACACAATGTCACATTACGTTGCTCCTTCCCTCCCTCTTAACGTGTGACGTAATTTCGAATAGATAGAAATTAAGTATTAAGCTATCTAATATTATATCGTTTATTTAAAATATTGAGTATCAAAATATATGAAATTCATAAGCCTCATATATATTTTATTTCTAACTTAATCATGTTACTGTGTTACAGTTTAGCAAGTGGAAGGATTTCTGAAACTTTCCATACAACTCCAGTGACTTCCACGTATTTACTAGCTTTCATTGTTTCTCATTATGAAGTAGTATCTTCGAATAATGATACTAATCGTCCATTTAATATCTATGCTCGAGACAATGCTGGTACTACAGGAGATTGGTCTCTAGAAATTGGAGAACTACTTTTGGCTAGGATGGAAGAACATACAAATATCCCATACTATGAAATGGCTGATTATATGGACATGAAACAAGCAGCTATTCCTGACTTTTCAGCTGGAGCAATGGAAAATTGGGGACTATTAACTTACAGGTAATTTATTCTTCACTTTCACAAATGTAATTACTTCAATCGAAAGTGACAAGATTCAGCGTTGTCTACAAATGGCTTGAGAATGATATACAGGCTGTTAGTGTAAACACCGATATCGATAACTTTGCGCATAGTATCCATTAATTTACGGAAGGTGTCGCACAGAAACTTTCTTATATTTTTGAAATAAATTAATGTTTTTTTTTTTTTAATTCGAATAAATATATTTATAATTAAGTCAACTACCTATGGTTTTAGTGACAACGGTGTTTATCCTTACAGCCAGTATAAAAATATTGCAACGTCATTTAACTATTTTAATATTAATCAAGCTTATTTATGTATCTTATGGTTTATTTTTGACTATTGCTCCGTTTTGACTTCGACAAGGTCTTTAGAAAATTAAACTTTAAATTCATAGTATTAACATTACATGCTACTCACAAATCACATCATGAGATGTACGGACACTTTATGTCATCTGTGATGTCTTATGAGTAGAGCTGTTTGGACTAAATAAGATCACATCATTTATTCATGCGCTTATTTCTTTGTCGTGATTTTGAGTCTGGTAATTTTCACCGAATTGTAATATTTTAACAATAGTTTTCCCCGTATTGGTCTGGACCGCCTTTGAAGAATAAATCGTCTGCTATTTTGCTAGGCAGTTTGTAAAGGGTAAACGATTGACTATACGAGTTACTACTATCGTGATTGCTAGGTGGTAGCGTGCTGCATTGAATCGCCCTGGTCTAGGATCATTGCTTTACGCACGTAGCACGCGCACGCTTCGATAGCAACTATATAGACCGTGGTCTCACGAACAGAATTTTTTCATTAATAACAAGCGGAATTTTTTAGAAAAGCTACGTTTTGACGAGACAACCATCTTTTCTATCTTCAAAAATATTGAATTAAGTAACTTATAAATTATGGCCTTTGAAAATTTTGATTCGGTATAAAAAATATATTTATTAATAACAATAATTATTTTTCGACTTTAATCGCTTGATCATATTTTGAAAAACACGATAAAACTTTTCTCCTACACATTTGATGGTTTTTCTGGCGAGTCCGTCACTCTAACGTTTCGAAATTATGCGATTTTTAAATTGTTATTAATCAATTTAAAAACAATCTGATTTTAACTGTAACATTGTCCTACACGTATAGGATACTTTTTTTAGTCCAGCATTTTAAAATTTTCTTTTTTATCTATCTTTATTAGTTACCCAATTAGAGATTTTTTGAAAATAGAAAAGATGGTTGTCTCGTCAAAACGAAGCTGTAAACAAAAAATCGGCTTGTTACTAATCAAAGGAAAAGGTTGTTCGTGGGACCACAGTCTACTATTCACATATTAATAAAATTTCAGGGAAGCGCTTATCCTCTACGATCCAATAAACTCTAATCATTTCTACAAACAACGTGTGGCCAATATAGTATCTCACGAGGTCGCTCATATGTGGTTTGGGAATCTCGTCACCTGTGCCTGGTGGGATAACCTTTGGCTAAACGAAGGTTTTGCCAGATTCTACCAATACTATTTAACCCACCAAGTAAGTGTAAATACATAGATATCTTCACACCAGATTCCTTAAGGGGTGGGCAGAGAGAACTTAAACAACAATAAGTAAATACAAAGTAAACATTGTTAAGTATAGTTTACTGGTTTTACTGCTTTCATTATACCTATTAATTGTTTCGTTTCGCATATAAACGATATCACCAGAATTTGTAACTATGCTAGGGGAGTCTAAGAAGTGATTTTGGTATTTACTCGAGCCCGCCAGATTAACATACCTCGCATGCCCTTTGTATAGAGCAGAAAATCTATGGCAATTAAATAAAAAAATGTTTAAGGCAGTTAAATAAAAGAATATCGCCTCTGTGGTCTAGTGGTTCGGTGTCAGTGTTGACTGTATGAGGTCGCGGGCTAACTTCCCGGTTCGGGCAGTTCTAAGTTCTAAGAACAACGTTGCCCGGAATTGGAAAATGTGATTGGCGATAGGCTTGCCACCTATCACATTGTGGGACTAAATGTCATCGGCTAATCGTGAATGCACTGGTTGTATCTCTGCCTACCTCTTCGTAGATATGGGTGTTGAGATACATTTTGTAATAGGCAAACGATTGTCAACATAATATATAAATCCTATCATGACTACTCGATGGTTGAGTTCTACAACAACTCGCACGGGTGGGTACCATATTTAACCCTACCGCAATAGCATCAGGTGTGTGTGAGTGTATGTGTGTATGTAAACGATTTGATTTGTGTTTTGAACGATTGGACCGATCGAAACGCGGTTGATGGCATTCGATTGAATATCACTTAACTTAGACTTCTCTCAACTTAGAATATCAGGAGATATTGAGATATTTTGAAAAAACTCCAAAAATGTTGGCAAAAACAGTATTTTTTTAGTATAACTTCCAGATTTATGTATCGATTGAGTAAAAAACGAATCAGCTCTATTCCTCAAATAACTATGTTTAATGCATAAATTGCTAAAAATGATTGGTAGAACGGCAGTTGGTTTATTCTTCAAAAGGAGGTACGGACCCACACGGGGAAAATAGGCTATATGATAATACGCCTAAGCCATGGAAAGTACTTAAAACTGACAGTCTTGATGATCGTAAAAAATATGCAATAGGCATTACCTGGTTGGTAATATGCTTCAATGGTATGTGATAATCACGTGGTTTTATCACAATACATGTAACTTAGTTAAATTTTAAAGAAATTTTAGTTACATCGTAATTTTCAGAAATCAGCGATATGTCATTACTATTGTATATCATGTTAATATATGTATTATATTTCATTTCAGGTCGCTCAAGATCTAGGCTATGATACACGATTTATCGTTGAGCAAGTTCACACTGCTATGTTATCAGATTCTGTTGATTCCGCGCATGCTCTTACAAACCCCGCTGTGAGTGATCCTGTCAGTGTCAGCAATCATTTCTCTACTATCACCTATGCTAGAGGAGCATCAGTGTTAAGAATGACTCAGCATTTATTAGGTGACAGCACTTTCGAGAAAGGTCTTCGAGCATATCTTCAGAATAGGTAAGATCTCATAAAATAGTCCAAATAATTTTTTGCTTTAACAGTCCTTATTCTGATATTTAAATAAATATAAGAATAAGAATTGTAATATGTAATATTTAGCAGAATAACAAATAGTAAAATTGCCATACTTTTTGGAAAGACTATATTATTTAGCAGCAATATAAGCAATTGTAAAAATGTAATTTTTTGGAAGATTAGTAGTAGATGTTATACCGATTTTAAATTATTAAAATATTTAAAACAATGAAGTAAAGTATTGAGTTCAACGTTTTATTTTCCTGACATAGTTAATTACAATTGCAGGAAATATGACGTAGCAGAACCTCACCACTTATTTGAAGCTTTGGATGCAGCCGCAGTAGAGGATGGTGCACTTGCTGGTTATGGTATTACCATAGATTCGTATTTAAGATCTTGGTCGGAGAAAGCTGGTCATCCAGTACTAAGTGTCAGTATTGATCAAAGAACCGGGCGCATGACTGTAGTACAGGTAAACAAAAAGGAATTGAAAAATATGTTTTAATGAGATAATTAATTGTAAGACTTTTTATATTAGGATAGTGAACAAGCAGATGATTTATCTGATGGAAAGAGATATCCATAGATGGATGATATTACCACTTACATAAGTTTATTAACTACCTTATCTTCTAATTCGGAACACAAAAACATTTTTAACCGACGGAAAAAATGTAGAAGGTTCGCACTTTAAAGCGTACATCTTTTTTATGTAAGACCACGCAAAAATTTTTACTGGGTAGTATGATTTTGATAATTCTTTTTTTGTTGAAATACTTGAGGGTAGTCTTATTTAATAAAAATAATCCAGTCATAAAGAGAACGTAAACAAGTGATGTTTGATTGTTCAATCACTGATTTTAAAATTCGGGCACGCATAACGTTTCTTTTTTTTATTCTTTTTTTTATTAGGGACTTATGCATAACGTTTCGTCGATTTATTTTTTTTGTAAAAAATCCATATTAATATTATAAACGCGAAAGTAATTCTGTCTGTCCATTTGTCTGTCTGTCTCTTCTTTACGTTTTAAACCACTGAACCTATATGAATGAAATTTGGTACAAAGATAGTTTGAGACCCGAGAAAGGGCATAGGATAGTTTTATCCTTTTTTTGTTTTTTTATGTCATAAAAAATACATAACATTTGACTTGTTTCGGGTTATTGATAATATTTTCTTATTATTCAGGCTCGTTGGGAACGCGATACTGGGGTGTCTCAACACCCAAGTTTGTGGGAAATACCTATTACCTGGACAAGAGGCGGAGATCCTGATTTTGTTAATCTGAAGCCTTCACAAGTGATTACAGCCACAGCAACAGTAATTGAAAGAGGAACTCAAGGTCTCGAGTGGGTTATCTTCAATAAACAAGAATCTGGTAAGATATAATTTAACATTTCTAAATTTATGTAGACCGCCAAATTAAGTAAACTAGTGATCGCTCTTTGGTTAAAATTCAACCATAAACTAAACAATAAAATTTCTTCTAAGTTTGACATCAGACAGAACAAAAACCACAAAATACTCGTAGCATATACGTATATGTAAACATTATGATGTTAAATCCCACCCCCCAGTGGTATATATGTGTGTGTATAGTATGATGTCCTCCTGGGATGGTTAAAAACCCTTCCTGAAGAATTCCAACCGCCGTTCTAAGGCGACCGATTAGCTCACTTATTCCTGCAGCAATGGCGCAAATAATTGTTGTTATCGTGTTCCAGTTTGGAGGGTACGATGTTGGTAAACTTCTATATGAGGCCGACATGCAAATGTCAACGCACCATTTACATTTCTGGTGTCTATAGAGGATGGTTCTATTTCCATCAGGAAAGCCATCTCTGTATCTGATTATTTGCTTATATGATGTACATGAAAAAATTAAAAAATAATCTGGATGTACTGTTTTTTTTTCACCAAATTGAAATAGATAACCAACACCCAAGATGTTAATGGGGCGTTACAAGCTATATTGCGCGGAAGTAATACAACCTAGTTAGTAGTCCGGATAGTTATGATACATATCATGTGACAAACTTCTCTCCCTTTTATGACGCTTAGTTAAGGCAGCAGTTAAAACATATTATTTAGAGTTTATTTCCTTTATATTAATAAAAAATACTTTGGTTAAGAATTTGACTTTATTTATGTCATTTATTTCAGGTTTCTATAAAGTAAATTATGATGAAACCAATTGGGCACTTATAACCCGGGCATTGAGAGGTCAAGACAGGACTGTAATTCATGAGTTCAACCGCGCCCAGGTACTAAATTTCATGACATAATAATTATTTTAAACTTTTAATGACATTATATTATTGAAATATTAGCTGTACTATTATAGTGTACAACTCACTGAATTATAAACGTTTTTGGCGGATGTCATAGGAAAAAATATATTTTCGGATTTAAAAGTATTCTATGTGCTATTCCAGATCATCTGTTCCAAATTTTACCTGAATTTATATTTTTTTTTGCATGATAAACCAACATCCACATTCAAACTTTCACATTTATAGTGGGATTATGAATTTAATATAATTTATAACAACTTTTCACTTTTAGTCTTGTATTTCTGGGTTTGAGTGTTAATTGAATATATGTAAGTATTGTTACAATTTGTATGTACCTATTATCGTTGACCAACAACCATATCACAAGATCTGATTACAATTATTTATTGCCAATTATATTTATAAATTAATAGTAATTTAATGTTGACATCACTAGATCTAATTTTTGTAATTATGACATTTAATTGACATATTTTTATTAATTTTATAAATGTCCGTCTTCATGTTTGCTTAAAATTATAATTTTAAAATATATATTTTATTTAATTTTTTTTAAATAATTGGTCATTTCTGTAAGCAAAACAAAATTTTCTCTGGTTGACGTGATTTTTATGAATCGTATTTTACAAATATTGTATAAATTGTCTTTTATATTTTGTTGTGATATATTTTTTGACGTCGACAAGTCTTCTTAAATGTACCTACGTCGAATAAATATTATTTGAATTTGAATTTGAATTTATTATTTTATTATTATTATCAAGTTAATTGATTAGATTTTTTTTGTTACAATGGTGTTTTATTGTTGTTTGTTTGTTTTAACATTATTAATGTTTGTTTTTTTTTATATTTTTTTTAGATTGTTGATGACTTATTTATTTTTGCAAGAGCTGGCGTAATTCCTTACAATAGAGCTTTTAATATTCTATCCTTCCTAGAATTTGAAGATGCTTATGCTCCTTGGATTGCAGCTATCACTGGTTTTAATTTTGCTGCTAGGCGGCTGGCTCACGATTCGGCTAATTTACAAAAACTGCAGGTATGTATGGTTTACCTTTTAATTTAATATAATTCGTGATGCCAATATCATGAAATCCGTAATTTTAATAGTCGTAAGAGACATTTTGCTGTAACGTCTTTTACATTTTTAATAAATTCATTGGAAAAAACGCTAGGCTATCTAGGCCCAGTTAAAATCTTTAAAATTCGGTTACAAATGAAAAAATTACAAAAATTCGAAATAAAAAGAAATATTTTATCGCTTTTCTGAAAAATTACGGTTCGTTCGTTACGACAATTATTATTGAAGTTATAGATTATGATAAGACAAAGGTGTGATTCACAATAAAAATATATCTTCCCGTAAATAGTCTTAAGGTATGAATGAAAAAATTCTATTTATTTTTTATTTTAGTTTCTTTGAGAGGATAGAAAGCAAGCAGATAGTTTTCCTGGTAAACAGAGATAACCATCGTTTATAGACACCAAAGATGTTATTAGTGCATTTCTATCCATGTGGTTGGCTTTACCGGCGATATTGCAGCAGAAACTAAGGCGGTGGGACGAGACATTGCAAATCTACCAGATTTTTAGTAGTCATGTAGATAGGTAATACGTATTAGCGATCTTTTGCTTTTTACGGAATGCCTAGCAGTATGTCAGTTGACCTTTTCTTTAAAAATGGGCCCGGATTCACACGGAAAAGTTCAAAATTTAGAAATTCAGTTATGTTTAAGACGAAATTAAGATAATTAATATGTAACTTCCCGTAAAATCTTATAACATGTTGAATTACGCAATGCCAATGAAAAGAAGAGGTAAATCTGAAAACTAAAGAAAAGACTAGCAGGATCACGGCTAACGCACTTTCCTTCATGTAATAACTACAATTTTATATTTGAATTATGGATTTCCTCAAAGTAACACCTGAGTAAAAAATATTTACTTATTTGACGACTTTTAGATAAATTAATTGGCGATGTTCTCTTAACAGCTATATACACATTATTATATAGTTGGACAAATTTAGAAACAAAATATTTTCCAGAAGTAGCTGTGTTTGCAAACATAAGGAATATTTTTACTATTAAACGGACTTTCCAAAAAGAATAGTGATTGGTTTAGTGGTCCGGTGTCGGTGTTGACCACGTGAGGTCTGGGGCTTAATACCCATATCGGGTAATTAAAAATGTTCTTTTTCAGTTTTCTGATAAAAAAAACGTTGTCCGGTGTAGGTGTTATCCGACTCCAGGGATATTACTACTTATATAATGTTCAGCGTTATTGCCTGAGATGATAGAGAACGGTTCGTGTTACAAACGACTAGTTGCGACTGACTGCCTGGCTGTACACGCTAATTTCACTCCTTACAACATTATTGTGTCCCTACACCGGGATTGGAAAGTGCCCGGTTGGCGATAGACTTGCCACTTATCACATTGTAGGACCAAGTGTCGTCGACTAATCGTGGGTGCATTGTTTCTACCTCAGCCCCCCAATTCACATAATTGAGTCAAAGCGCTTAGGGCTCTCACATACATAAACACGATAGAACGTCGAGACGTGCTACGCCGCGGCATAATATGTAAGAAAATGTGTAAGTGTCTTAAATTCTTTAACTCGCTTGCCGCTTGATTACGTGAATTAGGCCCGTGCTTGCCTCTTCGGGAACACGAGCGTGAAAACACTTTTTACTAATGTATTAAATTAGGTGTGCAGCACGCTACCCGTGTTCCATTAAAGTGCAGTCCATGGACTGCAACTATGTCGGAGTTCTTGAAATGAAACGCGTAAGCGACGTTTACGACTTTTTGGACACGAATATATATTATACTTTGATTTTGGTTAGACGATTTATTGTTATTTCAGTTACAGCGAATGCTGACGAAATGAAACATGACTTCTACTCAGCATAGATTGTCTACTATGTTAAACTCTTATATAGATATTAAACTCTCTGATTAAGCCTCATGTTTGAAACATTGTTTTAGGAAGAAATCATTAAACTAAGTGCAGCTGTAACCAACCGCCTGGGTTACGCTGAAATTGACGGAGAATCTTACATGGACGGTTTGCTGAGAATGTATGTGCTCACATTCCTGTGTAATAATAACCATACACAATGCGTTGAAGCTGCTAGGACAAACTTCCAGCAATGGAGAAACGGTGGATTGTAAGTTAAAAAAATTTACATGAAGACTATTTGAACCTGCGATAAAAGAATTGTGTGAATATATTCAAAAAATATTTTCCCCGTGTTGGTCCAGGGTCTTTTTGAAGAATAAACCATCTGTAGTTCTTCCAGGAACTTCTTAATAGTCAAGCAATGGTCTATAGAAGTACTATAGACAATTGTTTGCCTGTTACGAAGACTACTATTGTGGCTACTAGGTGGTAGAGTTATGCATTCCACTTCTTACAGTTTACTTATTGTAATAGTGTCAGTGTTTGTTACTGTAGTGTTCCGGTTTGGAGGGAAAGGTAGCCGGAAAACTTATGCATATTAAGATCCTGCCACAGAGACAGTAATGTATCATTAGCATATTTGGTGTCTAGTCACTAGAATAGTGTCGATGTCTGGGACAACACTTTTAAAGAGAAACAATTGGTGGATGATTTATTCTTTAAAAGGAAGGTGTTCAGAATAATGTCGATGTTTGGGACAACACTTTTAAAGAGAAACCATTGGTGGATGACTTATTCTTTAAAAGGAAGGTGTTCCTACCAGAAGGTTTATAAAAGATAAACGATTGGCCCAACGTGGCACTAATATCGTGATGGTAGAATTTTGCAATATCTATATAGTCTGGTGTAATAATATTTACAGTACCCGGCGATAAATATTGCACATCGACCTTTGGAAAGAGACAATCGGCTAATTTCGGCTTCGTAGAGCGTTATCTCTGTCGCACAAAATACAAACAGTCCGGTACCTATTAGGAGCTGTTAAAACAAGTATGATTTGCTTCTTTTGATATTTTTATTCTTTGTATAAAATACACTAATTTTTCTATAAGTGATGGCTTTAGGTTGGGGTAAAATAAAATAAAAAAACATTTTTACATTATGTTTACGTATTTAATTATTTTGGAACATTACAGCTTTAGTGTACATAATAAACACATATACCTATTGCTAAAATGAGACATTACAGCTTTAGTGTACATAATAAACACATATACCTATTACAGCTTTAGTGTACATAATAAACACATATACCTATTGCTAAAATGAGACATTGCAATAAAAAAAAAAAATTCTAATTCTCAATTACTTCCATTTCACTATCTGTGCTCTCAAAGAGGTCAATATCACTGTCACTATCAGCCGTATTTATTACTAATCTATCAGTGTAATTGTCTAAACTGTGTTGAATGCTTCTATATTCATTCTCACATTTGATTGCATGATCGCAAACCTTTTTCCACTCTTCAGCGCCGATCATGTTTACTTTTTCAGTCAATAATGTTTTTACTGTAGTTAAGTTCATACCCACATTTCTAGAGGCTACATAGCCTTTCAGTTGAGACCATATATTTTCAATTGGATTAAAATCCGGATGATATGGTGGCAATCGCAACACAGTGTGCCCATGTTCGGCAAGTATTTTGTCCACAGAAAACTCTGTATACCTCTCCTTGTGCTGACATATAATAGCGTAAATCTGGGTTTTTGTTAATTTTGGATCAACTGGAATTTCATGTCTGTTTAACCAGTTGATCATTTCCCGTTTAATGGTGTTTGAGTTGGGGGGTCTCTCAACATACTTGTTGTGATAGGGTGCGTTGTCGATAACTAGAACAGAATCACTAGGTATATTTGGGATTAATTGGTTAACCAGCCATTTCTCATAGTTATCGTTATTCATTTCATTGTGATAGTCACCTGTAGTGTCCGTGGATTTATACGTTAAAAAAGCACCGGGTACAAAGCCTTTTTCATTTCCCGCATGAACTATTATCAAACGTTGACCTTTTGAAATTGGCTTTTTTTTCTCCTTTTTTCTTATCGTCACTCCAAGATTTCCCTTTAGTGTGGGATGCATGTATATATGACTCATCCATGTAGACGATATTTTTTCCTGTTTCGCGAAATTTGCGTATTTTATCAAGGTATTCCATTCGTTTGAGACTAACGTCGTGCTTTTCCATTAGAATTTTTCGATTATCTTCCATTTTAGTGAACTGAAATCCCATGTCATGAAGTATTTTTCTCAACGTTTTTTCAGACCCATTGTAATTAATAGCTTCAGATAACTTAGCTTTTAATGATTTTATTGTTGGCAGTTCATTAAATCGTAAGTGAAAATCATACACCATTCTTCGAACAACATCGTAATCAAAATCGTCCATATCCAAACGAAATTGCTTTTCTGGTCTCCCTTTTTTTGGAGTGCTGAACTTAATTTCAGTCGAATGTGTTTCAGTACTGACTTCGTTTAATATATTGTTCAAAGTTCTTCTTGAAATTCCAGTGGCATTTGCAACTCGCTCTTGAATCTTCTTAAAATAACAACTTACATTTTCATCTACTTTTTTTTTAAATCTATCAGCTTCGCTTACAAAGTATTTATAAACATTGTAGATAATTTCACGTGACTGACCTCGTAAAGGTTTTCCTCTTTTTCCGAAAGATGCCATATTACAACTTTAAATTATTTAAATTTGTGGGTGTTATCAACTCTAAATATATATTTTTTTCGGGACGCGACTGCACTCTATCGTACTTGAACAACGACTGACTAAACGTCACATAGGTAGTGTGGGACAGAGATAACGCTTTACGAAGCCGAAATTATCCGATTGTCTCTTTCCAAAGTTCGATGTGCAATATTTATCGCCGGGTACTGTACTACTGTTACAGTTTGAAGGGCAGGGTAGCCGGTAAACTTATGCATTTGGCATTAAAACCCTATCATAATGATAGTACTGCACCTTTATCATCTTTGATGTCTATAGGCGATAGTAATTTCTTTCGATCAGAAGAGCCATCTAGTTGTTTATTATCTTAAATATGAAAAAAATATGATGTCATTTAACCATTAAACACTTTAACTTACTTTAAAAGTAAGACAAAAAAACGAACAATCTTTGAACTAAATAAAAAAAATTAAACGAGTGATGTTTGAAATCAAAACTGTTTAACAAATTAATGGTTCGCATTTAGGTTCTGGTCACTTTTTATCAGCCTGATAACGATTACTGCTTATTTATAGTATCAGCCGGAACCAACAAATTTATGTGCTCTTCCAAACCATGGAAGTGGTATCATACCACAAATCTCTGAGCTGCTACCGATATTTAGATTTTCGAAAAAAAAAAACAATAACAATATTGACCCAGAGTTCGAACCCGTCCCTTCATGATTTTTTATATCGCTGCACAAATTACACGAATTGATTTAATCTCAAAATAAGCAAATTATTTGCTTGTGTTATGGGTTCAACGATATTAATACACACATACATGTATAAATACTGTTATATACATAATAAACACCCAAACCTAGATATACAAAAATGTATACTTATCACATAAATGCTCGTCCCTGTCGGGAATCGAAACCGAGTTCCTAGACACCTATAAAAATTATACATACATACATACATATTTTCACGCCAGATTCCTTACGGGGTAGGCAGGGAGAACCGAGTGCCATACATGACGATCCTTGCAGGCTTGTCTTGCTTCCTCCATATTCATCGCTCTCTTCATACACAAACGTCGGTTGCGAAGAGTCTTGACACCACCTTCGAACAGTACTCGATTAATCTGGTCATGGTATGTCAGTCTTGGTCTTCCCCGGTACCTACATCCTTCCAGATTCGCATTGTACATCTGTTTTGTTAACTTTTCATATACCATTCTTTCTCCGTTTCCGAACCAACGGAGCCTTTTCTCAACTTTACACAGACACTTTCTTTCAAGCTTAACATCTCTCTCACTTCCACATTACGAACCCAGTCCGCGAGTGTTACACCACATATTTTCCTTAGCGATCTCATCTCGACTTCTACACTTCCATACAATAGCTTTGGGATAAGAACATAATTATAAAATTAATAATTATAAAATTATAATAAAAGAAAATGTTTTACAGAGTTACAATTTTTTAAGATACCTTTTTCTTCTTAGCATACCAGCAAATATGCGCCCATGGGTATACTGCAGTGGCCTCCGTCAAGGCAATGCTGAAGATTTTAACTACTTCTGGAATCGCTACTTGAATGAAGATTTAGCCAGTGAAATAGTTGTCATGTTGCAAGCTGCTGGTTGCACTTCTGATCAAGCTAGCTTAGAAATATTTTTGGATGCGATTGTCGCCGGCGATATGATTGTGAGACCGCAAGATTATACAACCGCACTAAATTCTGCCGTAGTCGGAAATGAAGTTAACACAATGAGAGTGTTCGACTGGTTGAAGAGAAACGTAGAACAAGTAACAAATGCGTAAGAATTTTTTTTATTTCATAAATATAGATTTTTTTAGTAACTCTTAAGTTAGGCGGAAATTATTCAGGTTACAGAATAGCAAACGAGCATACGGTTTTGGTTAGAGTAAAACTAAATATTATTACTCCGTTAAAAAGTTTTTGAGTTATTGAGGATTGCGTTTCTCAGAGGACATAATTTTATTTTTCGATGTATGTGTGTATGTGTCTATGTGGGGGGGGGGGGGATGTTTATAAGCTTAAATTCAAGTTTGTGAGGTTGCCACCCTCTCTCTCAGCCGCCATTGACTTGGAAAACCCCTTTTTCCCGAAAAAGCATTGAGAAACAGAAAATTCTCTGCAATAATATAAGGTTGACATAAAACATAAAATCTGAAGGACAGTGTTATTGAATAGACGACAAAAAATTTCAGTTATTTTTTTATAATCCATTTTACAATAAAAATAAATAGGAAAAAAGTTGTAGACCATGTAATTTGCTACAAATAATGTCTCTTGAAGTTTTCTGTAGAGTTGCTAGTTTACGAGATACAGCGCGAAAACCCTTTGCATCTCTTTTTCCAAGATGGTGTCCAGGGTCAAGGGTAGCGAACCTAATAATTTGATTTTAAGCTTATACTAACTCCCCTACATATAAAAAAAATCGTTCTCTGAAAACGCAGTGCAGAGCCTAAAAATGAGACATTTCAATCAAGATGTTTTTCATTAGCACCAAAGCGTTCAAAATTCTAGTGTCATATTACTCAAGTATAAAATAGAAGTAACATATTCACTAAGGATCAAGACAGTATTGCCTTTTGATCAAAGATCTTGATATCTTGCCATCCCCACTTGAACAATAGTAGTTGGATGTAAGTATTGTCCGAGTATAGAGATTAGTAATTTTGACCTTTTATGTGAGTATTAGTTTCATCATTGTGGTCTGACATACATCTAATTACAGACTGCTTTACGACTCTAAAACATAAATGTTTAATACTATTTCCAAAGATATAAATTATACATTGCTAATATTATGTTACAAAGGTCAGGCGCGGATCCACCGTTGGTTACACAATGGGCATGTCCACAACCCTGATAGACTTCTGAGGTCACACTTTCACGGTCTATTGAGATCTCACATATTATAGTTACAATGCCTATATGTAGATAATATATTTTAATTATACAGTCCTTTACTGTTTAATAAGAAAAACTATAAATCGTGCGTGATTCAGAACGCAGCAAAGTAATAAGTAGGCACTTTGGTGCGTTCATATTCATCTTCGATTTTTTTAGCAGTCATAGATGATGTTATGCCAATACCTTGACACATATTGGACAATATTATAATTATTATAATTCGGCTAGCACTTGGTCGATTACGGCGTTACGATACGGGGTTTTTGGATTTTTGGATGCCCACAAACTTTTTCAAAGACTGAATCTACGCCTGACAAAGATTGCTATTTGCACAAATTTTTCTACAATATTTCTCTCCAAAACGAAAATCAAAAGTAATTAGCAGTGCAGTTATAGTGACAAAAATAGTTTAACATCGCCGTACTCTTGTATGTCATTGCAAAACGCCTGTGTAATATAATGTAAATGATAGTTGATTTATTGCTGGCTTTTAAGACGGCCTTACAAATATTGTCAAGAATGTGAATATAACCAATATTCTGAGTGCTAAGTGTGAGTTTTTCTTTTCGCATTCGATCGTGAGCGCGCCACCTAGTGGTAAACGTGAGAAACCAATTTACCACTATGTGGCGCTGTACAAATCACATACAAATTCCTAGTAAACTCGAAACGCGCTCACGATTGAATGCGAAAAGAAAAACTCACATTTAGCACTCTGATACTTAAAATATATCAAATTATAAAAGACTTCAATTTTTCCCGTGTTAGTTTGGGCTCCTTTGTAGAATAGACCAACAGCAGTTCTAACAGGTACGTCGTAAAAGACGTAGCTGTACGTATCACTACCATCGTGATTATTAGAAGAGTTCCGCAATGACTCGTCAGGGTATTTGGTATCACCGCCTTACCTATTTCTACCGCGATCAATGCTTGTTATTGTCGTGTTTCGGGTTTAAGGTTAAGGTAGCCCGTAGACTTATGCATTGGCGCTGCTATCCCGCCACACGGATAGCAACTCACCATTAACATTTTTCGTGTCAATAGGCGATGGTTTCTCTTACCATCAGGAAAGCCATCTGCTTGTTTACTATCTTCGATATAAAAAATAGGAAAAATAACAAGTTCCGCAGTACAGAGAAAATATCAATTTGATTCAAGTCAAAGCTGAATTAAATACTTACGATTATGCTTACTTAGTGAATCGGAACGCAATCACACAAAGTGACGTTTATTAGTAAGAACTTTGGAATTTTCTTAAAAAAGGGCACCAAATTAATTTACTAAAAACCTTCTTAAAATTAAGTTTTATGAATCCATATAAACAATTATGCAGAACTGAAAATGATATGTATATTTTGCAGATTTGGCAGCGTTGCAACTCCAGTAAGCTATATTGCCGCTCGATTACTCACTGAAGCACAAATTAGCGAAGTAAGTGAAAGTGCATAAAAATCATATTGATCATTGTGATTTAGATAACATATGAATCATATGTTATCTAAATCACAATCGCTAATTTTTAAATCGTTTTTATGAGTCATATCTTAGATATGTCATATCCTATGTTGTCACTAAGATTAATCACATATTATACAAATTTTAGTCGAATGTAATAAGTTTCCTGAATACCTTGCTCCACCAATGGAGGACCAAAGGCGGTGGTCCAAGACCAGGGCGAGACAATGCAGAAATCTACCACCTAGTAGCCACGATGGTGTGTCGCTTAGCCAATTCTTCGCCTTATATGAACTGACTGACAGAACGGCAGATGGTCTATTTTTCAAAGAAGCTTGGATCAATACAGAGTCATTTAAAAAATATACAAGCTTCTCTACTTTCAAAGTCATGCATATGACACACCATAGTGTCAAATAAGTTCTATACTTTAAACAAGCAATTCTTATATATATTTGTGTGTAATTGGTATCTCCGAAATGGCTTAATAACTTTAGTGAAATTTTGTATGTAGACAGTCTTATACTATTAAAATTGATCTAGCTAAGTGTGATCTCCGTGATAATTTTCATTTTTCATCTTTCATCTTTGCTCAAACTATGCAATTCGATCAAAGAATGTTTTCAGTCTTCGGTGGATCTTAAATTAAGGCCTCTCAAATTATTTATTTACAATTTACCTTATTTTTTAGTTCCAAACATGGCTCGATGAAAACCGAGAACTCATTGGAACTGCCTATAATACTGGAGTAAATGGAATCAATTCGGCAAGAAACAATCTTGATTGGTCTGCTCGTCGTCTATCTGAATTCGAATACTTCTTCGATAATGGATACATAGAAGACGTAATTGAAGAAATTACTGACGACACAACAGTCGCACCAACTGAAGAACCAACTACTAACGCACCAACAACTGCAGCTCCTGATTCTGCAAATGCTTCAGTTTTGAGTTTCATGACTTTGTTAATTACAGTTTTTATTAGCTTAATAACATAAGCTTAATTTTGGTTTGTTGTAAATAAAACTCAATTGCAGTTATTGTTTTTATTTTTATTTAATACTGTGTTGGTCTGGGCTCCTTTGAAGAATAGGCCAACTGCCGTTTTGTCAGGCAGGTCGTAAAAGCCGACCGATTGGCTATGAGAGTCACTACCATCGTGGCTAATGGGTGGGAGAGTTTTGCATTGTCTCTCCCGGGACTGGAATCGTCTTCTTACCTTTTCCCGCCGCAATAGCGTCAGTGTTTGTACCTGTCGTGTTCCGGTTTGTAGGGTAAGGTAGCCGGTAAACTTATGCATTAGACCTCGCCACAAGCAACATAGCAACACACCATTAACACCTTTGGTGTCTATAGGCGATGGTTGACTCTTTTCAATATATCATTCATATCAGGACTGCTTGTTTGTAATCTTAAAAAAGATTCGAATTTGCACTTTTATAAAAAAATATATGTTTACCACAGTTGTTTATAATGTTTAAGACTCACTCTGAGTATGAGAAAATGTATGGTTTTGGGAGGGTATACTTGTGGTGTAGTCCCATTTTAATCGGTGAAGATCTGATGCAAGATCTGATTGCTGCAGTTTTACTGCGTTAAAAGTATTTAACTTAACGAGCGCAATTTGCAATTTTATCGTGTGTGAATAAATAGTAATAAAAAATAGAGAAATACATTTTTTTGTATTATTATAATAGTAAGCTTATGTTTATTTGACTGTATTGTATATTCATTTTAGGTCGTGGTGATAAAATTTGATAAGGTAATTACGATTTGGAGGTTTTTTTTATCGATAGGGAAGCGCTTGACCATGATCTCGCCTGATGGTAAGCTAAGATGCGGCCTGAGTTGGAACTCGCTCTCCTAGAAGGTACCTGTTCACTGTTCTCTTGAAAATCCCTAGATTGCACTCGTCAGGGAACACAGACTCAGGAAGCATGTTCCAGCCCTTTGTGGTTCAAATGAAGAATGTTTAGTCGAACCGCTTTGTCGGTAATAGAAGATCTGGGAACGACCCGTAAAAATAATATAAAACATAGATTATAAAGAAATTAATATATGAATGATCTAGGAGTTAACTTATTTGACTCAGAACACGAGGTCCCGGGTTCAATCCCCGGTTCAGAAAAAAGTGTTATTGAGGTTTTTAGAGGTTCTTCCCGAAAATCCAAAATGCCAGTAGCAGCTTAGTATCTGGTAGATGGTGTCTTACTACTTCGATACTTGGATGAGCATTTAAAGCCGTCAGTCCTGGTAATCGCCGAAAATAATCGATAATCGTTGTCAAGTCGGTAATGCGATAAAAATGCGGTGATGAGGTCACTACTCATCTCGCCAACCAAATAACCGGTGAATCGTGATGAACCGAAAAGTATATACATATTCGGTTTACTTTTCTCCTACAAAAGATCCAGGCGTGATAATTCTGTTATTATAAAAAAAAACTGTCCCACTGACAAACGTATCAGCCCAGCATAAATAAACCCTGGGACCAAGAAGGCTGACATTTTTCACAGGGGTTGCTCTAACGATATAAACGAGGAATAAGAAAATGTTTTCGAAATTTATCCCCTAAGGTGGTAAAATAAAGGGGTGCAATAAAGAAAAAACACAAATTTTAAATATAAACTATATTTTGTTTGACAAATTCGTTATGCCTAATGTAGGAAGGACTATTTCCTAACTGTTCCGTTTTGGAGGGTAAGATAGCCGGTAAACTTATGCGCATGGCATTAAGACCCTGCCACCAAAAAGTCTCTCGGCCAAAAAAGCCAAATCAAAATACAAGGAACTTACTTGTATACTTGTTGGACGCGATATCTCGGAATGCGATATTTCGAAATAGAGTGTCCGTGAGAGGTGTCTATGTGTGTTCGAATATTGCTTGTATGTACATTGACTTCTCTTAGTCTCCAGTATTCTGTGACCTGGGTGAGGCGTTGTGCAACTCTAATCACGATGGTAATCACACATATAACCAATCGTTCGCCTTTTGCAAACCACCTGGCTGAATGGCAGATGATCTATTCTTCAAAACGGGCTCGGACTAAAATGGGGAAAATAACCTGGTATACAACATTCCTAGGTTCAGAAGGTCCACAACCATTACCAATACTATTCGACAACAATGATACTTAAGCGCGGATAGTTGCCAAGCCCATTCAATCCAATACACACTCAACACTATTTTTGGCACCCTCGGTTTCGGAGACGAAAAACTTATTTTCACCTGACGTTTACTGAGGAGTACAATGCCACTGCTGTTCTTTTTATAAACGCTATAACAGCGTTCTAAGCTTCTTAGCTATCACAGGAAAAAATCAATATCCCGGACGTTAGTAGCCCAAATTTAAACTTAAACTCTGGCTAAGGATTTTATTCACCCGGAACCGCTAGTGTACCCATCAGACTGTCAGCTATTGTTATTATAAAAAAATAATATTTAAAGAGTTAGTCAAGTGGCTAGTGACCTTGATTACGCAATTGTTGAGGTTGAGGATCGATTCCCAACGAGGACAAACATTTGTGTGATGAGCAATAAATGTATTTATTTCTAGATTTGGGTCATTTTTATATACATATATTTCAGTATTTATATCATATATATCGATATATTTGTATCATTGATCTATATGACAAGCAAATAATTGGTGACTTTGGGGTTAGATCTTTCCATGTAATTTGTCCAGCGACATTTGTTTATTTATTTTATTTTACGCGGTGTAAGCGAGAATAAACTCTACTCATCAGGAGCCTGATTCTATGCCACAGCAAGCGGCATAGTTATTTTTATTAAAACTTGATTCCGAGTACAATACACACTACCTATTGTCACAATCTGTAATTGGTTAAATTTAATCAATCCACATAATTTTTACAATTAAGACAAATCCAATGACATCATATGTTAAAAACTCATCAAGCAGTTAAGACCGTAGAGCGTGCCATAATAATTCACATACATAGGTTAAAAAACAAACACTTCTTTTTGGTGCAAGCGGACAAAAAGGTCGTTAAGTACATTTCAAAATTACAAAACAAAATTTTTACCGATTATTAACTAATGATCGAAAAATTTTATCACATTTCCTAAAACCTTGATAAAAATATAGATTAGGCATAGTTTATCGTTGATTGAGGGCGATAATTTTATGAAACATACTTATCAAATTGCACTACCACGATAAAGTGTAATTTATTGATAAAGACAATTATTATTGAAAGTAGTTAACCCATATATGAATTTTTAGTTGCCTTCTAGGTGCTCTCAAGACCACAATGGGTAAGGGTTCTTATCATTGTATTTTTATATTTGGTCAAAAATTTAATTTAACTGTGATTTGGTCTTAGGCTTAATATTAATACTCCTTCATATAATTTTTACAAGTTTAAAAATGAAATCAATAAGTATAGTGCAAAAAAAATATACATCAAGGGCCTTAGATAAAGTAAAAACGATTAAGAAGTTGTAAAAAATATAAAATGTATGATATTGATATAAGCCGCGTTAAATCAGTCAATAGTCATCGGCATCAGGATAGCATATGGTTCGCCTGAAAGCAAGGAATTAACGTCGTCAATAGACGCCAAAGATTTTATTGATGCGTTACTGCTCATATGTCAGGAATATTATGCATACATAAGTTTGTCAGTTACCTGACCTTCCAAAGTTAATACGATATTGTCAAGAGCTGATGATATCCGGCAGGAGTAGATAAGGTGATAGTACCAAAACCGATTAAGTCGTTGCAGAACTTTACCGTGTATTATTTTATTTTGAGCCAGAAGAACACATTCATAAATTGTTAAATGGAAGATTTAACTATTACAAAATACTAGGTAGGAATGTTCAATGAATGAATAAATAGAGTTTTGAGATTAAGCGAATTTATTAACTACCGTAAATAGTTATTTTAATTTCATCTTAATGTTTCAATTATTCAATCATTTATTGTAACAAATATTGTACATGCGTAGGTCCTTATCGCAACAGTCTCAAATAGGTTCGCGGTCAGTCTGCAATCGGCATGCAAATTTTTATTTTAATTTAGAGTTTATCTAGTAGTTAACATTTTCAAATCAGGTCAGAATCAATTTAACCCGGCAATTGTACCCAAGACCCCATGATTTTAGGTTGGATTATTGGTCCGAACAAAATGCTATCAATGTGATAGCATTTTGTTCGGTTGTGTAATATGATAGCATTTTGTTTAAACCCGGACCCCTTTTATTTATCGGAGTTTATAGGAGTTTAAGAGTGGCACATTAACACCTCCATGCCCTGAAAAACCAAATTCAGGCTAATAGTTTTCAGCGCCATCTTTTGTGTCATCACAAATAACAAACGATTGATGTCTAAGTCAAAAAATGTGAGAATCATCACTCATTGCACCAGCGACAAATTGGTGATACGTGGTGAACGAGTGCGTCTATTAACGTAATCTATCTCTTCACAAGGCACAATAAATAAACACAACGGAAGGGTGGACCGTATTGTTTTTTCATCTAAGGGTTTCACGAACTAGTGAGTACACTCACTACTTTCTGGAACGTGTCCTAATGTTAGTTTGGACCTCTTTTAAAAATATATTCCTAAAGAGCAGCTCAAATAAGATAGTATAACGTTCAAGCTATTTACAACAAAGCAATAAAAAAATGAAAAAAATCAGATAAATAATTAAATACTAAATCATTATATTAGAATTATTTACCTTGTTATAGATACTTAATACAAGTTTTAAAGCTTTTAGATGGGCCGAGGTCCATCTGAGCAGAACTTCAGCAGAGAGTTTATCGAGGATCGTGCATATTCTGCTCGATTCGACTAACTGTAGACTTAAGCTCTCAAGACGCATACGCTTAACTGGCTTAAATAGATCGCTCTTTGGTCTTAGGGGAAAGTAGGTTAGGGGAAAGTATAGCGCTCAAGCGATCTACGACGCTACAAAAAAACAAGAAAATCCTAAATATTACAATTACTTATCTTGTAACACTTTATACAAGTTTCATTGCTTCCCACATGGATCTAAGTCCTCGGGCAGTACACCTTGCCTGGCTGGGAAAGCTTCTATTTTCCATTTTTGTAAGACGTCATTAACCTTCACAGTAGTGATGTTACCACGATGACCGTCATCCTGATAGTAGTTGTCATGCTGGCTCTAGCGCTAAGTTCTCAGTAGTACCGACCAGAGACGCTACAGGAAGCAAAGTATAAATGTGTCACAACTATCGTGATAAGTATGTGGTAAAGTTCTGTAACAACTCGCTCGCGTTTAGTTCCACTGCTTTCATCATTGCTTGTGACTGTAGTGTTTCAGTTTAGATAGTAAGGAAGCCGGTAAACTTATGTATATGCTATTTAATTCTTGTGATACAGATGGCAAGTTCCAATGTTATTATTTCAAAATACACCATTAAAATATCCGATGTCGGTGATAGTTATTTCTTTCTATCAAGAGGCATCTGTTTATTTGCTATTAGATGATGATTGTTTCTTGACGATGGAAGAGCGATTTGCTTCCTTCTTTCTTATGTTATAGTAGACAAGTATACAGTGCCTTGGAATTTAACTTTAAATTAATATATCTTTTCAGGTTTAAAGTATCTTGGGATCTTCCTAGTCCTAGTCATTGGACTTGGAAATGCATTGCCAGAAGATGAGTTCCCTGATTTTGAGCTAGCTGGATATACAACTAACTTAGACAATCCACAATATAGATTGTTAGATAATGTACAACCGACATATATGTACGTGGATCTTGATGTGTATTTATCTGAATCTAGATTCAACGGATTCGTGACAATTGATGTTCGGGTAAGTAAAAGTATCAAATTCAATACGTGACAGATCGAGCTTTTTTTGATACATGGAGTCTAGATGAAAGGTTGTTCAACTCTGTTGAAATAGTGTTCATCTAAAAACATCCAATAGTGGTCGCGCCACCGTTACAAATTTTCAGTAAACTGTTGAAATAGCGCTAAAAGCGCTGTTATGTACTTATGTTTTGCAAATTTCACTCCGTATACAACAGCTATGTTCATAATATCATAGTTTATAGTTTATCCTACATTAGCGTCATTTTGATAGGTATTTGACACTACAAAACTTCCCACCTATATAAGTCGGTCTTCTTCACTCCTATAGTCTAAATCATGAAGGTTTGGTCTTTATATTTTAACATGAATCTACTAATCAACAGATGATATTTTACGATATCGAATTTGTTTTATCTTATTTGATCCTATCCTACCTACGTATTAAAGGAGACCTATAAACTCGAGAACGGCTGAACCGATTTGGCTAATTTTGGTTTTGAATTAATTTGTTGAAGTCCATGGAAAGTTTAAAAGGTGAGAGAATTAGAAAAGTTATAGTAGTTAAAAAGGCAGAACAACGTTGGCCGGGTCAGATAGTATTTTAATAATAATGGCCCGGGCTCCTCTGAACTGTCGTTCTTCCATGCAGGTAGTAAAATACGACTGATTGGTTATACGTGTAACTACCACTATAACTACTAGATGGTAGAGTTCCGCAACGTCTCGCCCAGGTCCATTGCTATCCGTGTGGCGGGATGGCAATACCTCATGCATACGTTTACCCGCTATCTTACCTTTAAAATTGGGACACGAGAGTAGCAAGCACTGATGCTATTGCGGTAGGAGTAGGTGAGGCGGTAGTATCAGACCCGGGCGAGACAATGCAGAACTCTACCACTTAGTAGCCACTATGTTACGGTCTCGTATAGCCCTTCGTTCGCCTTTTACAAACTGCCTGACAGAACAGTATATCTGTGGCCGCGGCCGCAATAAGAAAAAATAATAAAAAAGTTAGATCCTACAGATGGTCCACCGCACAAGTAACCTCAGATAATGACGGAACCATACCATACGTTTGCACTTCGCCAGTTTCTTTATATACGTACATATTCATGAACATTTAACAACAATTTTATGATAATGGTTGGTAATATCAGATAATGGACGGCTACAAAACTTATCAAATAATTAGTTGGAACATAATCATGATTTATTACAAAAAAGGTAGATTAGCGTTAGATAGCTAAAGAAAAGTATAATAATCACAAAATATAGCCTGTAACTGTGACCGTATTTAAGTAGAACTTGGCTTTTGATTAAGATAGAGTAAGATTCTTTTTGACAAATCATTCGCCTTACACAAATTGTCTGGTAACACGATAGATCGTCTAAGACAAGGAATATACGAATATATTTTTAATCGAATACATTGTTACAGGTACTCCAAAATGTTACACAAATTGTTTTGCATCAAAACGTAGTAGCCATTACTGGCGTCAGTGTCGTTGACAACAATGGCAATGCAGTAGATCTTCAATCCCAAAACGCATTTGAAACTGATAGTTACTATGAAATCATTAAACTGAACTTTGCTTCTGTTGTTTCTCCCGGAGATTATAGAATCAGTATCAGATATTTGGGCCAGATTAATGAGAATCCAGTTGATAGAGGATTTTACAAAGGATATTACTATTATGGAAATCAATACCGGTAAGTGGAATCGTGAAAGTTGTTTGTAGCACTATTTAAGTATATTATAAATGCGAAGGTCTGTCAGTCGGTGTGCGTTTAAAGTTTTCACGGTGAAACCGTTGAACCAATTGCGATGTAATTGACAAGGAAATAGTTGAAGACCAAGAGTTAAATATAGGCTACATTTTAGGGTTCCGTAACTCATAAGAAAAAAAAACGGAACCCTTTGCATCTCGTTGTCCGTCTGTCAAGAATTTTTTTCTCAGGAACGCATAAAGGTATCATGTTGAAATTTATATTTAATATTTAAGTCTACGGTTCCTCTCAGCTGTAAAAAAAAGTAAGCCAACGCAATCAAAAGACATGACCGTTTATGTCACTTATGTGACTTCAAAAGGGAATCAAAATCTAAAGAATCCTAGAATTATGAAATTTAGCGAGAAGCAATATTTTATAACATTTTATATAAAGGAAAAAATCCGAAACCCGCAAATCACGAGAAAAACGCAATTACAAGATATTACAGTTTATGTCGTATATTTTGCGATTTTCAAGGAATCAAAACCTACTTCTACTCTCCGTAGTTTTTCGGGTTCTTTCCGTTAACCTAGAATCACGAAATTTATGTATAGCTAAGGTTACCTTTAAGATTATACGGAACCCTCGGATCGAGTCTTACTCGCACTTGACCGGTTTTTCAAAATTTAACTACTAAGACAGAAATAGGGGATGAAATATATTGATAGTATGTTATTCTCCTCGCGTCCAAAGCTGAGAGGGTTAATCAGTATAAAATGAATCTGTTTTAAACTCATAATTTTTTATACTGAAACATCGGAGGAGTGTTCATATAGATGTAAGTTTTTAGGCTCAAAAAAGTTCAGAGGCCGATTCAAGACTATCTGATGCAATTACCGAGATTGCAGCTGTAAAGCCAACATACATCTCCTTTGACTACCATCCTTAAAGAACACCAATGCCAATAATAATAAACGAATTGTCAGTTGGCAAAGGTGACAAGTTACTCTTGAACCTTTGAGTTCTAATGATATTGAACTGGCAGATAAGAGTGCTCGGTGACCTATGTGAGAAGGTAAAAGGAGTCGCTTAAGTGTAAAGGTCTGAAATTGGATGTGGCGAAGACATACATGCATCTATGTAACAGACTGGTTATTTACTTACAAAAAGACGTCAAGGCTAAGTGCTCAAATTGTGGTAGATGCAGTCCTATTTTGGGGTTCTTCGGTAGATACCTAAATTTGTGGGAGTTCCGCTGCACGGGGCTCCCATTTCTAGGTGTGAGATCTCAGAACGCAAAAAAAAGAAAGCAACCGGACTTTTTCCATTTTTGACCCAATTTACGTTATTTGAAACAGTCTTTTTTAGAGAAAAAGGTTGATTAGATTTTGTAACTAATCGGTATATTAGCCTAAAAGTTCAATTTCAATATTATTGCATATTCAATAATGTTACAAGGGATTACATACTAAGGCTTAAAGCTGTTAGTACGAGTAGATGCTTGAACTAAAAAAATCTATGCTTGTAGTTTTTTTCTCTTTTGAGTTAAAAATACTTTAATTTAGCAGAAAGTTTTAAAGATGCCCTGCAGGGTTTAACCGTTTACAGATTTTTTATACAAATAGCAAAATTTCGAACGTAAATATGTAATTCATATGAAAGTTGATTTTGACAATAAAATGTAAGCCCGAATTAATGAGTTAAGTGGCTAAAAGTCATTTGTGACCCGAAACTACCAGTAAATCATTGACGTGTATAATATACACGTCAATGAGTTAAACTAAATGGACATATTCATAAAACCATAAGCAGATTCTTTTATGTGACAGAGAGACATTGTCATTGCTTAAATAACAGAAATTACATTCCTTGTAGATGTATATGCTGTGGTAGATATGCGGCGTGACGTGTAAAGATTGAATTTAAAATATTCATACGTCTAAACATACGATTTTGCTTCATATTCATAACATTGCAAGTTGCCTAAGATATCACGTGCACAATTTGCATGAATCAGTAAATTACCAGGGTAACAAGATCCTAACCCAGAAAAGCAACTTATTATTGGCTAGACAGAATGAGCCAAGAAAACCTAGACGTCCTGGAGTTTACTGACAAACTCACTAATCTCAAAGGTAATGCAAACTAAAAGAGTAAAAACAGGAAGAATTTCAGAATTTACGTGTATGGAACATGGAATTATTACTAGAATAATGATGGTGAAGTCTTAAAACCCATTTTTGTAAAATCTATAAGGCCTTAACAATCTACATTCAACAAACAATTAAAGGAAATGTTAATAACCTTGTTGTTGATAATATAAATGTTATCAAAATTCAATCATGAAAACAAGCAATAAAAAGTCAACAAAGTTCTTTTTAATGTTTAGGTACTAAAAAAAGTAAGGACCCGTAGTATATTAAAAATATTCAGCAGAACTCTTGTTTTGTAAGAAACCTGGCTCGAAACAAAAGAGTTACAAGCTATTATGATAGGAAAAAGTAAGATGCTAGTACCTATCCGTGGGACATTTCAAACATTTTTATTATGAAGTCTTTGGAAGTCATTATGTTTATTCAAAACAAATTTAGACTATAATCAAAACTCACAAATATTTATGTATATTATCTTTGGTATACATTCAGTTAAAATAAATAAAATTTTTTGCACTGACAAATTTAAAAATAAATAAATACTATGATGGTCATATCCCGGAAAAACCAAGAAAAGTGTACAGTTTCTGCATTTTTGATTAATAATAAACAAGGAAATAAGAAGGACAATTATATTTAAATTGGAATATTATTTTTCAGAGAATATGCTACAACCCAGTTTCAACCATTCCATGCAAGAAAAGCTTTCCCGTGCTTCGACGAACCACAATTCAAGTGCCCCTTCGTTATATCCATCACACGTGACTCAAACCTACGTGAATCGTACTCAAATATGGCTATCAATACAACGGAAAAGTATGTACCTACATTTTTTCTTGTTTTTTATCTAATTATTTTAATTGCCATGACTCATTAAATTGAAATTTGCTTTTCAGTTTAGGAAATAATCGAGTCCGAGAAACTTTCTTACCGACTCCAGTCATTTCTGCCTACCTGATTGCTTTTCACGTTAGCGACTTTGTTGCGACAAACCAAACCTCGACTGTTGCAAAACCCGTGCAAATTATTTCAAGAGAAGGTGTTACGGATCAACACGAATATGCTGCTCGAGTCAGTTTAGATATCACAAACGTACTCGATGAATATTTAAACTTCAGTTATTACGATATGGGGCAAGGTCAACCAATGAAAAATGATCATATTGCTTTGCCTGATTTCCCATCTGGTGCCATGGAGAATTGGGGAATGGTTAATTACAGGTATTTAATTCAACATACAATTGAAATTTTAGAAAATATGTACATGTTTAAAGAACTTAAAAACGTGGTTTAAGGACAAAGTAGCTTTTTAGTTGCAAATGTTCAAACTCAGCCAAAATTTTTCTTTGATTAAAAAGGTTTTAGATAGCAAACAAGTATTTATAATTGAAATAACTTAAACAGAGGTAAACTGCAATAACCAACTTTACATTTCCTGTACCTCTGGAATCCAGATCTTCACCAAATTAAAATGGGATCAAACGGAATATATGGAGAGTATGTTAAAAAACAAACAAAAATATTCAAAATATTTCATAAACACAGAATTCTGGGGTAACAAAGATAAAAAAATAGTGCAGCTGAATTGAAACTCCTCTCCTTTAAGGAAATCGGTTGACAAGAAACCTGACTGCAACCGAATCTGAAAAAAATATAACATTAATTTTAGGACTCTCTGTTCTTTGTTTTAGGATCATTGGGCAAAAATACGTAGCCTATATTACTTACACGTCTAATTTGAATCTACTGTTGGTTCCGGGCTCCTTTGAATAATAGACCAACTGCCGCTCAGCCAAGCAGGTCCTAAAAGGCGACCGATTGGCTGTGTGAGTCACTACTATCGTGAATACTAGGTGGTAGAGTTCTGCATTGTCTCGCCCAGGTCTGATACCACCGCCTTACCTATTCCTGCCGCAAGGTAAGGTAGCCGGTAAACTTATGCATGTGGCATTAGACCTCGCCACAAGATAGCATCGCACCATTAACATCTTTGATGTCTATAGGCGATGGTTGAATCTTTCCATCAGGAGACCCATCTACATGTTTGCTATCTTATGATATAAAAAAAATAGTGACACCTCTAAAGCTTAAATCCATCGACCCGTTTGGGCTTCAGAACGTGCAAATAAAATATACATACATGTCTGCATACATTTTGCTGAAGATGATAAAATTCCGCAACATCTCGCCCGGGAATACGGTACCACTACCTTAACTATTTTTGCCGAAATAGTGTCAATGCTCGTCATTGTTGTGTTCCAATTTGGAGGATAAGATAGCTGGTAGACTTATGTATGTGGCATAGCCATTCCGCGGTACAGAAATCGACGCTCTATTAAAATCTTTGGTATCTAAATACTACAATTTTTCTGCTTATTTGTTATCTAATAATATAGAAAAAAATCGATGCATAACGTACGTGCATGCATGCGTTTGTACTTGCGTGCATTTATACATATACTAGATGAAAACCCGGCTTCGCTCGGAAGTCTCATAATCTTATATACTAACTCAAATAGTAGAAATTAAAAAGTAGCAACACTGTAGTGACGTCTTCTTTCAAATATTACGTTGGTTTAACCATTTTTTTAATTTCTACTCTTTTATGAACGAAGAGAAAATATATTCAACACTCTTTATCGTCGGCACATGGTGAAACTTCATTTTAATATAATATTTTAACGACCTTATAATTTTATTTTATATTAGTAAATTTTAATTTTAATGTTATTATTATAATTTTTAACTATTATATTTAATTTTGATTGGTAACTAATATTTGACATTTCAAAAATTTGTTTTGACATTTGATTTCACAATATGTTTAAATTTGTTAAATTCTAATTATGATTGACATTATTATTTAAATTAATTTAATTTATAGTGACATTATATAAAATCGTACCTTCACTTATGTTTCCCTCAATTGTGGGGAAAAACATATGCACATAGGGTGACAACCCAACAGTTAAATTTTACAATGATGATGTTATTGAAGGTAGTATGTGTTATGCTGTCATACTATAAAATGTTAAATCAGAACGGTTAGATGTTGTTTTGTTTTTAGTTTAAATTTGTAATTGCCCTGATGATGCTTATATAAGCGAAACCGGTTGGATAATATAAGAAGAGAAAATAAGTTTCACGATAATCTGTGCTCCGTTCTACGATACTTTAATAAATGCTCACGCCATCTACACCACATATTTCTAACATTTAAAGAAATATGGCCGATTTGTCTGTCAGCATCGTTAGAATTTTTAATCGCTATTTTAACAAAATACTCCATAATTCGAATTTTGCGGATATATGTTGTCGACTCAAAATTATTATTTTTTTTATGCTTTATAATTTAGGTAAGGTTTCGATCGAGTCTACCGTAACCCTTGAAGAAATTATTAATATAGATTTTAAAAAACATAATAGAATATGTTTTATATTCTATAAGGCAATAATAATGTAATCTTTATATTTTTAGGGAGGCGTATCTTTTGTATGATCCGGCTAATACTAACATTGTGAATAAGTTGTTCATCGCTACTATTGTAGCACATGAGCTGGCGCACAAATGGTTCGGCAATTTAGTAACGTGCTTCTGGTGGAGCAATTTGTGGCTGAATGAATCTTTCGCTAGTTACTTCGAATATTTTGGTGCTCATCCCGTAAGATTAATTTTGATACTACTTACTTGTAAATCATTATAAAAATCTTTTCATCCCGATTACTAAACGATGAAAACTCGATTAATAATCAAGTTTTATCTCTATGTTTTAAAGTCTCAAATATTTGTGTGTGTGCTTAGTTCTGACTTCTGTTATAGTTTTTGAACAACTTAATCATCGAACAATTGATTGGATTCTACCGCCTTCTTCTTTTCTTAGTTTCTTCCGTCGGATCTTCTCGGTGTGTGGACGCGTTCTAATCCGGCAGTAATTGTAAAAAATTCGACTCACAACATTTTTAGTTTAATAATAAATAATAATTATTAAGTATTTTAAAATATTTGCATACCATATCATGGTAGAATATGTTGATAACTTAATCAAATTTTAATAACTTGTAACTCCCATATTCTGGCAAATAAATAATTTCTTTCTTTCTTTCTTTCTTTCTTACCAAACTCAGGCTTCCTGAAAACTTGGAGCGATTGGGCCTCGTAAGTTTGCCTCGCACGTCACCAAAATACATTTTTTTCTACTTTACAGGCTGATACTTTCCTAGAATTACCAGACCGGTATATACTTGATCAAGTACAAAGTGCTCTGGCTGGAGACGCCAGCGCTGGTGCCACGCCTATGAATTGGACCGCTGTAGCTAACAATCCATCAATCTCTTCGCACTTCAGTACCACTAGCTATGCTAAAGGTTCTTCAGTGCTCAGAATGTTGGAGCATTTTGTTGGATACACGACATTTAGAAATGCTTTGAGATACTATATCAGAGACAAGTAAGTAATTATAGCATTAGAATAAATTAAAAAAAAAGTGGAATAAAGAAGATTGCGGTCGAACAGTGTTTCTATTGAGGTAACAAAACTTCAATCGAATCGAATCGTATAGGGTTCTTATACATATAAACACGATACAACGTCGCATCGTGCTATGTTGCAGCATAATATGTAAAACATGTGAAAAAGTCCTAACACTTCAATTCGATTAAAGTTTTGTTACGTAAATAGAGCTTCAGATGTTTTCCCCGTGTAAATTTGGACTACTTCGAAGAAGATACCATCTGACTTCCAGCTAGGCATGTTCGTAAGGGGTACAGTTCGTTAAATATATCACTACCATTGTGATTACTTGATGATAAAATTCTGCAACTGATTTGACATGACACGGGTGACATGTTTGACAAATTATATGTCATTTACTATAAAAGTCATTATTAACTTAATAAATTTACAAATATGTTGTAATCCCCCTCCTTTTGCAACCCAATCTCTTTTTGAAGATCTGCTATTATACAGGTAGTTCGTAAAAACTGAAAAATTATTTAAACGTGTCACTACCATTGTCACTACTAGAGGCGGTTTTTAATGAAAGGTTTCTGGCCACCGATGTTAGTCTATGGTAGTAACATTCGACGCCGATGTCAGTAACTGATGGGAATAACACCTAAATTATACGCGATGACAGGTGACATGATTCAAATAATGTCGATCGTAACCGACAACAACCGATGTCAAACATAACATGGCGATGCCCGATGGCCAAACAAACGAGCGAACGAATTCAACTGAGCCAGAGCATAAACGGCGGATGAGCGCAATGGTGCCAATTCCAAGTGCCGGCTTAACTGCGTGCTGGAATAGACACTCATCTTTTTAAATGCGTATTTAAATTTTATCTAACTATAAAATAAAAATAAAAACTTATAATAAAATATATATTAATATTTTTAATATTTTGCCTATTTATTTACATGAACTTTTATTTATTCTCATAAACGTTTTACATTGAAGTACGACAGTATTACAACGTTTGTGGAAACGCCAAACTATCAACATGTTTGATGTTTCCTAGCCAATACGCTTGTGATGTTTATGAAACAACGATGTCCATCGATGGTGAAAAATAACAAATACACCCATGATTAGTAGGCTCTAGTTGCGGAAATCTACCACCTAGCAGTCATTAGGTGGTACAGTTCCGCAGCATTTCTCCGGAGTTCGATACAATCGTTTTACTTATTCCTGGCGTAATAGAGTCAAATGCTTGTAACTATTGTATTATGTTTATACTAGGATCGCATTTGCGCCTATCGTCCCGAAGTAATATGCGCCAAACTTGTACTATTCGACACTAAAAAAATATAGCGATAAAATTTGTGGTCATATTAGCGGCAACGGTATTTTCCACGAACTATCGTGTCCACCACAGCCACTAATCCAAGATGACTGAAGTCATTTTACTTTTACAAACTTGTAACTATTGACGACGATTATCTTTAGTTCTACATAAGTGCTAACAATTAATCACTAAAATGTTTTTTGTATGATTCACATTTATTGGATACCGTATGATGGGCTCAGCTTATCATTTATTGTTCCATTTCATTTTATACAACCACCCGCTTACGTCTGAACTGACAACGGCTGTAATTAACAATAGTGTAACCACGCAGCGCGATATGTTAGCGCGCTAACCTTTCGACATACCTCCAATCACGCGACAAGGCACACGTATTGGGACTACGTTTAAGGTTTGCGTTTATAGTCGGTCTTATCTACATGCATCGTGACATTGCACGAAGTTTTGTGACCATAGACGCAAGTGCAGCCACAGCATTAGAATAAGCTAACCAATTATAAATGTATGAATGTCACATTAACATCCTGCCACTCGGATAGCAACGTACCATTTAGTATATAGACACCATGGATAGTAATGGTACTGTAGCGATACTCCGATCGCCAGGGAGCTTCTTACTTAGCAGCTTCAACTTCTTTTGTTGAGAGATATACACAGGATCGATTTTTAACTACTTTTCAATAAAAAGAAACATTTATATATCTTCGATTTATTGGGCATTACGTCCGAGCCCCTTAAGAAACAAAATTATATCCTTATAAAATAACAAAAATGACTACACATGAATTTTTCACACTATTACGTTCTTATAAAAATTTATAATGGAGCAATTGGCCAGTGCTAATATATACTTGTAACACAAAGAAGGTGTTACAGTACGTTGGCCCTATAGAGGCGATGATTATCTCTTACCATCAGGACTCTTCTGGTACTTTTCATCTACTCATCTGCTTGTCTGCTATTATGTGATAAAATAAGTTTAAAATAGAAATTTTTGATATTTCGAGGATGGAAGAAGGAATGTAACAAATCATATTATTTTTAGTGCATATGGGCTTGGTTATCCGATAGATATGTACAACGCGTTCAGAACTGCCGTTTCCGAGGATGCTACTTTCGCAACTACATACCCCGGTGTCGATATTGGTACAGTATTTGACAGCTGGGTGCAAAATCCCGGTTCGCCAGTGATAACTGCAACTGTTAACACAACTAGTGGACTCATTTCTTTGCGACAGGTAAGGCTTATTTAATTAAACTTTTGTGAGAACAATTTAATTTTTTAAATGGTCACAATACAATTTTAAGACATCACAAAAGAAGGTTTATTAATTCGATTGTATTTCTTTTGTTTGTTGTCTGCTACAGTTTTACTCTTTTAGTTTAGTTTTAGTGTCGCCTTTGTGTTCTAGCAGTACATGAGGTTCCGGGTTCGATTCCTGGGTCGGGCAATTAAAAACAATGTATTATTTCAGTTTTCTGATAATAAAGTTGCCCGGGATTGGACAGTGCCCGGTTAACGATAGACTTACCACCTATCCCATTTGTGGGACCAAGTATTTACGGCTAATCGTGGGTGCAATGTCGCACCTCTGCATACTCCTTCATAGATACGGGACTGAAGATGCTACAATTTTTACATAAAAATCATATAACACAAAAATAATTTTGGATAACTCATTTTTCATCGTTGTTTTTTAATCGCTTATTTTTTCTTAGATGTCCAGCGGTGATAGTTATTTAATATGATGAGCACCTACTTACCTCCTATGCTATGATATAAAAAGTCAGTACTTTTTTCGGAATGATAATAACTAGCGACTTATGAAATACAACGATTTTGAAAGACATTAAATGATAGTTCGTAGCTAAAACCAATTTCATTTAACAGGAAAGATTCCAGCTCACAGGAACACCTGCCAATACTATTTGGCAGATTCCCATAACGTGGACACACGGAGGCAATCGTGACTTTAGTAACTTAAAACCCAGCCACTTAATGATTACAGCAACTGATACTCTTCAAATGCCAGAAGGAAACAATTGGGTGATTTTGAATCTTGCTCAGTCAGGTATTTACTAAGTTATTTATTTCAAATTTATGTACAAACATGTACAAAGGTGGATTTCATGCTATATGGCATTCAACTATACTTAAACATAATGTTATAAAATGTTATTTTTGTATATATACGGTGCATATGTATATGCATTTAGAAAAAACTGTTATTTTTATATTACAAACAGGCACTCCAAATTTTATTTATTTGCATAGATACATATTGGATTTAAATAAAACATTATACTCGATGTGATATTTCAACATACTAAAGTAATATATATATATATATATATATATATATATATATATATATATATATATATATATATATATATATATATATATATATATATATATATATATATATATATAATATAACATACTACTTACTTCTATATATTAGCTAACCCGGCAATCGTTTTCTGATATTAGTTGGAGGACATAAAATAGTGTGTTAAACTACAATAATTATAGTCACTATAAATAAAAAATAATAACTTTTAACAAAAATTTAAACCACCGAAAAACTAAAAAAACATTTTACTTTTTATTTTAGTATCATATGATAGCAAACTCTCCCATGTTGGTTCCGGGCTCCTTTGAAAAATAGACTAACTGCCGTTCTGCCAGGCAGGTCGTAAAAGGCGACCGATTGGCTACGCGAGTCACCACCATCGTGACTACTAGGTGGTAGATTTCTGCATTGTCTCGCCCGGGTCTGGTACCACCGCCTTACCTATTCCTGCCGCAATAGCGTCAGTGCTGGTCACTGTCGTGTTTCGGTTTGGAGGGTAAGGTGGCCGGTAAATTTATGCATGTGGCATTAGATCTCGCCACAAGATAGCAACGCACCATTAACATCTTTGGTGTCTATAGGTGATGATTGACTCTTTCCATCAGGAGACACATCTGCTTGTTTGCTATCTTATGATATAAAAAAAAACCGACGCAATTTTGTTTGGCGCCGACTTAAAATCACTTAGGTATACACTACATTTAGTGCCAAATATTTTGCGTCGGATTAACTTTTTTTTAGTTTAAGAACTTGGTTATTAAGGTTAATATAAAAGGTTTCTAATTTATTGCTTTTTCTTTGTTAGTTTAATTTTTATGTTAAAAAGATATTATTGAGATCATTTTAAATAATAGGCCATTTACCTCCCTGCTGAGGAATACATTAATGGTGAACGATTAGCCATACCATAATAAATTGGCAGAATTATGCAACTTCTTGCCATACTAATGCACCGGTTTACATTTTTCGTCAACGTCAGGGCTTATACTGTCGGGATTTGGATTACAGGGTAAGCTAGATATACGGATGGCGACACACCACATCTATGGTGTACCTATAGGTTATTTTCTATTTCATAGAAAAAAAAGGTAATATATTTTCAAAATAATGATTTTTTAGGACTTTATCGAGTCAACTACGATGACCAAAATTGGCAATTGATTGCAAGTCAACTACGCAGCAATCGCACTGTTATTGACAAGCTGAGTAGATCTCAGGTAATATATTTTTCTACGATTTTTTGACAAAGCTATTGTTAACCTAATTTAATTGATACTATATTGTATTTGTCCTTCAATTATTATAAAGAGATAAAGTTAGAAGGTTCGTGAGTTTGTTTGTAAAAATTATCTCTAGAATTACAAAAATTTGTTGTATGAGGAAGCTACATTGTCTGAGCTCCTTTGAAGAATAGGCCGCCTGCTGTTTTGCCAAGCAGTTCGTAAAAGGTGAAGTTTTGGCTATGCAAGACACTACCATTGTGTCTTCTAGGTGGGAGAGTTCGGCTTTATCTCGCCCAGGCCTGGTACACCGCCTTACCTATGTCTGCCAGAATAGCATCATTGCTTATCACTGTCGTGTTCCGGTTTCAAGGGTAAGGTAGCCGGTTAAGCTTACACGTATGGCATTAAAACTTCGCCAAAAGGCTATCAACGGATCATACAACATCATAACATCTTTGGTCCCAGCCATCTGCTTGTTGGCTATGTTGTAATATATAAAAAATAAAAAGGTGGTGAATATATTTTTTTTCGACAGATCCACCTATTTGTTTGCCGATGTAAAAAGTATTTTTTTATTTATTAATTCTATTTTTTTTATTTCAGATTGTAAATGACGTCCTATATTTCATCAGATCAGAAAGAATGTCATTAGAACGTGCGTTTGATGTACTATCCTTCTTAGAGTATGAGACTGATTACTACGTATGGGCTGGAGCATTAGGGCAAATAGATTGGATCCGTCGAAGAATGGAACACATGCCTAGAGTACACGAGGAATTTTCTGTAAGTCCTATCTGTGGTCTGTCAGACTAAAGATAAAGGAGAGTTATGTATGTTGGGGAAACAGAAGGTTGTATATTTAAATCACGTCGGAGTCACCACATGTTTCAAGGTTCATAAGTTTGAAACGGCAATAAATAAACAAATAAATTTATGTAATTTGTCAACCAATATTAATTTATTTATTAAGCACAAGCAAACACAAGCAAATTATTTGCTTGTGTTCACTACACGTTGAAATTAGATTTTTTTTTGTTTTAAAAACAGTTATTTCATTATTAAGAAGGGTTTTCATATAAATATAAGGTAAATTGTGTATTAAATTATACTAATAGTGTCTTCAGAACTTTGTATACTTTATGGAAATTCATTTCATTTTACAAAATTTTCATGGATTTTGCAATGGATGAATATTATTATTGTTGTTGGATCACACCAAAGCGGCAGAAAAAATAATGCAATCAATCTATTGAAGAGATAAATGACAGTCTGTTATAATAAGCAAACTATTTTTTATCTGATAACAATTCTTGCATTTTTATGCAAGAATTGTTATCAGATAAAAAAATTAAAATACAATGGGTAACGGAACACGGCTAGGAAGTTATAAAAACAGAACCTGAACTTTAAAACATCGATAGTAGTAATTAAAATATTCTATCAACAGAAATACATCCTGAAGCTGATGGAAAATTCAATCGCAGCTGTTGGTTACGAAGAAGATTCCAATGACAGTGCCTCAGTCATTCAGCAAAGAATGCAGATTCTCAACTATGCTTGCAATCTCGGGCATGAAGGCTGTATCAGAGATAGTGAGGAAAAATGGACACAGTTTAGAACAAACGCAAGCTACTCGTGAGTTAAAGTTATTTAACTCTTAATATAATATATTTATTTCGCTGAGTTATAAGGGTTATTTTTAAAGGTCCGGCGAAATTTTGAAATTAGGAACTAAACATTGAATTCAATGTGCGTTTTAACTATTATTGTAAAATTATTACAAGATATATAAAAATATTAGTTTAAAAATATCTCACTAAATTCGTAAATTGGATGGAACGAGTCTTGTAAATTGAACTCTGTAATACTGGCAGTGTATCATTTTACATTTATCTATAACTAGCTGACCCGGCAAACGTAGTTCTGCCAACTTTGTGTGAACTTTTCCAGTTTTTTTCTTCACTATTTCACCTTTCAAACCTAACCTGGAATCTTCATGAATATTTTGTAACCAAAATTAGCCAAATCGGTCCAGCCGTTCTCGAGTTTTAGCGAGAGTAACGAACAGCAATTGATTTTTATGTATATGTATATAGACTAGCTGGCCCGGCAAGCGTTGTTCTACCTTTTTAACTACTCTTATTTTTTTCTATATTTTCTCCTTCTATATTTTAAACCTTCCCTGGTCTTCAATAATTAATTTAAAACCAAAATTAGCCATATATATATACATAAATAAAATATTTTTGTTAGAATTTCGTGTAATTGAAATTATATCCATGCGTTTTGTTGTTTGTGTCGGATAAATCGAACATATTATTGATTCTGAACACCTCTGAAAATTTGGCGGACCCTTAAAAGTAACCCTGTATATAAACATTACCTAAATTGGACTATGTAGAACGCCGTCTCTGTCAATCATGTACAAAGTGTACGTGAGTGACAGAGACGGTTTTCTGTATGTAAATATTAACACGTATTATAAAGTAAAAGGTGTGACGTTGCCGTCGTATACAACTATGTATTGTTAAGCCTTGTTTATCCTAATCGTGCTTCGACCAAAAATCGTGTTATTCTCGAGTGGTAGTAAAATTTCAAAATTTGACGCCGAGACATCTGTGTATTCCTAAAACCTTGAATCAGATCTGCGCCATTTTTTTCAACTTGCTCATTTTTGTCGTATCCACAAGTATCACTACATAATATAAAACAAAGTCACTTTCCGCTGTCTGTTCTTATATATGCTTAGATCTTTAAAACTACGCAACGAATTTTGGTGCAGTTGTTTTAATAGATACAGCGATCCAAAAGGAAGGTTTTTATGTATAGTAACATCCATTTTACAGTAGAAAAATACTGTTATAAATATATTAAGCAAAACAACGTTTGTCGGGTCAGCTTATAACTCACAAAATATTAAGAAAATAATTTTGGGTGGTTTTAGCTGCTATTTAAAACGGATCTTGTTCAACAGATCTAGTTTCCGAAATACTGTTAATAACATAGGTTTCTGATGAATCAAAGAATGAAATATAACCTAAATTTAATGTATTTCCTCTTCTCTCCGAATTAGTTGAAATTTTTCATTATTTAAAATTATATAAAATACTAGCTGACCCGGCCAACGTCGTTCTGCCTTTTTAACTACTCTTATTCTTTTCTATATTTTTTCACCTTTTAAACCTTCCCTGCTCTTCAAAAATTAATTCAAAACCAAAATTAGTCAAATCGGTTCAGCCGTTCTCGAGTTTTAGCGAGACTAACGAACAGCAATTGATTTTTATATATACAGTGTGTAAAGAAAACCCTGTTCGGTCCGAAAGAGGCATATAGGTTGGTTAAAGGCATTATTGAAAAAAATCATAAAATGACTTTTCAAAAAATAAAAAAGATATCGCCTTTTAAAATACGAATATTAAATTCGTATTTTTACTTATATTTCCCTAGAGTTAAGCAAATATTTTAAAAATGACACTACTTTGTCGCTGCTTGTTTCATTTTTTCGTATTGGCGGCTTTTACACAAACACAGCGCGAAGGCGCGGTCTTCGTTTTTCGGCTTTTTATAAAGGAATTTAAAACGTGTCGCGTGACCTTCGGCGGCATACGAGTTGTGGGGCATTCTTTGATAATAGAATTTACTTATTTGGAGGTGTTGTCGTACTTAATGTATGAAAATACCATTTACGACTATTTTTTTTTATTGGGAAAACTAATTAATTAATATCCATAAAATAATTACACATATTTTACCGTATTACGGTATCAAACAACACCTTTAGTTATCCGACAGGGTTTTCTTTACATACTGTATAGATTTTTAAATAATGAAAATTTTCGACGCAAGGTAAGATTGACATAGCGACCTTACTAAGACCTTGGTTAGTAGAAATAATTATAGTTCTTATTTGCAAGTGAGGACGAGGAGGACGAAGTCAATTACAAGGCATAGTTAGTTAGAAAATATTTTCCTCTTATAACAATAGACTTCTGAAACGTCTTGCAAGAGCTTGATACCACTACCTTTTCTAATCCTGATGCAATTTCTTTAGTGCTTGTTGCTATCTTATTGAGTTAGGAGGTAGAAGAAGCAGAAGGAACATGATAAAATTATAGATGTGGTATTAAATTTCTGTCGCCGAATAGAATTGCACAATTAAAACCTTCGGTGAACATGGACGATGGTCATTTCTTTCCTTCAGAATCATTTGTTGGTTCGATATCACATAGTATTAAAAAGTGTTTTATTTGTGCATGTAACGAAAGTTTTGTTCTCTTTTAGAGTGCCAGTAAATGCTCGTCGCTATGTATATTGCATTGGTATAAGGAATGGTGACGACGCAGATTACAATGCTTTGTTCCAACACTACAATACTTCGGAGAACACAGCGGATATGGTTGTTACTTTGCGTGCTCTTGGTTGTACCACAAGTGCTACTAATTTACGACAGTCAGTATCTTTTTTCATCTTTATACCTTCTCATTTCCCAATGATAATTTGAGTTTTGTTTTTTTATCAATTTTGTGCATACATACAAAAAAAAAATATAAAGGATGCCAGCGTATTTATATTGAATTATGAAAATAGAGGAAGCAAACCAAATTGGAATGTGATGTATAATGTAGGATTATCACAGGATTTGACAATAAAAGTTATGGTGTAAAGATATGATAAGAAAATAAATCTGGTTTAGATTCCATGACCAGGTCCATTATTTTAGTAAAGAGTCACAATTAAATGTGCATTGCTATACACTCATAGTAACAAATCACTCCAAAAGTGATCATCTAGGCCAATTTAAAATTGATCTTTTTCTAAACTTTGACATGAACTAAGTTTTTAAGAGCTATTCAAAACGACTCATGGTTTTATGATTTTTATTAAAATGAATGAGATTGAGCCTGCAATTTTATTGCAATAGTTTGTAGGCAATTGAACTCAATAACTTAGAGTAACTATATCTATTGATTTTGTTAAACGCACTATTAAACACATTAATAATGATATTTGTGTCTGTACGGTAATGTTTAAATAACATATAAATTAAAAGCCCTAATGATGATCTAATGGGTGAAATTGGTCGACTTTAAAATTATAGTTGCGAAATAGTACAAGTGCTAACAAAATCAGTTTGATGCAGTTTCATCAAGTGCCAACGATGGAAAGTATAAATTATATCAAGTATATCATAAATAACAAAATAAAAAAAAAAAAAAATATTCAGGGGACAAATTACACTGACTGATGTAACCCCAAAGTAAGCAAATTATTTGCTTGTGTTATGGGTGTTAGTCAACGATACTTGTACATAGAAATACATATATAAATACCTTTACATACATAATAAACACCCAAACCCGGAAATACAAACATTTACGCTCATCACACAAATGCTTGTCTTGTTTGCTTGTCCCCGTCGGGGATCGAACCCGAGCATCGTTGCTGGCGTAGTCAGGGTCGCTAATCACTCCACCAATGGGCGGAAAAATGACTATTAACTTTTATTCTTTCAGCTACCTGACACAAACTATGTACAATGATAGGATTAGAGTCCATGACAAAACAAACGCTTTCCAGTTTGCCCTTCAAGGAAATCAGGAGAATTTGGACACTGTCCTCGATTTCTTATATGAAAATTATGTTGAAATCAGAAGAACGTAAGTAATTTAGTATTACATGTTATTACAAAAAAATGTGTAAGCCTACCGGCCATCCCTGAACCTTCCCACTAAATTAAGGCAAGTAAAAAATATAAACATAGATTTTTCAGTCCAAACATCTATTTTGTTAAAAATGGCAGTATATTAATTTTTGAAAAGCTGTATATTTTGAAAACGATAATGGCATTCAACTAAATTCTTGAGATCTAAAATATTGCTTTAGCTGAATAATCGATAAGCTGAAAATTTTCGATGCAATGTCAAAAAGCATTTTATTTATAATTTTCTTTTTTGATAAATCCCAAACAAATTGACCGATTTTTATTCAATTAACGGTATTTAACGCAGTTTTAAAGGAGAAAAACTGATAAGATTTTTAAGTCAATCGGTTAAGTGAAAAGTTTTTTCTTTAAAAAAAAAAATTAAGTTTGCTAAAAACAACGTAATTTTAATATTTGAAAAGCTATAAGTTTTGAGAATTAGATTCGATTTTGATTTTGAAACGGCATTTGACGTAGTTTTTTTAGCACTAAAATATCGTAGAATGCAAAAAAATGATTGGTTGAAAAATTTCGAAGATATGTCGAAAAAACACTTTTTTCAAAATTTTTAGTTATTTTACGATTACTCCCAAACGGATAAACCGATTTTGATGCAATTTATGTGTTAGACGTAGTTTTTTGAGGAATAGAGCTGATTAGTTTTTGTACTCAATCGGTACATAAATCTGGAAGTTACAATAAATATAATACTGTTTCGCTAAAAAATTTTTTGCTGTTTTTTCAAAATCTCCTGAATCAAATCGGTTTAAATTTTAATAATAACTATGACTGAAACTTATGAAAATTTAATTCAATTTTAATTTCGGAACTGCATTTGACGTAGTTCTTTAAGTACTAAAATATTTTAGGTCGAGAAATTATTTGTTTTGAGATTTTTTTTCAAAGTTTCTTAAAATCTACTGAACTGAATTGGTTCAAATTTTCAGAAAGTCTAAGGTAAGCGGAATCCAATCGAATGCAACAACCGCGTCTTGATCGGTCCAGCCGTTCAAAGTTACGAGATGTTTACATACACACATACACACATGTACACACACACACACACACACACACACACATACATACATACAGACATACTGACTTCATCGTGAAAATAGTCGGAAAAGGTTGCTAGGACTTCAAAACGTGGACATCTGGTGAAAACTCGATTTTAGAAAATCGGGGTAAAATCAGTAACTTCCTTATCTACATACGTCGTGGGAAGTAAACAAAATTAAATTGTTTTTTAAGAAATTTTTTTTTCCGTCGCGGTTCAAAACCTTACAAGTCTTGAGCAAAATATGACGATGACGACGTTTTTATAAGAGAAAAACATTTTAATAATGACAGTATTATAACTCGCCATACTCTATAAGTTTGATGATAGTATAGTAAGAAATTTATTTTTTTCTAATAAATAAAATCGAATACAGGCTCACAGGACAGGCATCATTACAATCGACGTAATCGATCATATAGCAAAGAAGAATTTCGTCGCCTCGAGTCTGTCGACACTAGCTCAGTGGAAGAGCGTCCTGGCTTTAGGGAAATGGTCGCAGGTTCAAATCCCGCGTGTCGATATTTTTCTTTGTTGTTTTTAAGGTTTTTACGGTTTCCCAAGCACGGGGTGAGTGCTATAACACAAAAATAATTAGAAATACGAAAGTACTGATCAAAATTATAAATGTGAATTTCATTTGTAACGATGAACTCATTTAACTAGTTATACGTATGTATAACTAGCGATCAGTACAATCGACGTAATCGATCATATAGCAAAGAAGAATTTCGCCGCCTCGAGCCTGTCGACACTAGCTCTGTGGATTAGCGTCCCGGCTTTAGGGAAATGGTTGTGGGTTCAAATCTTATATTTTTTTTTAGATATTTTTCTTTGCTGTTTTTAAGGTATTTCCAGTTTGAAGAAGCAGTTTCCAGTTTGCTGTTTTTAAGGTATTTCCAGTTCCAAAATAATGCAGAACTCTACCATCTAGGAGTCACGATATTAGTTACTCGCATAGACAATCGTTTGCCTTTTATGACCTGCCTGGCAGAACGGCAGTTGGCTTATTCTGCAAAAGAGCTCAAGACCCACACCTTATACGATCTATATTTAATGATTTAATTAAATTTACAGATATGGAGGCGTTGACAGGCTTAATGTTTGTATCAATGCTTTGGCTACCTATCTTACCAAGTTCGAAGACATCGTTGCAGTAAGTTTAATTTTATTATATTATCCTTACTAGAAACTAATGTTTTTATTATTTTTAACATCCGTCTGGATTTAGTTGATTATATTATACAGGTTATACTAGTAATGTGGACAATATTTGTTTTCGAAAAATGCTAATATAATATGATAATTTCAGTGAGAATTCGGCTTTTACTTCGGCTTTTTAAAAGAGCTGAAATATCGCTTACATAATCATATTATGTAATTTTTAATAAAATATGTCCATAAAAATAATCAATTATTTTTTATTTTATTTTAGTACAGAAAATATTTCATTGTTTAAAACCTATATTATGATAGTATTTATTTGTTATTTGTTGATTGTACATTGGAGCAAAATAATAAATAAATAGTCGATTAATAATTACAAGGATTGATCTAATTGCAAACTGTATTTCTTGTAATATGAGTGTCATGTGTTAATTAACGATAATGATGCACAGAAATACATATATAAATATTGAAATACAATTATTAATACATATCCAAACCTAGAAATACAATCACTTAATCTCATAACACAAAATGTCATTGTATTCATTAAAACGTGAAATATATGTCGCAGGCAATTTCTATAATATGTCCGTATAAAAATAACGTCATCAGATTGTATCGTAACAAGATACTGGTTGATTGTATATTGGAGCAAAATAATAAATAAATAGTCGATTAATAATTACAAGGATTGATCTAATTGCAAATTGTATTTCTTGTAATATGAGTGTCATGTGTTAATTAACGATAATGATGCACAGAAATACATATATAAATATTGAAATACAATTATCAATACATATCTAAACCTAGAAATACAATCACTTAATCTCATAACACAAAATGTCATTGTATTCATTAAAACGTGAAATATACGTCGCAGGCAATTTCTATAATATGTCCGTATAAAAATAACGTCATCAGATTGTATCGTAACAAGATACTGGTTGATTGTATATTGGAGCAAAATAATAAATAAATAGTCGATTAATAATTACAAGGATTGATCTAATTGCAAATTGTATTTCATGTAATATGAGTGTCATGTGTTAATTAACGATAATGATGCACAGAAATACATATATAAATATTGAAATACAATTCATACATATCTAAACCTAGAAATACAATCACTTAATCTCATAACACAAAATGTCATTGTATTCATTAAAACGTAATATGTCGCAGACAAATTCTATAATATGTCTGTATAATAATGACGTCGTCAGATTGTAAAGTTAAATAGGTTTTAGAAAATGCCTTACACTGAATATAAAATATCGTCATTATATTATATGCACGACATTTACCGCCACCGTAAACATATTGCCGCAGAATATTATTTAAATTACTTGTTAGGTAAATGGGTTGTTTATTTCGAACTAGAACCCTATCCTGCTTCTTAAATAAAAAATAAGCAGGCTTGTTACGTTGCCTTTAGGTCCCAGACTTGAAAAAACGAGCCCCACGCAGCGCTCTGTCGACCGTCGGCGACATCTATGTTTGTAGTTTACATTGATGCTATTTGGTTATTTGTATAGAAAATTTACATTTATAAAATAACGTCGCCATTTGTATACGGATGAATTAGATAATTTGCCTGCAACATGTATATTAAATTACCAAGCAGACGTACAACATACAAATTGCAAACTATCAGTCGACTCAACGTTCAAACTTCTCTATACTCATATTATAAAAAGAAAATATTTGTATTTTTATTAGTTTATGACGAATATTCTCAAAAATGACTAAACCGATCTTATTTTTTTAATATTAGAATGAAACACTATCTAATAGTAATAAAGACTGAACTACTTCTATGTAATAGTTTTATATTGACTTCCTTTATGCTTAAGTTTTTCTTTTGTGCTGTCCTTTCTCGCTTTCCTAAATTTTGGACTAACAAAAAAATGAAGGTTATCAGCTTGACATAAATGTCTGAAAATAATAATCTTTTGGCGTCCAAGCATGTGTACTAAATTTCATAAGTGTATGTTTGAGCATTTTTTATCATAAGATAGCAACAAGATGGAAAGTGACACCATTACCTATAGACACCAAATACGTTAATGGTGCGTTGGAATGGCAACACCGCGCACATAAACATACTGGCTACCTTACTTTTCAAACCGTAACACGGCAATGACTAGCAATGACGCTATTGCGGCAGAAATAGGTATGGAATAGGTATGGCCGAGACTTTGCGGAACTCTACCACCTAGTAGTCACGATAGCTATGACATGTATGTATATCTAATAGGCCTTTTATGTCCTGCCTGACAGAACGGCAGTTGGTCTATTCTTTAAAGGGCCAAGACTGGGTGTTATTCGTTTGCCCAATAATTTTTGGAGAACTAAAAGCCACATCGTGATAATTCTTCTTTTATTTAAACTAAGTGTAATTTAACTAAGAGAACGGATTAATTTTTATCAAAATCGATTCAGTAATTGATGAGATCTAGGTATGGTTGACACATATTTGAAGTCGATTTATTATTTTAAATTAGTTTTATTACTTTGCTCATTAATAATTTTTTTCTGTTTTAGTTCCAAACCTGGTTATACGACAATCAAGTAGGTTTAGGCAGCTCTTTTAATAATGGAGTGAGCGTAGTCACAGCGAGTATGAACAACCTTTTGTGGGGAAGTAACCATGCTGAACAAATCTTCAGACAAACAAGTGGGACGTCAGGACTTACTGCCTCATTGGCTGTCGTCTTGGTAGCTTTGATGGCTCGCTATTTAAATTAAATTATTTTAATGTTAGGTTTTATTAAGAATAATATTTGATGTGTTTTATATTTTTATACATATTAAATATTTGTAATAATACTTATTTTTTTATTTGACTGTCATTTTTATAACTTATGATAACTAAGCAAGTGGTTGTTATAATGGTAAATTCAAACAAGTATCTTCACGCCCGTATCCTCGAAAAGTTAGTCAAAGGTACAAGTGCGCCCACGATTAGGCGAAGATACTTGGTCACATAATGTGATGGGTGGCAAGCCTATCGCCAACCGGGCAATTTCCAATAATCTGGTAAAAAAAATATAGTTTTTACCAGAAAACTGAAAATAAAAAGCACTTTTTATTATTGCCTGTCACGGGATTCGAACTCAGGACCTCATGTGGTCAACGAAGGAACAGGGAACTCATGTGGTCAACGATGGAACCGGGAACACATGTGGTCAGCGACAAATTAATAAATTGCGTACGACTTAAACAATTTTCCTGTTTTCAACAGATTTCCTAAAAGAAGGAAGTTATCAAGTCGGTTGTATTTTTTATGTTTGTTACCTCAGAAATCGGTTATTTATGAATCGATTTTAAATGATTTTAAAAATTCTTTTTATGTTTGGAAGGTTATACTCCCCGTGTGTTTTCATTTTAATTTGGTGAAGATTTAACGCCGAGTTCTGTAGATATAGGAAATGCCAAGTGGGTTGCTGAAGTTTCACTGCGTTAAAATAATTTATAAAAAATAACATAATATCCTTTTTTTACTGGTTTTTATGTATTATCAAATTTCTTTTTTAAATCGTGAGATTTTTTTATATTGTAAGATATCAAACAAGCAGATGAGTCTCCTGATGGAAAGAGTGAACCATCGTCTATAGACACCAAAGATGCTATAAGTGCGTTGCTATCTTGTGATGAGGTGTAATACCACATGCATAAGTTTACCGGCTACCTTACCCTCCAAACCGGAACACGACAGCGACGAGAACTGACGCTATTGCTGCAGGAATAGGTAAGGCGGTGGTACCAGACCCGGGCGAGACAATGCAGAACTCTAACACCTAGATCTCAAACAATAAGATGGCTCTTTTGATGGATAGAAACAACTATATACTACAACTACAACTATATAAACAACTATAACCTCGGGAACACGTCGAAGAAAGCCGAAACAAGCTTGTGTCCGAAGTTGAGAATCGACTAACCGATGTCTCGGAATGGGGTCGTCAAAACCTGGTCACTTTTAAGAAGACACAGCTTTGCGTGTTTTCCGCTAAAAAGACACCCTTTGTCGTGTCACCTCGATTTGGGAATACTCTCCTGGCAGCCTCAGCTAGTATCGGGATTCTGGGAGTCGACATATCGAATTACTTTCAGTTTCGCGGTCATTTGGAAGGTAAGGCTAAACTAGCCTCCAAAAAGCTCGGTGTGCTCAGCAGAGCGAGACAGTACTTCTTGCCGACCCATCGCCTTTAACTTTATAAGGCTCAAATTCGGCCCCACATGGAGTACTGTTCTCATCTCTGGGCCAGAGCTTCTCAGTACCAGCTCCTTCCTCTTGATCGCATTCAGAGTAGAGCGATTCGAATCGTTGACGACCTGGCTATTTCAAAATGGCTTGACTCTTTGGCATTACGCAGATATGTTAGTTCGCTCTGTGAGTTCTATCGTATCTTTCATGGGGAGTGTTCCGACGAGTTATTTGGATTAATTCCTGCCGCCGAATTCCATCATCGGACATCGCGTCAAAATTTGAAATTCCAACCTCACCATCTCGATGTCTGTAAATCCACAACTGTGCATTTCTCTCGGCACTTTTTGCCTCGCAATACTGTGTTGTGGAACCAATTACCGACAGGGGTGTTTCCAAACGGATACGACTTGGGGGCCTTCAAGAAAAGAGCTAACTCATTCTTAAAAGGCCGGCAACGCAATTGCAAGACCTCTGGTATTGTGGATATTCATGAGCGGCGGTGATCACTTACCGACAGGTGCACCTCCAGCTCGTTTGCCCCCTCTTCTATAAAAAAAACACAAAAGTTTTTCTTCTACATCGGAATATGACACGGAAGTGTCCTGATAATAATCCGAAAGGAAAGGTAAAATAGTACTAGGTAATAGAGTTTTACTGTATCTTATCAAATCACCACAACCACTTTACTTTTCACCATAGTCATTATTTGCCAATTTTAATATTCAACATTCAAGATTGCAAGGGTAAAGAAGTAAGTAAACATTTACGAAACGCTTTACGTCCGTTCTACAAGAAAAGCAAGCGTTAAGATCTTTAGTGTATGTATACAATAGTTATCTATTCCATTTTTTAACAGAGTAAACGTGTCCTTTTCCAATTTGTTACAGAAGAAAAAATGGACCGAGACAGGATTTGTGCCATATTTGTCGATATGTTGTTAATATGCCTCGCTATGAAGTTTAAATTGGGAGCTAATCATGAGCGTACTAGTTACCTCTATTTAACTTCTCGTGAATATAAATTTGACGGTATTTAATATGTATTAGTCTATAGGACAGTACTCTATTTTTTGAATGATCGGTACATGAAACTTCTTGAGTTCCTTTTGACGAGTTTACTAAACTTTATTCTCCATAATTTTTTTCCAAAGCACTGCATATTTTGATATGAGGATGATTAAAATATTTCTTGAAGAAGTGATGTTGATGAATGATAATTTTCTTTCTTCATGAATACAAAAGCAGTTAGTTTTATTGCATTTACAAGATAATTTAATAAGTAATCTAGTAAGTAATCGCCTCTGTGGTCTAGTGGTCCAGTGTTGGCGTTGACCACATGAGGTCCCGGGTTCGATTCCCGGGTCGGGCACTTTAAAAAAAAAGAAGTGTTTTTTCAGTTTTCTGAGAAACACAAAGTTGCCCGGGATTGGAAAGTGCCCGGTTGGCGATAGGCTTGCCACCTATCACATTTGTGGGACCAAGTATCTTCGGCTAATCGTGGGTGCACTTGTTGTACCTCTGCCTACCCCTTCGGGGATATGGGCGTGAAGATACTTTTTTTTTTCTTTTTTTTTTTTTAATAAGTAATTTGAAAAATGTTTTGTTTCACATAAAAACTGCAACAATAAGCTTGTTTATATCACCACGAATATGCTGTATTTAAAGATTTTTATTTAGAACAGGAATCGATACATATATAGTTTATTTTTTTTAATTATTAATTTTATAAATCAAATCGGAAGGATCCAATAAATTCCTTGTTACGTTGTTTCAGACCCAGAGATTAAATATAACGTTAACATGGAGGTTTATGTTTCATAGCACGTTCACAAAAAATCGATTGATTAGTTTAGTATACACACCAAAAGAAAGCTATTCACGAAGTTTTAAGTATAAATCGCCTCTGTGGTCTAGTGGTCCAGCTTTGGAGTTGACCACATGAGGTCCCGGGTTCGATTCCCGGGTCGGGCACTTTAAAAAAAAGTGTTATTTCAGTTTTCTGAGAAACTCAAAGTTGCCCGGGATTGGAAAGTGCCCGGTTGGCGATAGGCTTGCCACCTATCACATTTATGGGACCAAGTATATTCGGCTAATCGTGGGTGCACTTGTTGTACCTCTGCCTACCCCTTTGGGGATATGGGCGTGAAGATACTTTTTAAGTATAAATTGATCATTCAAAAAATGTGCTGTCTCGTGGACTATTAACATCATAAAGTAAAACAAAATTTAAATTATCTTGTATTTATTTTGCACATAACAATATAACTGACGTAATTATTATGTTACTTTATCATGGCTATGTAAATGTCAATCTAATCGAATAATAAATTTATTAGTATTTATCATGGTAATTAAAAGATTTTGATACGATATTGCTTTTTATCTAATCGTTTGATATTGCCGTTTTAACATCCCCTAAAATCTATAAGATTAAATATTAAGACCATTATATGTATAATCGTGTGGTGTCGAGGACATTTCGTATTTTAGGTGCGTATAAAAAAATTGATGTTAAATTTTGTCTGAAAATTGTTGTCTGTTGAAAAATGACTCTGGCTTTCCCTTCTTCCTGCAAAACAATGTATTCCACAATTATTCATATAGGCCGGGTAATCGTCAATAAGCTATAATATCGTAAAGCGACACGATCTACATAGAATTTCACTAAGTGATAAAGTCCTCCAACATTTTGCCGCATCCTTGGGTCGCAATAGCATCCATACTGGTCACTAACTTATTTCGGTTCATGAAGTAAAGTAGTCGATAAACTTATGCACGTGCGACTACGCTCTTACTATACAAATAGCAACGTGCTAATTATATACGATAGTCTTTTCTTTCCACCAGGAGAGCCACCTGCTTGTTTGCTGTCACATTTAAAAAAAAAAACTTAACTAGACATATTTTGAATAAAATACATATTGAACTGAGTTTCCAAAAAGGAGGAGTTAGTTCTTAATTTGGCTATATTTTTTATGATTAATGTACTTTCCATTTGGTTTTATAGTAATTTAGTGAATATCCAATCCATGGTTCTCAAGACACAGAAAAATGGAAATCAGAGTATATAGTTTTATTGCGTTTAAATTACCTATTACACAACACTGCTGTGTTTAAAATATGTAATTTACACAGAAACAAATGTTTGATTTGGTTAAATTGAAAAGGAGATTTCAAATTTCACTATTATCAAAAAATAATAAAATTAAAATTTTTGACCTCCTCGCGGTCAAAAATTTAGCTCTGATTGTATTTATTTATTTTATTACATAAGATAGTAAACAGGTAATACGTTCACCTGATGGTAAGAGATGACCATCACCCACAGACATCAAAGATGTTAATGGTGCGTTGCTATCTGTATCCACCACACAGATAGCAACGCACCATGGCTGGAATGCATCATGCTTTAATTTTTCGGCCAACTTACCCTCCAAATACAATAGCAATACAATAGGAACACAATAGCACCAAACTATTTAAAGTCGGATCATATTGGTCAGTGCATCAGTTTCCCCACTACAACGGAGAATTGTTGTACGATGATACAGAGGAGGGCTTTCACTAATACACGTTTAGAAAATTATACAATAAATATTTAGAATATTTTGCCAAATTTTAGTTATAATTTTTAGTTAGACATAAATAAACCAACAACCTATATCGAAGATCGCCTTCTGACTTTCACTTTCCATAAAGGAGCAGTGCGAGGCAAAAAATGTCGACAAAAGCACACGGTTGTGGATTTCCAGACATCGAGGTGGTGAGGATGGAACTTTATATTTTGACGCGATGTCTGATGATGGAATTTAGCGGCAGGAATTAGTCCGAATAAGTCTTCGGAACACTCCCCATGACACATACGGTAAAAGATGCAGAGCGAACCTACATCTCTGCGTAACGCCAAAGAGTCAAGCCGATTAGAAATAGCCAGATCGTCGACGATTCGAACCGCTTTGTTAAAAAATTGATTATATAATAGATTAGGGTTATCTAAATTATATATAAAATTTGGCAAACTATTCAAAATATTGATTCTATAATTTTCATTAGTGACTTTCGATATAGGCTGTGGTATATGGATTTTCTTAAAATGAAATTGCCCACATGATTTTTGGGGTTTGTTTCCTGAGTTAGCCATTTTATATTTGCTTCCAACCAACCTGATGAAGTTATCCAAAATCTTATTCTTGTTAAACTTCGTTCACTTATGTGTGAATGAAGTTAAACTTCATTCACTTATGTTGTATTTTGTCTATTTATAGTGAGGTTCAATGTTAACAGGCGCCGAAGGTATTTTCCTGATATACATACAAAGTCTTATTTCAGAAATGTTCCGAGAAGCAATAATTTTGGTCATAGCTATTTCAGCTGTGGTCAATGCTGACTTTCCAGTTAGAAATGCAGACGTCGAAGAAATTGAGCCCATTATACCAGTTTCAAGAAATAATGAGCAAGTATATCGTTTGCCAACTAATGTAGTACCACTGGAGTATAAAATCTTTTTAGATCTATATTTTGCTGAGACAACTGATCGGCCTTTCAGTTACGATGGTCGTGAATATATAACTATTCAAGTAAGTTTTACTGAAGAATATTATATACACCGTTTAGTTTACTGTTCATAATTATCTCAAGCAGTTTATATAGATTTAGACAATAAAATCCATGCATTATTCAAAAATAGGAATAGCTTAATTTGAATTTATAAATTCACTATCTGTTGCCCGCGACTTCGTTCGCGCGGACTTCGTTTACTCCGCACAGCTCCTCCCCCGTAGGTGATACCTATATGTTGACCTGACCTGTTAGTAATATTCATGCAAAATTTGAAGTAAATCCATGGAGTAATTTTTGAGTTTACCCCGGACACACATTGAATTTCCTACGATTTTATTATATGTAAATAGATCAGATACTCGTTGTTCCACAATAATTAGAGTAGCTTATTAATTATGACGCTTAATTACGTGCAAAATTACTTCAGCTCATATAACAGCAAATTAATGATGAAGTGTAGTCTACTAGATGCATAATATAACGAGGCACTAAAAAAATTCCTGCATATGCTTAGTCAATTTTTGCTACAAATGCTTAATTTTTAAACGAACCCAAATATGTCACGCCCTATTTATTATTTAATTTATTTATTTAAAAATAGTTAATTAATTTCAGTTTTACACTTTTTTCTTCATATAAATATCGAATATTTTGTATTTTATGTAGGAGTAATTATAAAGGTTACAATATGTTATGAATATTAACGATTTGCTCATTTTTACACAAATATTTATACAAAGTCTTAGTCTTTATATATATATATATATATATATATATATATATATATATATATATATATATATATATATATATATATAAAGTTTTAGTCTTAGTCTCGTGCATTAGTCTAGGCGCAATATTAAAAAAGTATCCTTAGCTTTTATGTAACTTAACTTAATCAAATAGACGAAAATATCAGTAAACACAATATAAAATACAGACTAAGAAAAATAGGACTTTCTGTTTTATTTGTAAATATGAAGTGCAAAATTTCGAGTATAAAACTTGTGCTTAATTTGGTACTAAAATTGTACATTAACGAAGAACAACTGAGAAACAAATGTAGTATAAATTCATGAATAGAGTTTTGCAATTACAAAATTCTATTCAAAACTGTGACAAAGTTAAATATAATAATTAATAGTACTTGCTTACTTACACTTTAAACTACTTACATATTAAAACAACGGAAACAAAAGAAGCAATGATTTATTCAGCAGGTTAATTTGATAATAACAAACTTTAAAAATTGTATTTGATCATTTTATTTTTGGATAGGCACATTGTAAATATTTATTTCATTATATCAGAATAATTAATTTTTTGGTTATTAAATTATAAATACTTATACCATTGCAATATTAATTTACAAGTATTTGAGTTTATAGAAAAAAATAGTCGAAGATATATGACTATTGATTATATAATATAAGCACTTGTACTGAAAAGAAAATTATATATGACTAATCTGGTTTAGTAGGTGTACTGAATTTGAAATCTTATTGAATGCTACTTATATATCCAGTTTTATAATTTGTAGTATAAGTGGAACAATTAATAAAGTAAAAATGAATTAATATAATGAATTATCACCTAAACTAAGATTCATTATTATTAAATCTTTTGACCAGTATCATTAAAAGTAACACATTGTATAAAGGGGCAGAAAAATTGAGTCTATTTTATGGAAAATATACAATTACAATAAATAAAGACATTTCTTGTAGCCAACTTCCATCTCAAATACAACAATGTTTAATTTCAGGCTGTCGAACAAAATGTTGCGCAAGTCGTGCTTCATTCAAATGTGGATCGTATTAATGAAGTAACTATAACTACTGCTGATGGTGAACCTGTTCTGTTACAAGACTTTAACGCAATAGAACTTGAGCCACAATATCATTTTCTCAAAATCAACCTCAAACAAGTTTTGGATGTAGAAAGAAATTACACCTTAATAATTGACTATACAAGCACCATGAATGATGGTCCTATGAAAAGAGGAATTTGGAAAGGATGGTACAAAGATGATAACGGTAGTGAAAGGTTAATATTTAGTTTCATTAATCCATTCTCTAGGATAAGTAATTGAAAGGTAAATCAACGAAATTAGACTAATCATTAGTTTATTCGGCTCCTATAACAAGGTCTCAAGATTTTCTTTAGAAGAAAATATTATTATGCTGTTTATGTTATTTTAGTGTTGGACCAACATCATTGTCTTACCTAGGACGAGTACGTAAAGCTCTCAATTCGGGTAATCTTGAGAGTTTTGAGAGCAAGTAATAGTCATTTTAACGTTGTTAATATGCAGCCACAAGATCACCATTTATACTGCTAGTCAACAAATCTTTAGATTTCGTCGAAACAAAGTGTTTTCTGGGCGTTTTCATTAATTTATCTGCAATAAAACTAATGGTGATATTAATTATTTCTTTATTTAAGTACTCACTTAAAAAATCACTTTATATAATAAAACTAAGTTGATAAAACTTAAAAAGAGTCCCGACACGATAAAGGGACTTATATAGTGTGATAGCTCTTTATCCCCTCTCGAACAAGAAAGTTCCCGTTTTAACCTAAAGGGCGTGTTTTTACAAATATAAGGGCTTTTCCAACCCTTCAACTTGGAAATTAAGTGTAGTGGCTCTATCTGTTGTCAAGTATTTGAACTTCATTCAGAACAACGATTATTTAGGTTGCATTTCGAAAGGTGCTGCGAACAACTGCAATGTGTAGTCATGACGCGAAATTTAAAATTCCAATTTCAATAGTCTTAAATTACATTTGTTTTATTATTTCAACTACCACGTAATCTGATATCAACTCCCGAGTGAAGCTGGGCATTATTCTAGTATACAATAAAAATGAAAAAATATTTTATAAACTTTATTTGCAATCATTTAAAATTATAAATTGGTTCACAAGAACAATTGTTTTGGTTTTAAATTTATTTTATACAGCGGTTTGTTAATAGGATAGTTGAATATAATGCAGGATTTTTTTTTCGGAATTTTTGATAGTAATACTATTTAGTTCACCTTCAGAAATATAATATGTTAACAACTGTGCGATTCTCGAGGTACTTTTTTCCCTGTACTATTCCCCTTTGGAACCAATTATCGGCAGACCTTCAAGAAAAGAGCCTACTCTTTCTTAAAAGACTGTCAACGCAACTGCAAATCTTCTGATGGTGTGGTTGTCCATGGGCGGCGGTGGTCACTTACCATCAGCTGAGCCTCCTCTCCGTTTGCTCTCTTTTTCTATAAATAAATGCACTATAACATTTTTATTATAATATTTCAGGATCTATGCAACGACTCACTTTCAACCCTACAATGCTAGACAAGCTTTCCCTTGCTGGGACGAGCCACTCTTTAAAGCAGTATTTGAGCTGCATATTACAAGGCCATTGACTTATGCTGCTACGTTTTCAAACACGAGAATTTCGTCTTCCATCGAGTAAGTATTGGAAATTATTACAGTATTTAAATTTTAATAATAGGTCTTCACCTATAAAATTGCCGTTTTTGATGAAATAAATGAAGCGTATTTTTTATATATTTTTTATTTCTATTAATCAATATAATCACCTATGCAATCAATGCATCTTTGTCAACGCATTGGTAGCTTATTGACGCCCTTCTTGAAGAAATCAGCTGGACGGGAGGCAACAAATTCTTCAAAGGCGTTTTGTACTGCCTCTCGGGTATTGAATTTTTTTTACTAAACGGAACAAACATTACTGCAGATGTGTACTGTGAAGAACTGAACACAACTGTGGTGTCGAAAATTTTCTTTGTTGTTTTTTAAGTTTTTTAATATATCTTATGTATTAAGGTATTAAGTACATATATGATGATACATTTATTTATTTTTACTTTTTGCAGAGTTGGTAGCCGCGTGCAAGATAACTTCTACCCAACACCATCAATGTCATCATATCTGGTTACATTCCTCGTCAGTGAAACTTTTGAAGTCATAGCTAGTGACACGTCCTTTGATCCTCCAATAAGGATTATTGGACGATCAAATACCGCCGGTCTTGGGGACCATGCTTTGGATCTTGCTGTAAAGATGACTGAATTCTTTGATGAATACTTCCAAATGCCGTACTCGACATTACATCCATATTTATTAAATGACCATATTTCATCACCTGATTGGGCTTCTGCTGGTACAGAAAACTGGGGAATGGTCAGTTACAGGTAATTGAAGGTTATGATTTCATTAAAAATCTTTCAAGTTTACACTAGTTTTGTTAGGCACGTCAATTATTAAATAATCAAGAGGAATGACAATTTCCGTACCAAAAAAGTTAAAGTTAGATTAATGTGAACTGAGACTTAGAAATCCATTTAAAGTTTAATTAACATTGGAGAGAATGGCTAAAAATTTCCTTACTTGTATGTGCCCATAGTATGTGCCAAACACAAAACAAATATCAAGTAACAGGCCCATAATCGGAGCTCACTTAAGAAAACCGCAGTAACGCATTTGCAGACAAACATGGTATTGTCATATTTTTAACACGTTGAAACTATGCAAGTAAATCGTCTTTCTAACTTACCACTCTGAACTTACTAATTTTAACTTTCGTCCAATATCTTAGGACTGGAACTATTATTACCCTGACTGAGTAGCGCCAAGGTGTGTAGTCGTTTAATAAAAATGGACTAAGGTCCTAATGAATTTAAACTCACTTTCTTTTTTCTCGTTATGCTTATATCGTTTTATTTTCAAACTTCATTCGAAATAAAATACGAAATACGATGGTACGATTTGCCTCCTTTGGATACATTTTTGACCGACCTATCGTTTTTGCACTCCAAACCTAAGTGGTAGAGTTCTGCATTGTCTCGCCCGGGTCTGGTACCACCGCTTTACCTATTCCTGACGCAATAGCGTCAGTGCTTGTCGCTGTCGTGTTCCGGTTTGGAGGGTAAGGTAGCCAGTAAACTTATGCATGTGGCATTAGACCTCGCCATGAGATAGCAACGCACCATTAACATCTTTTGTGTCTATAGGCGATGGTTGACTCTTTCCATCAGGAGACCCATTTGCTGGTTTGCTATCTTATGACATAAAAAAAAACTCGTCAGGCTAGTCGTTTGCATATTAAGCTAGGGTAGATAATTTCTGAAACAAAAGAAAATAATAGTAGGACTCATTGAAAAAGGAAGAAATAAAGTCAAAATAAATTACGGGCGATTTGAGTTCGGGAAGTGCGATGGGGGGGAGGGGAGAGAAGAAGAACTTTGAAGAGAGGGAAACGGTTTACCATGATTTTCGGCAAAACTACGAATCCTATTAAAAAAAGTTTTATGATTTTGTTTTTACATTTTTTTTAATATTACCTCAAATAATTTGAAAACTTTCAAAACTGACTTTTTGCTTTTTCCTATAAAAATAGGTATTTTTTTCACGAAACGTGAAAAAAGTTGCTCTTTTATGGCCTAAATACACTGTATTTTTTTATTTAAAATATTTAATTTTTCTCCTTATTTTGACTTAATATTAAAAAACATCATAATTTTCAATCGAAAATTCACCCGTCAATATATTTGATGTTTTTAAAAATCAGTACTAGTTTGTTTTTAGAATCTCTGCTTTCTGATAGCACCAAAAAATATACAATACTGTGAAAAGTTTTCGAAGATTATAGAAAATAATGAAAAATCTTGATATTTTTTTCATCACAATGTAAAATCTTAAGCTATTTTTTAATTTTACACTTTAATTACTCAAAAATTGTAAGTTCTCATGTTACACGAAACGCACTTTCCGAACTCAAATCGTTCGTAATTTACATTTATTTCCTCTTATTTTGAATTTATTCTTATCGTTTTTCAATGGGTTTCATTATACTATTATTATTTTCATTTTTAATTAATTTCAAAGGAATCGGCCCCTTTACCTTATTATAATTAAAATCATGCTTGCGTTTGAATTCCGATGGCGAGAAATATTTCTATGTGTAGTTTTTTTTTATGTCATATTAAAATAGCAAACAAACAGATGGCTTTTCAGATGGAACGAGATAACCACCGGTAACAGTTACCGAAGATGTTAATGGTGCGTTGCTATTTATGTGATGGGAATGCTACATGTATTTATTGGTGAGCCTACAAACTAAAGTACAAAACAATGACGCTATTGCAGCAGGAAACGGCAAAACGGTGGTGCTAAATTTGAAGGAGACCTTGCGAAAGTCTACCTAGTAACAGTGGTATCACTACCACCAGGTGACCAGGTAGAAAACTGAGCCATCTCCTTTCACCATCTGCCCAGCAGAACGCCGAGTGCTCGATTCTTGAAATGACATCCGGACCAACACGAGTCGAAATTCTTAAATGTTTTAAATATATTTATATGCAGGAAAATTAGTAACGTTGGATAACATTGTAATAACATTATGGATATTATTAAATAGTTTGCTTATTTTTAGGTAATATCTATTCGTGTTATTTTATTAAATGAATATAATTTAGAATTCCGTGTCCAAAAGTCTGACAAGTGGAATCTTATTAATTTGCCCTCACTGTGTCTGTCTAACAAAGAGCTCCGTCGCTTGAACGGCAACATATCGCTTAAGTCACCTGAAATTTCATAGAATACGTGCTACTGTGATAATTTTCACAGCAAATAATTAAAAAGTGAAAGTTAAAATCGAAAACAGAACCTTAAAAAAGGTTTTTGAGGTTAGGTTGAGGTTAGAGATTTAAGGTCTCGTACCCAAAGAATGACAAACGAAACCCTATAAATGTGCCTCCGTCATCTGTCTATCTGTTCAGGGCCCTGTGCTCTATCCTTTGAACGGAAATAATTAGACACATGAAATTCATCATGTTGTGCCCGCTGTCATAAAAATAAAAGTCATAAAAATAGACCCTTATGGGATCTATTTTTATGACTCTTTTATTGCTTGCGATTAATTTCAGTCAATATAGCTCGAATAGGGTTCCGTATTCTATATGTGCTCTTTACCGGTATTTTTTTTATTTACAGAGAATTGTACCTAATTATAGACCCACGTGAAACAATTATGTCAGTAGAACACTACGCGGCGACTCTCGTGTCTCATGAGCTGGCCCACAAGTGGTTCGGAAACTTGTTCACTTGTTATTGGTGGAGCAATACATGGATTAATGAGGGATTTGCCAGCTATTTCGGTTACATTGCTACACATCAGGTAAATATTTATCCTTGCCTTGCTGATTCATGCAGCTTCCACAGAGCGCCCGCTATATGTCCGAGCTCTATTGACGAGTAGACCAAATGCCGTTCTGCTAAGCAATTCGTATGAATACACAGATTGGCTATACGTGTCACTACCATCACGACTACTATGAGATAGAGTTCCGCAACGTTTCGCCCGGGTATTTGGTACCACCACCTTACATATTCCTCCCGCAGTCACGTCAATGCAAGTAATTGTAGTATTCTGGTTTGGAGAGCAAGGTAAACTTATGTATGTGGCACTGCCATCCTGTTACACGGATATCAACGCACCATTAACACCTTTGGTGTCCATAGGCGATGGTTCTTTTTCATCAGGAGAGCTTTTTGCTTGTTTGCTATCTTATGATCTAAAAAAACTTACTCTATACAGAAATACGACAAGGACTAGCACTGGCGTTATTGCATAACGTTACTGACGTTAAGATAGGTCATTACCTATAGGCACCAAAATGTTCGGTGCCTATAGATGATGGTTTATCTTTCCATTAGAAGAGACATCTGCTTGTTTGCTAGCTAATGATGTCCAAAAATATGATTATACTTCTTTAATTTTCGGTATTAATATCCTTCTAGTTTATAATAGTGCATCTAATATTATTGTCTAATTACTGACTTTATTAAATTAACCTATTTACGTTACAGATGTTCCCTCAATATGACTTGCATGAGCATTTTAATTCTCGCTATCTACAAAACTCTCTGTCTTTTGATTCCGGCGTTTCCACTGTACCATTAAATCACGAGGTAAACACGCCTTCTCAAGTGACAGGACATTTTGGAACCATAAGCTACTCGAAAGGAGCTGCCTTCCTTAGAATGCTCGGTGATATGATAACACCAGCTACATTTAGAAAAGCTTGCCAGTATTTCCTTCAAAACAAGTAAGTTTTATACAATGTGTAAAAAATCCTGTCCGATCTGAAAGAGGTATATAAGTAGGTCAATAAAATTATCAAATAAATACTTTTTATTACATTAAGAAAATGTTGTATTTAAGCACTTTAGCTTCATTTTGGTACAACGTTTGAGGAACTTCGCCTCAATAAGTAAGCTTATTCTCCAATATGAAAAAATGTATCACCTACTAAAAATTGGTTTCTGGTCTATTGCCGAAAGTTAGTAATTATGAATTCGGTCGTTGTTTTATTACGAGTGCAACATATGCCGCCTGCCTTATACTACAAATAATGCCTTTGACGATCGGACAGTGTTTTTGTTACACACTGTCCCTATAGGCGAGTAAAGATAAGATTTACATTTTTTATATTGTAGGACAGCACACAAGCTAATTGCTCATCTGATCGAAACAGATAACGAAAAATGTTAATGGTGCTATCAGTTCATTAGGCCAAATTCTTAATTTTACCGGTTACCTCACCATTCAAACCGGAACACGACAACGTAACAAACGGTGCTGTTGTGACATAAAGGTAATAAGTTGGTGTTACCAAAACGTATATAGATACGTAGGCATGTACACAGATACATAAACACATAGACATATATGTATATACCATGGATTAAATGGATACGTTTTTCAAGACAATTTCTTAGTTTGTCAGTATATCTTGTATATACACACAGAAATACAGAGTTATGCTAGTTACCGATGAAGTAAAATCACTTTAAAGGTAATTTTTAAGTCTTCCCGTTTTCGAATTTTCAAACGTTGTCGAATTCGAATTTCATTCGTTACGACAAAATAGTACAAGATGGTTTATTTTTATTTTTTTCACGATATAATATATCTACAAATGGATGATACTTTTGACAGTGATAGGAGCGTTTGCTCATATCCTTCCTAATTGCGTGTCTATAAGTTTGACCGCCCCGTTGGTCGAGTGGTTAGCGATCCTGACTACGCGATCAACGGGGCTCGGGTTCGATCCCCGACGGGGACAAGCATTTGTGTGATGAACATAAATGTTTGTATTTCCGGGTTTGGGTGTATGTATATTAAATATATTCTTGTATTTATATATGTATTTCTATGTATTAGTATCGTTGACTAACACCCATAACACAATCAAATAATTTGCTTACTTTGGGGTTAGATCAGTTAGTGTAATTTGTCCCTTGAATATTTATTTATTATTTATTATTTATAAGTATTCATAATATGGTTTGTGGTATATACTCACAAATACTTTTTATTTTCATTTTATTTATTCACTTGACATAAAAAACAATTTTAAATCTTATCTACAATATTGTGTAAGCTTGCACACTAAAATACAAGCTGAACTTAAACTCTAAAACATGTATGAACAGATAGCTTTCCATAAGTAGTTATTTAGGTTACCTTTTATGCTAATTGTAATCCAATGTTCATCATACAAATATGCATATTGCATTAATACACGTGTCCGCAAAATCTGTGAAATTATACACAAAGACAAACGTCGAATTCATAACTCATTTTTTTCATCGAGCGTCAAAAATAGATTATTAATAGAGAACACATTTTTAACAAGTTTAAATTTTCAGTTTATACAAAGCAACAGATCAATATGATTTGTTTGACGCATTTGCTAAGGCAGTGGAAGAAGATGGAACATTGAGTGAATATGCTAACTTCGACTTCGCTGAATTCTACCGTATCTGGGTTAACGAAGCTGGTTACCCAATCCTCGATGTCAATGTTGATCACTCCACTGGGCGTATCACTCTCACGCAAGTAAGTGTCAATTTAAGCATTTAATTTGATGGTGATCTTGAAACAAGAACGGTTTAAAGCGATTTATGTGCCATTTTGCCAGACAGTTGGTAAAAAGCCAAAAATTTGCTATACAACTTTATTCCATTGTGGTAACTAGGCGGTTTGGCGTAAAGATTTGTATGTGTATGCGCGTTATTGAATTCGTAACTCTTGTACGACTCGTAAAAGTCCACCTCTGCCAGTTTTTACAAAACGCTCGAGAAATCGCTGCTTATCAATCTCATAACATTTTAGTTATTTATGATTATTTGTTTCTTTGTTTATTTTATTTGACTCTTTCACACTTTTGGTTTTGATGTTCATACATATATATATTTTTTTGTAATTGCTCTTTTTTTGGGTTTCGAAGTAAACTAGAAACACTTACATTTTCGCTATGTCTGTCCGTTCGTTCACCTGCAGTATAGCGAAGAGTTCCTTAGCACTAGAAAGCTGTAATTTTATATCAATATATACGTATTAGTCATAGCGACAAAGTAGTAAAATAAAATCTTAAAAAATAACTTTTTGGGGTAAGGTAGGTGGGGTATCGTTGAGTAGGTTTTTTAACAATATTGTAGGTTTATGAAAACTATTTTTCGATCAAGGAACTCGTTTGTAAAATGTTAAGATTTAAAGTGCTAATTTTTTAAAGTCAATTTCCCCTCCCACCTGCAAGTAGGTATTAGTTTATATAATGAAATTAAAAGGAAAACTATCAACGATCGGTCGACTGTTACTTGTGCTTTGAACTTGTAAAGCTCTCTAAGGATTTACAAGTTCGTGACCTGTGATGAACCTGTGGTGGTATATTTGTCACTGACGTTAAATTGATTAAATATTCATAGTATGAAACAATAAAATCCCTCTTCTTAGTCCGCATTAATTTGATAGGGAAATTCAGAGGTAGGAAGTACTTTTTAGGGTCTACACGCACTTTACCAGTTTATTATTTGTATTAAATAGTTCTTAGGTTAATCGTGTACAATATCTGCTGTTTCTTTTTAATCGCTTCAAAAGCTTGTAGACTGGAAGAACTCATTCTTTCCGTATAGATAAATCTTTCTTCTTTTTTCCATTTTATATGTTTCGCTGTGAAACTTTTCAATTATTAAAATATGTATACAATAAAATATTTCATAAATAAATAAAAAAAACACAATTTGTGATAGTTTAAAGAAACATTTTTCAATTTAATATTAATAATGGAATGAAAAAAAATAAATTAATAGTAACATGAATCATCTTTCAATGTAATGTACTTTTCAGGAACGGTTCTTCCTTAGTGCTACGGCTACACCAACCGATCAGTTATACCCTATCCCGATCACATTTTCTACTAAAACGAGACAGAATTTTGATAACTTAAAACCCTCTATGATGATGACGACTAAACAGGCAGAAGTAGAGAAAGATGCTGGTGAAGAATGGGTAATCTTTAATCACCAACAACATGGTAAGAAAAGTACTATTTTAACTTGACAGAAGATATTTAAATTTTTTACTAGCTGGGCAATCTAGTTTCGCTCGTATGATATTTGTTTATGTAAAAACAGATTATCCCAGAGATGATCTAGAATTTTATAAAAGACTATCTAAATACGAAATTTTGACAAAATCGTGAGAGTCGTTTTGGAGAAATAAAATACATACAAGGATTTCTCGCCTAAAGTATAGGATTAATTTGTGCTTATTTCCGCTTCGTGTGTAGATAAGGAAGTTCCTGATTTTGCCCCGATTTTCGGAAATCGAGTTTTTTTTCAATTATTTTCACGATGACGTCAGTATGTCTGTATGTATGTATGTGGGTGTGTATGTAACACACATACATGTAAACATCTCATAACTTTTGAACGGCTGAGGTTGATGGCATTCGATTACATTCCACTCAACTTAGACTTTCTGTAAATTTTAACCATGTCAACCTAGGAAATATTGAGAAATTTTGAAAAATCGAAAAAAGTGTTGGTGAAACATTAATATTTAATATAACTTCCAGATTTATGTACCGATTGATTACAAAAACTAATCAGTTCTATTCCTCAAAAAAGACGTCTTATGCATAAAATGCATCAAAATTGGTTTATCCGTTCAAAAGTAATTGTTGACGAAAATTTTTGAGAAATTATTTTTTCGACATTACTTCTAAATTTTTTAACAAATCATTTTTTGCTATCATACGACATTTTAGTACTTAAAAAACGATGTTAAATGCTGTTTCAAAAATCAAAATCGAATCTAATTTTCCAAAGTTACAGCTTTTCAAATATTAAATTTACGTTATTTTTAACAAACTTACTTAATATTTTTGAAATCACTTTCAGGCTAATTAATACTCCGATTGACTTTTAAGTCAATCGGTATATTATGTAGCCTGAAAGTTCTATCTTATAAGCTTAAAGCTGATAGGCTAAATCTTATAAGCTTTTCTCCTTTAAAAACTGCGTCAAATACCGTTCATTGGATCAGATCGGTCGAATGACATTCCATTCGAAACATGAAATCGATCATCGTTTCCAAAATATACCTATTTTCAAAAATCAATATATTGCCATTTTTAACAAACTAGATGTTTGAACTGAAAAATTCTATGCTTGTAGTTATTACTCTTTTGAATCTAAATTCCCTTGATAGAATGAGAAAAGAATGAAAAATCTCAGAAGCAATCCAGAGCCTAGTGATGATGTACTCCCTCGTGCCTACAAGAAACTTATAGAACTCAGTCCAGGTTTTGACAACTTTTGTGTGACTATTTTGACAAATGCGGCGATGGCATGATATTTCATATATTTATATCATATTTCATATAGATCTTCCATGTCTTGTCTTGGTCTAGGGGTTAGCCTATTCGATTTAGAGCACAAAATCTCGGGTTTGATCTACGAGTCTAGCAAAAGTATTAGTATTTTCGAGATTTTTCTCAAAGAACCAAAATCTCAATAGTAGCTTCGAGTTCGGTGGAAGTTCGTTAATAATCTCATGTCTCGGATGAGTATGTGAAACTATTGGCCCCAATAATCATTAGCAATAAGTGTCAATAATTATTAGCAGGTCAGCTTAATTTGTCGATGGAGTCACCACGCAAACTATCTATTCATTTCTATTCGGTCTTCAATTTATTCTACCTACCCTAAAGTGAACAGACGTGATTATACTTCAAATAACCAACTATTAATATTAAACTATACTTCAGGTCACTACAGAGTAAACTATGACGAGAAAACATGGAATTTAATTTCGGAGGCTTTGTTGAATGAACCGGAAACTATTCATCACCTAAATCGAGCGCAAGTATGTAGCAACAAAGTTATTCAAATATACATTTTTATAATTTATTTATTTATTTGTCTCTTGTCACAATGGGTTCTTATTACAAACTAGCTGACCCGCACAGCTTCGCCCGCGAGTATATTAGTAAGTCATCCAAATAGCTTTTAATAAAAATTTCATCCCCTTTTTCAGCCCTCCAGGGACTGATTTTTGAAAAAAAAAATTAGCGTATGTTTGACCCCGGATCTTTAACTACATCCATGCCAAATTTTATGAAAATCGGTCCAGTGGTTTAGCCGTGAAAGCGTAACAGACAGACAGACAGACTTTCGCATTTATAATATTATTATGGATTTTAATTAACTTAATACCAATTTGTACACCCGTTTGTGAGAGACTGGTGCCTGGGGTAGGTTCTCGAAGATCCTGTAATACAGGACGCCGAGCTCTGACTTCGCAGTTTCAATTGACATGCAGGTACATATTATATTAGTAACAGTAAAAGCAAATTTTCGGTAAGTAATCTAAGCGTAGGTATCTAATCTAATATTATGCTAACCCGTACAGCTTAAGAGTCAATGTGATCTTACATACAAACTTTTATTCCTCATTTCAGTACCCTAGAAAAGAAATTGTTGACATTTGACCCCTGCGCTTGAACTATTTTCTTTCCAAATATCATCGGATTCGGTTTAGTGATTAAGCCTTGAAAGTGAAATAAACAAATATACAAACTTTCGCACGTATAATATTAGTATGTGCATTATGACATACATTCTCATCATACATATTTAGTCCTCTGATTTTTTCAATTTCTGATTATCCTTCTATCCTCACCTAAAAACATTTTTTATATAAAACTACTTTTATTTTATATGTGTTACAATATGGTTGTAGTTTTTATTTGTTTCATATTTTCCAAAAAATCTCGATACGCATATCTTTTACAATAATAATATCGTCTAAGTATCGATACTTTGCGACCATTATTATATTGAGTTAAAATATTGATATCTGAGCGATATCGTTTTATCCTATTTGTTACAGCTAAATTTGCAGCTGTACTTGACTAAAATAAGATAAGTATATTTAAAAGTGCGGCTAATAGCACTGCAGCGTAGCACATTACCGCAAATTGCGGAATATTATTACATGGCTCGAAATAACCGCAAGTTACGCGCTCCACGGCTTGTTAGTTGTTACTTTTAGGTTCCATATCTAGAATATTATTTACATAATCTTTGCATATTATTTAGTTAGCAAAATATATTAATTTTTTAACAACTTTCGGTACATGCAACAAAAATAAATTATTGAATAAAGTTTGTCGGCTGGATAGGGACCTTATATATAATAAATGCTATACAATACTAATTAAAACTAGAACTTTTCGTGTTAATTTGCCGTAAGTAACATGCCCAAATTATATGGTTTTTGAACTGATAGTCTTAATATCAGCACTCTATACACATCTTTAATATTTTCAGATTGTTGACGACGTATTTGCTTTGATGAGATCACAACGAATGACATATGGCTTTGGATTCCAAATTCTTAGATTCTTAAGAAATGAAGTCAATTATCACGTATGGACGACCGCTATTACTGGATATTCTTGGATCAGAAATAGATTAAGACATCTTCCTGAAGAACAAGCTACGTTTGATGTAAGTTAAGTTTAAATCCAATTATTTGGATTGTGGTGTCTTGGTCCCGGCCTCCTTTGAAGAATAGGCCAACTGCCGTTCTGCCAGGCAGGTCGTAAAAGGCGACCGATTGGCTATCGAGTCACTACCATCGTGGCTACTAGGTGGTAGAGTTCTGCATTGTCTCGCCCGGGTCTGGTACCACCGCTTTACCTGTTCTTGCCGCAATAGCGTCAGTGCTTGTCGCTGTCGTGTTCCGGTTTGGAGGATAATGTAGCCGGTAAACTTATGCATGTGGCATTAGACCTCGCCACAAGATAGCAACGCACTATTAACATCTTTGGTGTCTATAGGCGATGGTTGACTCTTTCCATCAGGAGACCCATCTGCTTGTTTGCTACCTTATGACATAAAAAAAAAAAAAATTAAGACCTGTACAATTTATTAACGATGGTTCGTTTATAAATTTGTTTATAAAAACGATTCATTTATTGCATTACATTGTATTTACTACGATACAGAAATACATGAAAATGAACGAAGTATATTGAAGCCGAATATGTTTAAGCACCATTCTCCTCTTATGTGTGTTTTCCTTTATATGTTTGATGATTAAAGACGGTAATGATTGCATTTGAATGCCAAAAATTATAAAGTCGGGTTCGCTTCCATTTAGTGTATGCGGTATTACATACATAATTCTATCAATTACCTTACTATCTTAAATTAGAACACGGCAGAGACAAGTAACAACGATATTGTGGAAAAAGTAAAACTTGTATATTGACCTAAATTATATAAAATGCAATTTATATTTACAGGCATTTATACTCAGCTACATGGAACACGTTATCGAATCACTGGGTTTTGAACCACACAGCGAAGAAACCCCTACAATCAGTATATTACGCCAAGAAGTTCTACATTTTGTGTGCACTATGGGATACGAACCTTGTGTCAGGGACTCGAGGGATCGGTTTATTGCTCTCAGAGACAGTGGTAGCTGGTACGATATATCTTTGTCTTTCATTGTTTTAAATATTTTTTGTTCTGAAACCCTGTGAAAACTTTATTACCAGCAATATTTCAAAGAATATTTCCTTAAAAATTTTTACCAGTTGTCTTAAGGCTAGACTTCTACCTTATTTTGGTATGTTAGCAATGACTTTGATCATTACTTTATCCAGTTTAATTTAATAAGTTAGTTAATATAAATATTATATATATATATATATATATATATATATATATATATATATATATATATATATATATATATATATATATATATATATATATGAGGTCATCAATGTAAGAAATTTAATCTTTTATTTCCTTAGGCTTACCTAGGCTTACCTAAATATTATAATTAATTTAAAGGAACAAGATTCCAATATCATTGTGAGATACAAAACTACGAAATTTTGTCTATTTATCAAACCATTTAACGTAATCCTCGGTGTAAAGTTTTGTGTGTCATGTGTTGGAAAGTAAAAAATGGACAACTTAATTTTTGGTGATGATGCAATTATTACTTAATAATTGCTATTTATTGTCCAAAACATTTCAAAATTATAAGTATATAAATTTGGGAACAAGAAGTAAAAAGTCTATTTCTCACAGGGTGGATGCCAGAATTAGACGCAATGTTTACGTTGTTGGTGTGAGAGAAGGATCGACACAAGATTTCGAATTTTTATTAAACCGTTTCCAGAGTTCTAATTTTGCAAACGATCAGCTAGAAATGCTAAGAGGATTAGCTGCAACTAAAGATCCACAACTATTAACGAGGTAAATAAATATAAAGTAAATAATGATTAAAAGTACCTATGCAAATGTAAAAATACGCTGAGTGATGCGCTAGTGACACCATGATGGTCAGGGCCACTTTAGAAGAATAGACCATTTGCCATGACTGCCTCTATTGTCACTACCATCGTGATTACTACTATTACTCCTAGGTGATAGAGTTCCGCAACATCTCGCCCATGTGTGTGGTACCACCACCTCACCTATTCCTTCTGCTACCGCGATAATGCTTGTCATTGTCGTGTTCTGGTTTGAAGAGTAACTATCTAACGACATAAAAAATCAGTTGTAGTAAGAATATCGGAGTTTTCTTTGCCACTATAGAAATAAAAGGAATCTAACAAGTGCCGAGAATCCTATTAGCTTTTTAGTTAAATCTAAAGGAATGACTTCATCTATTAAACTGGATTATCTTTGATATGGGATTTCTATATTGCAAATTTTTATTGTGATCAAAAAAATTAACAGTTTTATTTATAAAATAAACATTTAAAGTGTTCAAAGATGTTAAAGTTTACTTTTACGTTTTTACATTACTTTTTGACGTACAGATGCCGTCGATTCACTTTGTTTCATGTTTTGAGTTATGTATTTTTGTTTAAATTAATTATTAATACCACTTTAATATTATGTTTTCATTTTAGATATATGGAATTAACATTAGACAAAGTTGTTAGATCACATGATAAAGCCAACTCATTCAACTATGCTCTCCTCGGAAACAAGGAAAATGGAAAAACTGTTCTGCAATTCGTAAAAAATAATATTGAAGCCATCAGAGTTGCGTAAGTTTATTTGTTTCAATTATAGTATAACAAGTTACCCTAATTAGGGGAAATATAATTTAGATAAGGTTATTTATAGATAGACATGATTTATTAGGTACATTATAATTACACAAGAAACACAACACACATTCTAAGCATTTTACACTTTTCATTGTCGGCAATAGGTAAAACTCCATTTTATTAATTAATTGTACTATTTCACAATAAGCTTATTGTGAAACAGTACAATTAATTAATTAATAATTAAGTGATAAAATATTGCATTCTAAGCATTATGCAATATACTCAACATCAATTGTTTATAAAAACAACATATATAGGTTAAATAAATAAAAAAAAAACCAACGTCATGACATCTCAGGATGAATAGTTTTTACCGATGCTTATGGTAATGGAATGGTTTCAGATACGTGGAAGACTCACCAGCGACTCCAGTGAACACTGTTATGTCAAACCTTGCAGCTTATCTTGAACATGACGATCTTAATGAGGTAACTTGTTGTAGTAAAGGCAATTAAAACAATTTCAACAATCTATTTCAATTTCTCTGGAAACTTTAATCCAAACTTTTGCACATATTACATTTTAAACATGATTCCAAAAAAAAATTTGCATACTTTACAAAAAAGATCAAATTGTATTCTTCAATAATTCAATATATATATATATATATATATATATATATATATATATATATATATATATATATATATATATATATATATATATATATATATATATATATATATATATATATATATATATATATATATATATATATATATATATATATATATATATAGACCCGCTATTAAGGCTAACCACTTGAGGTCCCGGGTTCGATTCCCGGGTCGACGAATTTTTTTACTGTTTTCTGATAAACACAACGTTGCCTGGGATTATAAAGTGCCCGTTTGGCGATAGGTTTGCCACCTATCTTCGCCTAATCGCGATTGCACTAAATATATCTCTGCCAACCTAAGCAGGTTAACCTTACACATATAACGAAACGGCGACCGCTCATTTTTTTGATTTATTTTTCAAACGTCTGTTAATTTTAAAATCTATAAATGAAAGTAGATTACGTTTATATGTGAGTTTGTATTATCTATATATTAAAACTTTCGACCCCTTTTTTAAGCGTGAACGGTGAATTATGGAATTTGGTACAGTTAAAGTTGACACTGTGGAGGACTGCAGAAACATAATGAAATAATATGCACTAAAAATACATGACATTAATAAAAGTGAATATTACATGCACTAAATTCACGTGACATACGGACATACGTGATAATTAAACACACATATTTAACATTTTCTTTACTGCTGAAGTCGGTTGTCAATGGTCGAATTTTGGCCACAAGCGATCGTTAGTTCTAATAAATTTATATTTTATAATTTTCAGTATGAAAGTTGGCTTCGTCAAACTCAAAGCCATACAGCACAATATACCTCTGCGTTATCTGCGATAACTTCAGCTCGTAACAATATGGCGTGGGGTGATGAAAATGTCGACACGATTTTAGCAGCAGCGAGAGACGGAGCAACTAATATCGTTGTGTCGGTTACTTTACTGATAGCTGCTGCTATATTAACAATTACTGTATAAGCGATATAAATGTGTTTATTACCAAATATATGTACGTGAAATACATTTTTTTCATTATATTTTTAAACAATGGTTGGTTTCATTTTTTAACAGCTGAATCCTTTGTTGTAGCTAAATTATGAGTTACTTCAAAATGCTTAATTTTTTTCATTTCCGTAAAACTTAGGCTTATTAAAACACTGACCTATTTAAAATTCACTACCAGAAACTAGTGAGTTCTCCGGATAACAATAACAGAAAGTAATCAGAGGATACGCATAAGTGTCACGCGCGCAAGATATTCCTGGAGGATACATAGCCGGTTATACATGATCAAGTCAGATCGTGTATAACCGTTGTAATCTGGCGAATGAGAGCCATAAATATGGCGTCTGCCGTTAGGGGAGACTGACTTTAGGGGCAAAGGCATAGATGCAAATAACTTGGAGGGAGAGAAGAGATGTACAACGAAGAGAGCCTATGAACAAAGGTCGTGCTTCCTTAAGATTCGGCCCGTAACACCAAGTAGGTTGGGATAGGTTTGAGAAAGTAGTGGGTTTGTCTTGTTCAAAATCTATAATGCTTTAAAATATCCAGTCAATCTATTGGCTAGATTTTTAGATAAGGATATACAAATATATGGAAGCAATCGAATATTTACCAACGACTTTACGCGCTCATCAGTGACACGGGAGTGGTAACATATTGACCACCAGAGCTACTGCTGAGATTTTGGATTTACATCAAAACTTCGAAAAAACTTTAATAACACTATTACCCTACCCGGGGAGCGAACACGAAATTCATAATCTAAATCGAGTAGGCTACCCCTAAACCATTAGACAGTCTAATTTAATGAAAATGACTCTAAATTAAAAATTTAAACATCCTCCGACATATTTATTTATCATAAGACTACCTTTTTGCCTTGTAATATGCGTAATTTGCAGCAGACATAAAAATATGTGATGATCTTCGAATTGGTATCCTGCAATCTCAGGCTACCATATTATTGCAATGTCACTGTAGTAACAAAGTACCTAATTTGGTATTGATTAGGCCTGTACCAGTACCAGTTGCTTAATTCTTTTCATTAAGTTAAAAAGAAAAGCTAATGAACTAAAAAAAAAGAAAAATTAAAGGCCTGTACTAGTACCAGTTGCTTAATTACTTTCATTAAGTTAATAAGAAAAGCTAATAAACTTGAAAGGAATGCACTGATTTTGATAAAACATATCCGAGAACCACCGCCATTGATATAAAAAACCCAAGATGCACAGTCTCGAACAAAACTGACACTCAAAACTGTCCCTAATTTTACATAAGTAGTTATAGATATGGCTAAAATATATATTTTTGCATATCCAACCTTAAGCGCAAATTTTGTGGTTGTTTTTAAAAAGCAATGTACAAAAAGTAATCAAAATGACAGTGTCGCGATCGATGCGATTCTATTTGAAATGAGCGCACAATTTAAAATTTTTAGAGGACGTTTTTGAGACACGTATTGTGCATCTTGGGATTTTTATATTAATGACCACCGCTATGAAATACGCTTTCAATAAAAAGAAACTGAATCTGAATCTTAAATGAGTAAATCGATTTGCGGTTTACTCATTTGAGAGCTACAGTGCTACAGACGTACACACACACTCAAAACAATCAGACGTTAATAAGAGAAAAACAATGCACTCATAAAATTTGATAGCCACCTCGTGGCAGTGAGCCCGCTCAAATCGTTAGGTCCTGTTCGAATTTCCTGGTTGGAGAATGGTGTTGTCGAAGTTTTATCGGAGGCTAACTGTGCACTATAGCCTGATCGTTCGCGTGACCCAAAATCATTACTTTGATTTGCTGTCAGGTAAAACAGAAGTGTATGAATAATGGTTAATTTAGCTATCTAAAGGTAAAATAATTTTTAAAATCGGTTAAGTAGTTTTTGAGTTAAATCGTAACAAACAAACAAATAACTTTTTTGTATACCATAAAGTATTTTCCCCGTGTTGGTCCCGGGCTCCTTTGAAGAATATACCAACTGTCGTACTGCCAGGCAGGTCGTAAAAGGCGACCGAGTGGCTATGTGCGTCACTATCATCGTGACTACTAGGTGGTAGAGTTCTGCATTGGCTCGACCGGATCTGGTACCACCGCCTTACCTATTCCTGCCGCAATAGCGTCTGTGCTAGTCGCTGCCGTGTTCCGGTTTGGAGGGTAAGGTAGCCGGTAAACTTATGTATGTGGCATTAGACCTCGCCACACGATACAATGCACCATTAACATCTTTAGTGTCTACAGGAGATCGTTGTCTTTTTCCATCAGGAGACCCATCTGCTTGTTTTTGCTATCTTATGATATAAAAATAAATAGCAAACAATCAGATGGTTCTTCTAGTGGAAAGAGAAACTATCTACCTAAACCTAATTCAATATTTAAGTTAGAGATGCCGCGAATAGTAATTTTGGATAATATTTGGCAACGTATTTGTTTCAATAGCGATCGTAGTTGATCGTGTCACGAGGTGCACGTATTATTTGTTTATGGCGATTGAGAAAAATGGAAAGAGAAATCGTCGTCTATAGACACCGAAGATATTAATGGTGCGATGATATGCTTGTGGGGGGTATAACAATGCCACATACATAAGTCTACTGGCTACTTTACCCTTCAAAACGGAACACTATAATGACAAGCATTGACGTTATTGCGACAGAAATAGGTAAGACGGTGTACGGTAATACCTCGGGTATTTGGTACCACCGTCTCACCTATTTCACGTTGCAGATTTCTACTACCTAGTGGTCATGATAGTGATGACATGTATAACCAATCGGTCGCCTTTTACGACCTGCATAATTGCCGAATCTATTCTTCAAAGGAGCCTGGAACAAAATGGAGGAAAAGGATCAAATTTTCAAATCATCGATCAAAAAAAAAAGAAAGATTAAATCTTCCCACTTTATAATGTTAGTGTAGTGGTTGGTAGCGGTGATGGCCAGAAGGTGCCACTAGTGGTCGTAGCGGCAGGACGGCACGGCCGCTAGCAATTGACTCCTGTAAGTAATTTTCAGAAGGTCTCGCCAGTTGCAGACGATGCAGAGAGGCTGGAGGCTCGGCGAAGGTTCAACGGCAGCTGGCACGGGTGTACTTTGAGTTTAAATAAAACGCAGTGTTCTTATTTACAGTAGAAAATATGAAGTGTTGAAACTTGTATATAGTGTTACAAGATAAATAATTGGGATATCGCGATTCAGGATTTGATTTTTGAATTTTATGTTTTTATATTTTATTTCTTGTAGCGTTTGTGATCGTTTGAGCCGCTACAGTACTCTCCCCCAAGACCGAAGGTCGATCTGGTTGTGCCAGTGAAGCATATGTGCCTTGAGTGCTCGACTCTGCGGTGAGTCGAGACGAGCCGAATATGCGCCGTCCTCGGTGAGTCGGGACGAGTGCGCCTCCACTGTGGTTCGCAATGAGTCGGAACAAGTGGGACAGAGTTGCTGCATTGAGATCCAGTGAACGTAGGCAGTTCGAAGTGGATTCCGGAAAGCGTAGTTGAGGCGTAGCTTGTGAAGCTGGCTGATGCTGTTTTGGAAGCAGAGGGGAGTATATTAGACGCTAATGGTCAGAAAGCTGATGCGTGTTGTTTTGCCGAGGGTCACCACTGTGACATGTTGATAGCTGTTAGTGGTGATGATCACGTCGGGATCACTGTGGCGCCGCTGGTCCGTACCGCTGAAGGATTATAGTAGTGGAACCAGCGGGCCAACTTCTTGTCAGTATGACGTCATAACTGTGGAGGTCGATGGCGTCACACAAGGACAAGTAAGGGGAAATGGAAGATCTTCCCAACCAGGCAAGGTGTACTGCCTGGGGACCGAAGTCCATTTGAGAATCGTTGTTTACAGTCGAAATCGCTTGCTTAACTGATACAATGTGTGGTGGTTTGGCAGTAAGTAGTAATGTATAACGTCGAAGTATGAATGAAATTATTTTGTTTCTAACAAATTAGTGAATGATCTTAATCGTATTACGATTACGCTTAAGATTAAATCTGGATAATGGACCAAAATAGTATATTTTTTTTTTAGTTTTAGTCAAAAAAAAAATTGCGTGATATTTTCTGAGACTCGACTCCCTCTCCTCCTTAAACATCTCACTTAATTTGTGGACGCCCTCATATTAATATTTATATTGCTGCCGTGCAAAGCCGGAGTGGTTCGCTATCGTAGCATAAATATTGTTTGGTAAATATAGGCATTAAAGAAGTAACTAACTAACTATGCTTGTTACAATAAGAAATATTACAGCACAATTAAAATAAAACAATCTGCGGAAAAAACAGTCTTAAAAGTTTAGTTTGTAATAACACATTCTCTCTAAGCAATGACTGGAATTGAATGTTACTTTTATACATACAAACATATCTTCACGCCAGATCCCTTACGGGGTAGGCAGAGAGAACCGAGTGCCATACATCACGATCCTTGCAGGCTTGTCTCGCTTCTTCCACATTCATCACTCTCTTCATACACACACGCCGGTTGCGAAGACTCTTGACACCAACTTCGGACAGTACTCGACCAATCTGATCCTGGTATGTCAGTCTTGGTCTTCCCCGCTACCTACATCCTTCCACATTCACGTTGTATATCTGTTTTGTTAACCTTTCATCTACCATTTTATCTTCATTACAAAATAGAAAACAAACGCATAAATCAATTTGAAAAGAAACAAAAATTATGCATATCATAATATAATATTTACTATGAAGTTAAAGGCAAAAAAATATGTATTCATATCATAAGATAGCAAACAAGCAGATGAGTCTCCTGATGGAAAGAGACAACGATCGCCTGTAGACATTAAGTTCTAATGCCACATGCATAAGTTTACTGGCTGCCTTACCTTCCAAACCGGAACATGACAGTGACAAGCACTGATGCTATTGTGGTAGCAATAGGTAAGGCGGCGGTACCAGACAGGGGTGAGACAATGCAGAACTTTACCACCTAGTAGCCATGATGATAGTGGTTTTCATAGCCAGTCGGTCGCCTTTTACCACTTGCCTGGCAGAACGCTAGTTTGCCTATTCTTCAAAAGAGTACGAGACTAACACGGTGAAAATGGATATTGTACAACCACAAATTTTTGGAAGCAAAGTTTGAGATCTAATGTTATATTGTCTAGACGTTCAAACTATTATTGCTATTAATAATAAATTTCAAACTATTACTGATATTAATAATAAATTATATAAATATATAAATGCAGCTAAAAAATATATGCAAGCAGGCAGCTTAATCAACAAAAAATATTATGCAAAACATAGATACTCTGTCTAATAATCTGCATTTCACAAATAATTTAATTTATATCTTACATGACGTTATCAGAGGATAACATTATCATTTATCAAATTGCTATATCGCTTTAAGACCGATTGAATTTATTGATTTATCGATAATTTGTTATAAAAGTACGAAATATACCTACGAAGGACGCTCATTACTGCTGGGGATATCGGGCAGGTAATATATTTTTTTATTACATTGCAAATAATTTCAATTGTTTTAAATTATGGTATTGTTCGTTTTGATATCACTTTTATCATAATAAAGATAGACTAACACGAGTCAGTTATGCTTATCTTTTTTAAAATTGAAGTTCCTTAAAAATTTTTTAAATAAAATTTTGTATATATTTGTATTAACCTTATTTAAATAATCTTCGACTGTTTTAGGATCATGTTTAGCTTCAAGCTGGTAGCACTACCAGTCTTGCTGGTTATAGTTGCAGCAGATTTACCCCTAGATATTGAAGTGCCTGTTGTTCGAAATGAATTAGGAGAAGAAATATATCGCCTGCCTGAAGATTTAGATCCCATTCATTTTGATGTTGAAATAACGCCGTACTTTGAAGCAGAGGGTGATAATGAAGCATTCACTTTCGATGGGATTGTCACAATGACAGTCAGAGTGAGTACATATTAAAGAAAACTCAATTATTTATATTTGGGTAAAGTAAAAGTATGAACGGAGCTATAGATTTTCTTATATTTTAAGGTAGCAAATGCGCCGATGGCTCTTCTGATGAAAAGAAACAACTATTGCCTATAGATATTACAGATGTTAATGATGCATTGCTTTTCGTGTAGCGAGACATTAATGCCACTTGCATAAGTTTACCAGTTACCTGACCTTAAAAATCGGACTACGAAATGACAAGTGATGACGCTATTGCGGCAAGAATAAGTATGAAGATGACACCAAATACCCGAAGAGACGTTGCAGAAATTTACTACCTGATAGTCATGATGGTAGTGACGGGCATAGCCAATCGTTTACCTTTTACGAATTGTCTGGCAGAATGTTAGACAGTCTATCCTTAAAAGGGGCCCGTATCAAAACGACCAAAAAGCTTAGATTAAAATAACTATAATTACTAAGATATCGCCTCTGTGGTCTAGGGCCCGGTGTCGGTATAGTTCGATTCCCAGGTCGAGCAATTCAAAAATGTAATTTTACAGTTTAATGATAAAAACTACGGTACCTGAGATTGGATAAGTGTCCGATTGGCGAAAGGCTTGTCACCTATCACATTGTAGGACTAAGTCAATCTTTGGCCAATTGTGGGTACATTGGTTGTACCTTTGCCTACTACTTTGGAGATACGGGCGTGAATACACTTTTAATTAGCAATAATTTACATTTATAAACCCAAAAAGTAAAAAAAAACACTTATATTAATATGCTCCAAAAATTGAATAAGTAAAATATAAGTTACGAATATATACAAACATACTTTTCTCATATTACAAATTAGGAAAAAAGAATGCTACAGAAAAAAATAATATAAAAAATGTAAAAATTTAATTGTATTCTCTCCGCCTTTGAATGAAAAATATTTGAACTCTACATTTACAATTGGAAGGCCTGTCGAAACCTAACGTTTTTGAATATTGGAACGAAGTTCCTTACGGCAGGCTTGGAGGGGATAGGGATTTTGCTGCGCGACCGAACTGAAAAAAATGTGATAGTAAAACCGTAAGAAAAATGCGTGAAATAAAAGCGTTAAATGAGACGTGCGCAGGCGCGACAGTCGCGTACACAAGCGACTAGTGCCGTTTAGCCGAAGGAAGTTCATTCCTACCTGGTGTCCCGCGACACCACATCATTTTATGTATTAGAAATACATTAAATCAATAAAAGTAAGCATCACACTCAAAAAAATTATGTTATGACATACATGATAATGTACACACATATGTAACATTTTATTTGCTGTTAAAGTCTGTTGTCAAATTTAAATGTATGATCCTATATATGTGCTATGATCGAATTGGTTGTAGTTGACTACAAAGCAATCGCTAGTAGATAGAAAAATATAATATCTATATATTACTTATAATAAAATCGTAGAAAGTCAATGTATGTCCGGGGTAAACTCAAAAAGTACTGCATGGATTTACTTCAAATTTTGCATGAATATTACTAACAGGTCGCGTCAACATATAGGCTACATATTATCATGCTATCTATCACCTACGAGTAAACGAAGTTCGCGCGGACGAAGTTGGGGGCAACAGCTAGTGTGAAATAAAAAACATTAATTTTCGTCACATAATCGTTTATCCCTGTCAAGAATTCAAAACCAGCTTCATCGAGGGCGATTGCATCCTCAGCGCAATAAAAATGAAGCAGGCCAAAGTAACTAATGCGTTAAGTACATACATAATACTATTTTTGCATCAAATTTTATGAAAATCGATCTAGCCGCTAAATCTCGTTAAAAATACTATTTAATTAGTATCTTAAAGCCGATTCTCCTTAAGGTCAAGTCAATTCAACGATTTAGCTTTATTTAGTACTAGCTGTGCCCGCGACTTCGTTCGCGTGAAAAAAATTCTAAAATACAAACCCGCATAGTTCCCGTTCCCGTGGGATTTCCGGGATAAGAATTACCCTATGTCCTTTCTTGGGTCTCAAACTATATTTGTACCAAATTTTATCCAAATCGGTTCAGTGGTTTAGCCGTGAAAGCGTAACAGACAGACAGACAGACAGACAGACAGACAGACAGAGTTACTTTCGCATTTATAATATTAAGTATGGATTTTTTATTTATATTTTTTTTAAAAAGGAGGTGGTTCCAGTTTTGGCAGTAATTGCTTAAATGTTTATTACCTCAGATTTACTTAATTTATTAACCGGTTTGGAAAATTGTTATTTTGTTTGTGAGAGTCTCATAGAAATCGGATGAAGATTCGATTCAAGGTTCCAGAAATACAGAAAGTCGGAAATCTTGTTGAAGTTTTACTACGTTTGTGATAATATGTAAAATAGTATTCTATCGCAAAATATCGATAGGGAATTGCTTGACTACGATCTCCCCTGTTGGTATGGATGGATGGATGGATGTATGGATGGATGGATGGATGGATGGATGGATGAATGGATGGATGGATGGATGGATGGATGGATGGATGGATGGAATGGTAAGCTAAGATGCGACCTAAGATGGAACGCGCTTTTCTAGAAGATACCTGTTCACTCTCCTTTTGAAGATCCCCAGATTGTACTCGTCGGGGAACACAGACTGAGGAAGCATATTCCAGTGGTATTACATTCCCTTGCCGAAAAATTATTATAATTCGTGTACATAACCGATTAAATATGAAATGTCATAAAATTATGAGGTAGAGGTTGATTATGTCGTCCATAGTACTAATACTGTTTTTGTGTTATGTATGTATAATTGCTCGTTCATATAAAAATTTTGTTTAAATTTCAGGCAGTCAAAGAAAACGTTTCATCGTTGATCATTCAAGAGAATGTTCGAGATATTATTTCGGTAACTCTGATGACTGAAGCTGGAGTACCAGTTGAGTTAGAGCCATTTGATCCTTTCGAAAGGATTCGTGCATATCATTTTTTGAAGATAAACCTTCGAAGGGGATTAACATTGACATTGTCAGAAGTTTATCGCTTGCGAATTGAGTATATTGGAAATATTAATGAAACCCCTTTGTCAAGAGGTATTTTTAGAGGAAGCTATAAAGATAACGATGGCAAATTACAGTAAGTGCAATTAGATTTAGGTTTAAACGTTTTAATATTTGGTACTACTTTTAATATTTGATTCCTATTCTTGCCGCTGTCACTATTGCGTTTAGATTTGTAGGGCTAGGTAGCCGGTAAACTTGTGTATATAGAATTTAATCCCTTTACAAGGATATTAACGCACCATTATTGTAGGAGACGAGTGTTTCTTTTCTTTCTTTTTTTTTTTGTTATCATATTATGATATTAAAATTTTTAAACAATGAAAGCAGCAATATTGTAATTTTTGAAGTAGTTCCTCGGATGCCTGCATCAAATTCTGCTCTGATACAAAAGACTTTGAAAGAAAAGAAATATTCGGAAAACATGGATAAAAAATAATAGATTTATGCAAATTTGATAATTGTTTATAATAATATTATGGATTTCTTTTGTGTATCGTGGGATGGCAAATATTCAGATGAGATCAGATGAGTCCTGATAGATATATACAAGCATCGTCTATAAAAACCTAAGATATAAAAAGTGTGTTGCCATCCTTGCGGTGCACACAGTGTTTGGATAAAAATATTAAAGCCAAGCGCTGGCTTGTATTAATTTACGCCGGCTAATGACACTAGTAGATTTATCAGCTCACGGCGAGCAAGCATAACCAACATAATTTAAATACGTATCACTATAGATTAATTGAAAATTATTCAAACTAAATTTTTTTCATCGACGATTCACAAAAATTTAGTTAATGTGATGTAAAAAGTGTAATATTTGCCTACGCTCTCACCTAAATATATTACGGTTTTTATAATTCTTGTGCTGTTATTTATCATTCAACACAAAAACGGATACCATCAGTTTGACATGTATGCATATAATATTGTTGAAATTGGATAATATTTGAGTATGATGATCTATTTAGGCGTCCAAGCGCATGTACTAAATTTAGTAAGTGTAAATTTAGTACATGTACTAAAGTTAGATATGTTTGTATATCTCGGAAACTGACGAGCGGTTTCTGGAACGTTGTACTTAACATAATTTTTACAAGCAAATGATCTGTTAACAATAGATTAATTACTTGTTAAAGTTAATTTTCGTTTCAGAAACCGGCCGTAAAATCTATATTTTGACAATTCTTTTTTATTTAAATTAAGCATAATTCATTTTAATTTCAGCTTCAGCAAATAAAAGTTTAAGTTTCAGCTAAATCGATTAGATAGTTTTTCAGATATGGGTTGGTTATATTTGAAGTCTTTTATTTTTATGCTAGGTGTCGATAGAAGTGAATCTTTTAAAAAGTATCATCACGTCCTACCCCCGAAGAGACAGGCAGAGGACCAGTGCACCTATGACTAACCGAAGAAATTTAGTCCCATAATGTGATAGGTGGAAAGCCTATCGCCAATCGGGTACTTATCCAATCCCGTGCAAAGTTGTTTTTATCAGAAAACTGAAAACATACATTTTTTACCTGCCCGAAATCAGCCATAAACATCGAAACTAGACTACAAGATCACAGAGACGAACATATAACCGAATATTTTAACGTCAAATAGAACGTTTCATGGGGCGAAAATTAGAATGTAACAGAAAATTTATTTTTCAGTTGGTATGCCGCATCACATTTACAACCCACAAATTCAAGACAAGCTTTTCCAAGTTTCGATGAACCTGGTTTCAAATCTACATTCAACATAATCGTAAATAGACCAGTGCATTTTACTCAAACTTACTCTAATATGCACATAAAGGAACAAATAGAGTAAGTACATAAAATTAATAATAATTTTTTTTAAATCTCCTTTTACGTGTTGGCTGGAAGAAATCTAAGTAGAGACAAGCTCGCTCATTGTACTTATGTTACGTTTATTTTTTTCCCTAATTGTGCTGTTCTCTGTGTACAATAAAGTATTCAATAAATAAATAAATAAAATGTACATTAGTACTTAATACGGATCAGAAAAATGGTATCTGTTACGGGTAAATGAGAAAATATACCAAATCAGCTTACCGATAAAGTAATAATTTATTAAATCACTGATACTTTATAGTGCAAGATGTTGGAGTTCTAGGGTTGTAGTTGGTATTAAAAAATAATAGATGGCACTGTAATTTATCATGAGAATGAACTGCTGAGCGCTAGATCCAAAAAAGTTTAATAACACCAACAATATGAAGGCTATTGTTGGTATTATTGAACTTTTTTGGATTAGGTTAAGTCAGAAAAAGTGAAGAAAACGCGAAGTCAAGCGAGCATGCTACGGCAGCCGTTGCTGATCGCTAGATCCACCCCTGTTGCTTATTTCGAAATTCTAATTAATCGGTACTTTAATAATCGGAATTTGTATTTTTGGTGTTTCCAAATATTATTAATGTAGACGTTTTGCTATTGGATTCATTTAAATTCTGTATTTTGAGAATAGTAATTATAAACGTTAGAAATATTACATTTTGAAATTATACTAATATAATGAATAATAAATCGGAGTTGCTACATTAGGAATTTTGAACCATTCAGAATCATATAAATCGGTGTTTTGAAATTTGTAGTTGTGATTGACGGAATCTAGTTTTTTGAATTTATGTAGTGTACTCCATAATATGATATGATTGACGTGAAAAATATGTTTTACCAAAGTAAATAATACCAAAAGAGTATAAAGTGATGATAGTAAATAACAGTTGAATAAATTTCTACTTTATTTACAGAATGGGAAACCGTGTAAAAGAAATATTCCATACCACTCCAAGGATGTCGGCTTATTTAGTAACAATCCACATTAGTGAAGAATTCAAAGTTATTGCGGATAATGGAAATTCAACACATTCTTATCGCATACTTGCAAGGCCAAATGCTGAAGGTCAAGGCGAATATGCTTTGAAAATAGGATTACCACTGACAACTTGGTTAGATGAATACTTGGGCATAGATTACTATTCTATGGCAGATGATATGAAGAACGATCAAATTGCTTCACCGGATTGGGCATCTGGTGCAACTGAAAATTGGGGTTTAGTATCTTACAGGTATGTTACCCTCGAATTTTTTTAGAAGTATTATTTTTCTCATGGAATAGAAAACATGTAGATGGTTTTCATAATGGAAAAAGATAACTCACGCATAAAGACTTAATGATGAACTGGTATCCATATTGCAGTCATGTAATATTTTACTGGTTAGCCTATCGTCTAAACCAAAGTACGAAGCTGGTAAGCTGGTTGCTATTTTGGGAGAAAAATGTAAAGCGGTACAATAAACCTAGATTTGGTGCTATAGAAATAAACTGTTTAAAACTGTTTAAAAGTCACATTGGTACTGACGTTTCCGGATTTTGATCGCCTGTTACAAACTATTTTGTAGATATTTTCCTAATAAAAAATAGCTTGGATATACTTAAAAGGGTCAAATACGTGTTATTGTTATTAAAATTTATTTGTTGTATCATATTATTAGGGGCTCTCATTTAATTCATTTTTTGCAGTAAAGTCCGGTAAATTTCTTTATTAGTTGTTATATCTTGGTATTTTGTTAACGTATTTCTATCTGTTGTAAGTAAATAAGAAAAATGCAAGATTCATGCTGAAGCAATTTCTTCAAATATCTTTTCCTAAAGTCAATTTAGCAATAGTGTACTTAACAGTGTACTTAATACATTTCAATGGTATGCTCCAACAGAGAGATGCGTCTACTCTATGAAGAAGGCTTAACTAATTATCAAGACAAAATGTCTATTGCTACCATCACGGCTCATGAGCTGGCACACAAATGGTTTGGTAACTTGATTACTGCGAGATGGTGGGACAATGTATGGATTAATGAAGGTTTTGCAAGTTACTTTGAGTACTTTGCTATGGACGGAGTAAGTTAAATATTTTACTTCATCGCATGTTATAAAATTCAATCGTGATCACGGTCATACATCTATTGGACAAATTACAAGATTTGTGATTTTTTTATGTTATAAAATAGTAAACAAGCGGATGGCTCTCCCGATATATATATATATATATATATATATATATATATATATATATATATATATATATATATATATATATATATATATATATATATATATATATATAAACTATCGCCTATAGACACAAAATATGTTGATGCTACGTTGCTATCCTACCAATGTCAAGCATTGCAGCTATTGTGACAGAAAAAGGTAAGGCAGTGGTACTATATACCCACGCTAAACATTGATATAAAATACCCAAGATAAACAGTTCCGAACAAAACTGACACTCAAAACTGTTGCTAATCAGTCTAAAAAGTTTATAGTTATGGCACAAATGTGTTTTTGCATATTCAACCTTAAACGCAAGATGTAAAGTCATTTTTAAAAAACAATGTACAAAAAACAATAAAATTTTTACTTAAGTTAGCCGGTAGAACAAGGCACATGTGGAGTCGAATGCATATTATGCATATATTTTTATGCATTAAGGTAGTATTTTAAGGGTTTGTAAAATTTACATAAAAAAAAAATCTTGTCGAAAATCTGTTTTTGCGTAGAACATTTATATATCAATAAAACAAATAATGACCATTAAAATAATTTATTTATATTTCAAACGTTATAGGTTATTGGTTCTATTACACAGAACCTACACATATAGGCAAACTGTGGTTTATAGCCATGTAGTATTTGACGCTTGATATTGATACATTTAGTTTGCATAGTCAATAGATTTAGAATATACTGAAAGAGGAAATTTACTGCAAGGGTGACTATGACTACGTTATAAAGTTCATAGATTCTTACATGATAACAGACACGATTTTTTTTCAGACTTATTATGTAATGTATTGACAACATAGTAAGGAACCGCATTAATTTCCTAGAAATAAGTTTAGCTTTTCGTAGAATTCTCGTTTTGAATTAGATTTCAGTTTTTCTGGTTTTTTTTTGCAGTATTATGTAAATGAACATTTGTTTAGTTATAGTATCTGTAGACGTACGAGCGAATACTGCCCATAGACATTTGAAACACAATAGGTTAGTAGCTAATGCGATGTCGGCTTCTGAAAATTTTATTGACCCTCGTATAAAAAATTCCAATAAAACAATTTAGAGCTAAAAAATTGTGTTCAATGTTATTCGGAAGATCAAACTCGTTGATGATTTTGAAAAAATATACATCTTTTCAAATACTGAATAACTATCATTTAAAAAAAAAACTTTGGATTTTTGAACTTTTTTAATTCAATAGTCTATGCTTAGGCATAGTTTTTTTTTTGAGGTTAAAATACTTAAATTTAGCGGGAAGTTTCAGGTGGCCTGCAGGGTCAACCAGCTCACAGATTTTTTTAATATTGTTACATTAGTTGGTTACATAGGTGTGTTACATACACTGAAATCCTAATAGATACGTATATTTAGTTTGGAGTATAGTTTAGTACATATAATATTATTGCCAAAGGTAATTTTAGATTAGATATTTCCTGTTAATTATAAATTTCTTTTATAATTACGTTAGTTTTTTCGATTGGTGTGTTACTAGTAGGTATTTTTAGTTTGACGTATAGTTAGTTATGATATTAGGTATAGAAAATTTAGAAGTTATAGGAAGTTCAGGTCTTACGTTTTTACTTACATTTTAATAACAAAAATGTAGTATATAAATAATTAAGATGAATATATAAATATTATTTTTAACGTACTAGCGGCCCGCCCGGCAATGTAGAGATTTTTAATAAAATAAAGAAAGTAAAGTAAATATGCGCGAGCAAAGCCGCGGGTAACAGCTAGTATGCAAATAAAACAACTCGTACATATAAACAGTCACTTAAAATTTATACGAGACTAGCTGCAGATCTCTGCATTAGGATAAAAGTATTCTATGTGCTATTCCAGGTCATCTTATATCCGAGTCCAAATCAAAATTGGTACAGCCATTTTTTACGTGATTGATCCAACATCCAAACATACAAACTTTAACATTTATAATATGTATAGTATAAGATATCCGCAATCAAAAACAACATTTTATTAAAAATAAATTATTAAATCAAAAAATAAACATTCTTAATGCAACCTGTGCCTTCCACTTAAGAAATCATCAACAACACGTGTAAACAGAACAAAATTCGATGCTACTTATGATTTCCTATTGTTATATTAAAATTTTCGTAATATATCTCCAAAGTTCATCGTAAGAATCACAATTATATATTGTTATTTTATATTCGTACAAATAGAATAAAAAGAATCACCTAACTTGGTCCTCAAAATAAGTAATCAATATAATCAAACATTTTAAAATCGTCAAATTGATTTTCTCTTCTCTTTTGGCAGTTGGTTAACAACTATAAAAGGCATTCAAAATTATTAACGAAAAAAAATAATCTTATTAAAAAAAATTAACTTATTAGTGAAAAAAAATCGACTTCACTAATAATAACAGGATCAATTTGTATTATTCGACTAAATTAAAAGGAGGTTGTAATGCACTGTCCTTTTACTGAAAAAATGGCCATTGAAATTTTGTCGTATTATATTTGGAGCGTCGAGTACATTTTTAACACAAATAAAATGAAAATCATACATTACACCCTATATTTAGTAATATAAACGACAAAAATAAATCGATAAACTCTTATACTTACCGAAAATACAATATCTTATATTTTTTTAACGTTCATGAAGTTGTATTTTACAATTTATCAGAGAACAATTCTGTATTTTTGACGCGCGGGCAGTGACGTGAGCGACGGGCTTCTATTTGAAGTGAGTGCACAATTTTAAATTGTGCACTCATTACGTATGTCAATCATTCGCCTTTTACGAATTCCTGGCAGATTGACAGATTGCCACAGATTTTAAATAAAACAAAAAAGTATAAATTCGGGTACTTACTGTCATGACAGTGACATTATTAGCCAATAGATTGCTCTTAAGAACTACCTGGTAAGATAATCAATTCTTTAGATGGATCAAAATATTTCTACTGTAAGCATAATCTCGTTTTAGTAGATGTAATTATTTTGTTTCTTTACTTTTATACAAATATCTTTCCACTATATGAGGTTACTGTTTTTAGGTAGGTTTTTTTTTACAAATTACATGCATGCAATAATTACATGCAATAAAAATTAAGCCTTTTTTATTTTTTAATAAAATTAAATGTGAACTAGAATATCTGTAATATATTAATACGTGAAGCAGACTTTGTGCCACTTTTTTGTCACTTTTTAATAAAGAGAGGCACATAGTAAACAATCATGATATCTTATAACAGTATCTATATATTAATATGTGAAGGAAAATCTTTGTTACGTCTCTTTACGACTATTACGCGTATAGAGGATTGTAAAATTTTCGCACAGTTAAAGTTTACATGGTGAAGAAGAGCAAAAAGCTTTTTTTTTAAACATGTGTTTAAAACACATTAAATATTACGTATACTACCATTTTATGTGTGGTTAGTCTTTTGTCAAATTTACAAGATATTTGTTGTTTAATCCATGAAGCTGTATTATATCTGGAGGCAACACTTCTAATACCTACTTGAAACCAAATTTCAAATAATGCTGTCATCTTCTGAGGCCTAACCCTCTCTCTCCAACACAGCTGTATAAATAAATATAGGGAGACCTCATAGACAGAGATGTAACATAAATATTTGTTTCAATTGATTAATACGAGTGTTAGCTCCATCTATACCTAATACTTCATGGGTCAATCAATGCTCAAATTTTGACCATAGAGCGATCGCTAATATTTAACAAACACCCAAATCCAAAAATACAAACAAAACTGTCATACAAATGCTTGTCCCTGTCGAGAATTGAACCCCTGCCCCATCGATAACTTTATAAGAGTCACTTACTACTATACCGACGCAGTTGTTTATACTCTATAGGATATTTGTATATTTTATTGTTATAAGAGTCACTTACTACTATACCAACGCAGTTGTTTATACTCTATAGGATATTTGTACATTTTATTGTCATTTAAACAACAAAAAATATTTTTTAGATTGATGATCAAATGGACGAAGACATGGAATTGGAAGATCAATTTATAATCAGATACGTTCAAAGTGCATTATCTGCTGATGCTTCTGCAGCTACCAGAGCATTACAACACACAGTTAATTCTCCAGCACAAGTCACGGGACATTTTAGTGGAATAAGTTACTCAAAAGGAGCTTCATTATTATTAATGTTAAAACATTTTATTGGAGAAGATACTTTCAAAAAAGCTTTAAATTACTTTTTGGTTGACAGGTACGCCTAATTGTAACTTCAAGTGCTCTTCTCATAGATTGCATAGACCACGAGACAGTTTTATCCTGAACAGATTTAACCCTCCTTCATTGGCCAATTTTTGAATATAATTAAAAAACCTGAGCCGTAACATGCTTTGCGCTTATGACATATTATAATGGTAATTTATAGTGAGTTTGTAACGACAAATTGCCCTAATGATGCTTGTGTAAGTGAAATCGGTTGGTAATAAGTGAACATATATAGTAGAGGAGACAGTGAGAGATCGTCCTTCACCGATCTGATAACCAGATGAGACGTATATGCCTATAATTACTTTCCTATCCAAAAGTGCTCGTGGCTATTTTTAATTAAATTAACTTTTATCGTTTTTTTTTATCACTTCCATACTTTTGATAACCAAATTAAATTTATTTCACTGATAATTTTTAACACATAGAATATGCCTAGGTAGGCTTGCCTACTCATTTCTGTGTATGGCTACCTGGCAAGCAGGTGTGAACAGGTAAGTCAATATAGGTGACTCCATCGATCTGCTAACTTATCGAAAGTTATATAAAATTTTAGATTATTTTATTACAAAGTCAGTGCCTGCAAAAAATCATACTCAAAGTGCCTTGCCATGAGCACTTTTGGATAGGCAAGTAATTATAGGCATATTTGTTTATAAATAATATTTGATAAAATATACGTCTCATCTGGTTATCAGATCGGTGAAGGACTATCTCCCACCGGCTCTTAGACCAATAATGGCACCTCATAGCTCTTATATAACTTACAATAAGCTGACTAAATTTGAAAAACTGTTTAATAATTTACCTTATTAGGTATATAAACCAAAAAAACCTATTTATTTTTGTTAAATATCTGTAAATATCGTATATTTATAATATCAATTTTGTGTTTTAAAATTGAAGTTAAAATTTACAGCAAGAATGTTCAGGGCTGTCATAACTTATGACATCACGCCGTGGTAATATTTACATTACATTCTCTGTGGTTTCTGTAAAAATAACAACATCGAAATTTGTTTTATAATGACGTGACGTAGTGCTTATAAATTTGCGTTCACTGTCATGTGATATAATGTCTATTATTGCCGATTTATATCCTAAAAATGTTATTAATCCTTATTTTGTATAACAAAATATTTTAGTTTTTTGTTATCTCTATATCATAAATAATCTTTAGAAACTACCTACCTACTATATCCGAGTCGTTCTTAATGGACACATGGCCTATTTTATTACAGAGCATACGAACATGCATTCCCAACTGATTTATTCAGAAATATTGCTAAAGCTGTTGAAGAAGATGGAGTTCTAGATGGTCAAAATGTTAACATTTACGATTTCATGAAATACTGGGTAGAAGAACCCGGATACCCAGTTTTAGATGTTAATGTGGACGGAAACACAATCAGACTTTCTCAGGTATTATTTTGCTTTCTTAAAACACTAGAATGGTCATTCTTTTCTAAACATATTTCAAGCAGAAATCTGAACAATATTAGTCCTATAAGGTAATGGCGCTGTTGTATCGCTGGTTGGTACTACTGAGAAGCTTGGCGGTAGAATCATAAACTATTTTCAGGGTGACATCATAGTTGTGGAAGTTGATGACGTTACACAAAAATATGGAAAAGCAAAATCTTCTCAGCCAACGAAGGTGTAGCGCCTAGGGACCAAAGTCCATTTGAAAAGCTTTGAAACTTGTATAATACGTAGGTCACACTATAGGTTTTGCGTAACTTAAAGAAACAACATGTTATAACCAAAATGTTTGTTTATTGCTTTTCAAAATAATCTCCTTTACATTTTAAACATTTTTTCATGCAATTAAACCATTTTTTAAAACAGGAGGACCACAGATCTGACGGCATGTTTTCTACGTGCTGATTAAACGCTATCACTGACACTTCGGAGTTGGTAAAAGTAAAACCTCTCATCTAATCTTTGATTTTGGGGAAAATACAGAAATCATAGGGTGCTAGGTCGGGGCTATGTGCAAGATGAGTGACGAAATGTACTTTTTCGGAAGCTAAAAATGACTTTGTTTTGTTGGCCGTGTGTGAAGAAGCGTTATCATTGTGTAGGAGAATGCGGCTTTTGGGTCTTCTTTGGGTCTTCTCGCGAATTTTTTCTAACACCCTGGTTAAACACATAGTAGAATACTACTCGGCATTAACACTCTTTTGATCTTTAAGTAGAATTGTATAGATGGGACCCGTAGATGAGAAAAAAACGCGATCATTTTTTTTACCAACGTTTCCCACCTATCTCACTTTTGTTGGCCTGTTCTCATTTTCAAACACCCATTCATAAGATTACTTTTTTTCGGGTTCAAAACAATAAAGCCACGTTTCTTCTCCTGTGACAATGTCATAAACAGCATTAGAATGTCCGTGGTCGTACTTCATTAGCATCTGTGAGTACCATTCCACGCGAGCCCGCTTCTGCTCCGCTGTCAGTTCATATGGGATCCAACGACAACAAAGTTTCCGAATTTTCAATTCTTCGTGTGAAATTTTCTGAATTTGGCTCATATCAATCCCCAATATTTCTTGAATTATCTCATAGGTAATTCGGGGTTTTTTTTCAATTAACCGCTTAACTGTAGCCACATTATTTTCGTTGACGGCAGTTGAAGGCCGTCCTTCACGGAATTCGTCATGTAGAGAAACTCGACCTCTCTCAAATTCAGCAAACCATCGCCTCACGGTGCTCAAATAAGGTGTTTTTCTCCCAAATGCATTTTGAAGACGAACGGCACAGTCTTGCGAAGAAAGAGAACTTTTAAAATTATAAAAAAATCATCGCTCTAAAATCTTTTCGACTTAATTCCATTTTCGTTGCGTACGTAGAAATTTGATGTGTGATAAAAAAACAATTGACAAATCATTTCCCGCCAATTGCTTTTTTATTATTAAGAAAGTTACAACGTTTTAAAAATATAACATTCTAAATTCAAATAGTTTCGATTAGCTAGAAGTGCAAAACTTTTAGTGTGCCCCGTGTAGCTTACGAGGCGAAACGTTGCGGGACTCTACCACCTAGTAGCCACAATAATAGTGACACGTACAGCCTATCAATTGCCTTTTACTACCTGCCTGGCAGAGCGGCAGTTTGTCTTTTCTTCAAAAGAACCACATGGGGAACTTAATTAATATGGACTATTATTAAAAGCTACTGTTTTTCAGGAACGTTTCTTTATAAGCGCTTCTGCACAACAAACAGAACAAGTTTGGCCTCTACCTTTAACATTCACCACTAGTAATGATCCAGATTGGGATAATTTAAAACCTTCTCATGTTATGCAAGACAAGACTATGGAAATTCCTATTGAAGCATCTAGTGACTGGGTTATATTCAATGTGCAACAAAGAGGTAAGCGATTCTTACACTCAGCCATCACGTTTTATATTATAAGATAGCAAACAAGCAGATGGTTCTCCAGACGGAAAGAGAAACCATCGCATATAGGCACCAAAGATGTTTATAGTGCGTTGCTATTCCCGTAGCGGACTCTTAACGCCACAAAAATAGCAACGCACCATTATTGCGACAAGAACAGGTAAGGCGGTGGTACTAGACTCGGGCGAGACATTGCAGAACTCTACCACTACCTGCCACGAATGTACTAACTAATGTAGCCAATCGTTTGCCTTTTAAGAACTGCCTGGCAGAATGGCAGATAGTTTATTCTTCAGGGAGCCCGGACCAACATGGGGTAAAATTATATTAATATATCCCCGTGTTTGTTCCGGGCTCTTTTGAAGAATAAACCAACTGCCGTTCTACCAGGCAGGTCGTAAAAGGCGACCGATTGGCTATGCGAGTCACTACCATCGTGGCTACTAGGTGGTAGAGTTCCGCATTGTCTCGCCCGGGTCAGGTACTACCACCTTACCTATTCCTGCCGCAATAGCGTCAGTGCTTGTCGCTGTCGTGTTCCGGTTTGGAGGATAAGGTAGCCAGTAAACTTATGCATGTGGCATTAGACCTCGCCACAAGATAGCAAGGCACCATTAACATCTTTGGTGTCTATAGGCGATGGTTGACTCTTTCCATCAGGAGACCCATCTGTTTGTTTGCTATCTTATGATATAAAAAAAAAATATATATGTTTTTTAACTTCCCGCTACATATGTCGAATTTTCACCAGATCTCCACGTTTTGAGGTCAGTAAGTCTGTATATATGTTTGTGGGTGTGTATATGTGTACGTAAACATCTCATAACTTTTGGGCGGCTGGACCGATCGAAACGAGATTGATGGCATTCGATTGGATTCCACTCAACTTAGACTTTCTCAGAATTTGAACCAAATCGGCTAAGGATATTTTGGAAATATTGAAAAAACCTCAAAAAAAATTTTGGTGAAACAGTATTTTCTTAATATAACTTCTAGATTTATGTACCGGTTGAGTACAAAAACTAATCAACTTTTTCCTAAAAAAACTATGTCTAATGCATAAATTGCTTCAAATCGGCTTATCCGTTTGGGAGTAATCGTTGACGAAAATTTTTGAAAAAAGTGTTTTTTCAAGATAACTTCGAATCAATCCAATCATTTTTTAATATTCTACGATATTTTAGTACTAAAAAAACTACGTTGATTGTCGTTTCAGAAATCAAAATCGAATGTAATTTTCAAAAGTTACAGCTTTTCAAATATTAAAATTTCGTTGTTTTCAGCAAACTTATTTTTACACGCTTTTTATTAGCTTCACCTGTATGTTTGTATATTTGTTTGTATGTTTGTTTGTAACCGACTTCTTTGGGCGCGATTTTGACCCACTTTAAACGGCCAGATTTCATTCAAACTTTGTAGATTTATCGAGGACCGATGACAATACACGAATTTGATAAAATTATTCCATTTTCAACCGACTTCAAAAAAAGGAGGAGGTTCTCAATTCGGCTGGTATATTTTTTTTATGTATGTACACCGATTTCTCCGAGGTTTTTGAATCGAATTACGTGATTCTTTTTTTGTTTGATGCGCAATAGTTTCGAATTGGTCCCATAAAAATTTGATTCAGGTAGGCCTAGTAGTTTTTGTTTTATGAACATTTTTTTATTTATTGTACCTATCTCGATGTCTGAAATCAAATCTCGCAAGTAAATTTGATCCACTTCCCGGTTACCGATTGAGCTGAAATTTTGTATACGTATGTTAATTGAATGACAATGAAACCTTATTATGACATGGAGCTGATCTGATGAATCTGAATCGGAAGGGGACCACAGGAACTTAATAATTAAATGGTTAAAAATCAGTTAATAACAAGACTATTGAGTTTGGACTCATTTGATTCATGTTGATGAGCACTTTGGTGCTTGGTGCTAACTAGGATCCTGCAGGGTTCGATGATGAAGCAAGAAGGTGACCATAGGAGCTCAGCAATTAAATAACACAACTCTATCGAGTTTGGGTTCGTTTGATTCGTGTTGACGAGCACTTTGGTGCTTGGTGCTAACTAGGATCCTGCAGGGTTCGATGATGAAGCCAGAAGGTGACCATAGGAGCTCAGCAATTAAATAACACAACTCTATCGAGTTTGGGCGCGTTTGATTCGTGTTGACGAGCACTTTGGTGCGGGTGGAAACTAGTTATAAAAGGAACTACTCTTAACAAAAGTCTTTGTTCTACATCTGTCAAGTCGGTCAGTTCAAGAGGTAAAGATATAACTTCCATGTTGTTCCAGTAGGCCTGAGAAGGAACTTGTCTTTTTTTATGGTAGTCGAGCAAAAAAAAAATCAAAACGTGCTTTAACTAATGACGTCTGTTGTTTTGGATATAATAATTTCTTACAGATTGTACATGGTACTTCAGCATATTGATTTATGGTGGTTATAAAATTACGCTCAGTAATTGAACGAAGTCTTTGTGACGTCTGACGCGCTACCGCTAGGCGGTTCTCACGTGGCTGAGCAGACTCGATTGCTGTACGGTTTCGTATCACTACTAATCCACGAGCTCTCTGCTCGGCGGACTTCTTAGCTAAACGCTCCTCAATGAGACCAATTCTATGAGCCTTCTGCTCGGCAGACTCGTTCGTTAGTAGTTCTCTCGCTAGTCGCTAGTTCGCTAGTTCGCTCAATAATGAGATCAACTCTAATAGCTCTCTGCTCAAAAGACTCATTCGCTAGACGCCCTTGGATCTTACCGAGTCTACTTCTACCAAGGCTGGGCCAAAGCGGGTTTACAAGCATGGGCCAGAGATAGACAGCATTGCGCCAAGCATGACCCATATCTGGCCCCGTCGTATTGTCCTGTATGGGAGTACGACAGGAACGCCTTGCACACTTACACACACACACACACACACACACACCACACACACACACACACACATATGTCTATAAGCGTGTAAGTAGTTCCGTGCTTCTACCGCGGCACTCGACTAGGTATGCGAATTAGAGTTTGCAACAGTGTCTTCGCATATAACTTAGATTTCACGAGCCACGAAGAGTCCGCCACCGTCTCTGTGACTGAGTTTAATTGACTGAGTAAAAAAACAAAAACAAAACAAAATAAATATTTATAGATATAGATATATCACCATCCATGTTAACTTTACATGGATATATATAGATATACAGTCTTGTAATTTTCGTTTTTTATTAATTGTAATTAAACGACACTGAATTTATTAGCCGTTCGCATTCGATGATCTACAATTGCCGATTAGAATTAAAAAAAATAACTAAATAATTGATTTTTTCATAAGTTACTGTGTTTCCGAAGTTTCATACATGACGGACAGGAAATTTTTTGACCTATTTTCATATTTTTTTCCGTTTGTATTGCACTAAATTAATTTTTAGCAAGTATAGAATTAATCTCCGTTAAATTAGCTCGACAATAGTATGCAAAATATCTTGATTCCTTAAACTAACAAGGCTATAATACTAGAAATAGTTGCCAAAATAAGGCGAAAAAAATTTCCGAAGGTGGTATCAAGAGTTTTCGCAACTGGCGTGTTTGTATGAAAAGAGTGATGAATGTGGAGGAAGCAAGACAAGCCTGCAAGGATCGTGATGTATGGCACTTGGTTCTCTCTGCCTACCCCGTAAGGGATTTGGCGTGAAGATATGAGTATATGAAAAAAAATTTTCGATCGTAAAGCACTCTCTGATGCTTCGCATCATGAGTCGTGCAATAGTTTAAAATTAAAAAAACAAGCTATTATAAATAAACCAAACTAAAAAGTAGAAAATAATAGTTTAAAAAAACTAAAAAACACGCTTTTTATAGAAAACCGAACTAAAAAATATAAAATAAATTTTAATAAATTTAAATTAAGAATAGTGTTAAAAATTTCAATAATTATAAATTAATAATAGTGTGAATAAAAAAAATAATTTTATTTAAAAAAAAGCGTGGGGTGCTTTTTAAGATATTACCGAAATGATAATCATTCTACTCATATGTGTCAATAAAATATTTATAACTATTGACACCATACACCCCACGCTTTTTTTTTAAATAATTTTTTTTTTTTTTTATTCACACTATTATTAATTTATAATTATTGAAATTTTTAACACTATTCTTAATTTAAATTTATTAAAATTTATTTTATATTTTTTAGTTCGGTTTTCTATAAAAAGCGTGTTTTTTAGTTTTTTTAAACTATTATTTATTTTTTAAATAACTTTCAAGTTAATTTACCAATTGACTAAAATATCTTATCAGCTTTTCTTCTTTAAAAACTACGTCAAATACCGTTAATTGCATCAAAATCGGTCAATTTGTTTAGGGTATATCAATGACGAAAATTTAAAAAAAAATGATTTTGACACTGCATTGGAACTTTTCAACCTATTGATTATTTAGCTAATAGCTGTCTTAGATCTCAAAAATTAAGTTGAATGCCATTCAAAACGTCAAATCGATCATCGTTTCCAAAATAAACAGCTTTTTTAAAACCAATATACAGCCATTTTTAACAATATATATATGTTATAAATATAATATGTTTGAACTGAAAAAATCTGTGTTTATAGTTTTTACTCTTGAGCTTAAAATACCTTAATGTAGCGGGAAGTTTTAGGGATGGCCTACAGGGCCAACTACTTACATATTTTTTTAAATGAACATAAGCAGTTGATCCAAACGACCGTTACTGCGAAATCGGGCGTTTCCAGCGAGCAGAATGCTCAGTTAGAGTTTAAACTAAGTGGGCTAAAAGCCCGCCCTAGGGGTGTCTCCTGTGAGACCGAACCTCGGCTTAGAGCAGTATCTTGACTTTTAATGGAAGCGTTAGTGGCATCAGAATTTCGGCTCTTGACCGGAGTCTCGAGAAATAAATCTAATAAACATTTAAATATCTTCACGCAAAGTTCCATCTAAATCCATTTAGTCATTAATTAACAAACGTATAGCATCTAAATAATCAAACATACACACTTTATTCTTTTAACTTCGCATAGTTTCTATGTATTTATTTTTTATTTTTAGGGTTCCGTACCTGAAAAGGAAAACGAAACCCTTATACGACCATTGCGTTGTTCGTCTGTCCGGCTAACAAGACAATTTTTTAGGAACTCGTAGAATTAAATTTATATCAAATCGTCGGGTCGATACGTTCTCACAGCTGTGAAAAAATAAAACTTGTGAGTCTACGCGATCAAAAGATATAATCATTTATGTCGTATATTTTGTAATTCTGTTTCTTGCGATTTCTAAAGGGAATCAAAACCTATAGAGTACATCCTGTTGAACTAGGTAATTCTAGTTAAGACATGACTTTTATTATCCTCATAATTGAAATTTGGCAAAAAGCAATGTCTTTACAATACATGTAAAAAAAATCCGAAACCCGAAAATGTTTAGTTACATTACAAACAAACGCGAACAACATATTATGTGACCGTTTATGTCGTATATTTAGCGTTTTCAATTTAGTTCTTGATTACCTACAAGTTTATACAGAACCCTCGGCTTGCGAGTCTAACTTGTACTTAGCCATTTTTTACCGTATAATTTACTGCAATTTATAGTGGAAATGTAATTTTCCGTTTACTGCCTCGCGGCCTTGACGTAAGCCTAATCGGCTCAGATCATTAGTAGTTTCGATACCTGGGTCGAGAATAAAGCTTATTGAAGTCTGACAGGTGGTATGTTACTATTCCAGTGGCTTGGCGCGATAAATTTTCTTGTATTTTATTTTATTTTCCATTGTACCTAAATATCTCGGGTCACCTCAATAATCTCCCTGTTTCGGCTTCGGTAAACACGAACAAGTTCCTGGATCCGAATCTTTGGTCAAGCAAAACTTGACCTAAATCTACAAATGGTTCTAAATAATAATTAACTTTTTCTGGAAAACATTATTTGTCCGAGACTGCATATGTGCCCGATTTGTCGTAGTTTGGCCACTCATCGAATGATGGGATTTGTGGTTAATCGTGGATCTGCTTGTATCTTTGCTTACTTCTTCAGGGATATGGGCGTAATAATTAATCTTGAAAATAATATATTTTTTTCATATTTCTAGGTATCTATCGCGTCAATTATAATACTCAAAACTGGGAACGTATTGCAAGAGCACTGAAGGATAACCCTTCAAATATTCATCGCATCAACCGAGCCCAGGTAATAATTTTAATAGAAAAGAAAAGAATAGAACAGAATAATAAATAATAATGGACACAGAGTTACTTATAAAATAGAAATATCGAAAGTATATGGGAATGGAGAACAATATAATTTTTTTAATTTAATAATCATATATTATTATCATCAATCAATGGTATCTTTTTATACATTTTATGCTTTTTTCGTCGGCACTTGTTGAAACTCCATTTTTAATTATGTACACTTGCATACTAGCTCTAGAAGATATTTTTTCAGCTTCTAGTAGTAGTTCAGTTAATAGAGCTTTAATTTTATTATTTTGGGTTGAAAATATGGGACTCATTTCTCATTCCCATTATTATGTTGATTTTTTAACGATGTTATTTATGTTCAGTATTTTTCGTGTTTTTTTTCAAAAACTATTGCCTTATCCAAAAATGTATTGAGCATTTTTAGAAGAAATTTGACTATCTGCAATTTTTATTTGAAATATATTTTGATGTCTAACTGTTTAGGAGATATTTTCGAAAAAGTGTATTTTTAGGGTTTTTAAAATGTTTTTTTGCAAACTTAGCCGATGCATCACAACCCTTTTAGGATATTAAATATCTAGTACTCACGCAACTTTTTCCATTGGCCCCATCTTTTCAAACTAAAATGGCAGTCTTAACGCTCTATTGACTGGACCATAGAAATAATATTCATATTATTATAAAAGAGCACAGGGATATTCTTGTAAAAGAGCACAAATCGAAACGAATAAAGAAGATAACTATATCATATTTTCTTACGATTAGTATTTTTATATTATTTTTTTTTATTTTCAGATTGTTGACGATGTTTTTGCTCTTATGAGATCCGAACGTATGTCCTTCGACTTAGGATTTAGGGTGTTAGATTTCTTAAAAGATGACACAAGTTTCTACTCTTGGTTCCCTGCTATAACCGGATTTAGCTGGCTGAGAAACAGATTTTCACATTTACCAGGAACATTGGAACAATTTGATGTAAGTAACAAATACATTTTTAAATTTTATATATGAACGGCTGGGACCTTTTTACTATAACATAAGATACTAGCTAATAAGCAGATGGATTTTTTGATGATAAGATAACCATCACCTTTAGATGGTAATGTCACATGCATAGCTAGGTTCTTGTTTCGTATAATAAATAGTTTTCAATTTAAATTCGGTTTTGTATCACACTAAATTTTAATATCAAAACTTAAGAAATATCATTTTCTTAAGTTTTTTTTTTAGAATAAAGGTTATAATATGTAAAATAAAATATCATAAGTGTGTGATAATGGATGACAAGACAAATGATATTGTTTCTATGATAATAATTGTAGAATGCCATAGGGAAGTGTTTTAATACTCTCCCTGTTTTTAATTTATATTAGTGATATTCCTGTAATTATTTCACATGACTGGTTTGAACTGGCTGATGATTTTATCCATCTGCTCGTAGCTTACTATATAAATTTTCGATATAAATTTACAATATATGTATTCCCTTTTGATAGACTCAAATTACCACTCACTATCACTATAACTTCTTGCTTTTTATTTCTTTAGATATAATTTTATTAGTACCTTTGATTTGTTTTTAACTTTGAATATAATGCAACTTAGAATATAATTTGTTTTGTACGGTAAAAGTTGAACATAATATCTAAATATTAACCACTAGATTTTACTCGCGCACTTGCGTCTATCGTAACAAAGCTTCGCGCAATGACACGATATATCCAGATGTGACCGGCTATTATCGGCTATTGTCACGAACATTCAGGCAACTTATCGCGCGGGTGGCGGTACGTCAAAGGGTTTTAGCGCGCTAATATATAGAGCTGCGTGGTCAGACTAGTGTTCATTTCAGCCGTTATTTTTAATCAATTCAGACGTATGCGAGACATATCTATTTTGATTGAAATTATGTTCATTGACTAGTTGTTTTTGGAAAGCACATATTTACATATCCGGAAATGCATGTTAACCGAAAAGGCTTAAACTTAAACTAGCCGGTTACTTTCCCTTCGTATATAAAATTATTAGATTTATTAAAGTCCTTCTAAGGACCAGGGTAGTGATTTTGAGTTGAGTGATTATTTTATCTTATATTTTAGGTAATCATTCGTGATTTTCTGGACACTGTAGTAAACGAACTTGGGTATGAAGTACAAGATGGAGAACCGTTTACAACGACGTTGAACAGATTTTACATTTTAAATTTTGCATGCAATGTGGGACATACCGGTTGTATTAGTCAAGCACGTACCATGTTTGAACATTTCGTGGAAAGTCCTCGAAGGTAATATATTACAACGTATAGTTCACATAATCAGTTTTAACGACATTACTATCGAAAATCATATACTGTTCCTAAAAACCGATCAAATTTGACCAAATTCAAGGTTGCAGCGTTATGAGTGGCTAGTAAAATAAAACCACAAATAAATGTTTTTTTTTTCTTTATATCATAAGATAGCAAACAAGCAGTCTCCTGATGGGAACCCATCTGCTTTCAACTGAAAATCAACCATTCCCTATAGACATCAAAGATATTAATGGTGCGTTGTGGCGAGGTCTAATGCTAAACGCATTAGTTTACCGGTTACTTTACTCTCCAAACCGGAACACGACATTGATAAGCGCTGACTCTACCTAGTAATGTGTGGTCTTATTTCATCCAATCAAAGCCAACGTGACAGACGTGTCACATCTTATGAATAGCATGTTGATTTGTACCTTTTAACGTGAAAGCTGTAACCTTAAAGTTGAATTTTCTAAAGGCCTAATAACATTTTTGAATCCTCATCGATAAAGTGAAGCAATAGTTGAAACTAAACCATAACTTCTAGAAGTAAGGTTGATTTCATTAAGATACTAGATGGTAGAGTTCTGCATTGTCTCGCCAGGGTCTAGTACCACCGCCTTATCTATTCCTGCCGCAATAGCGTCAGTGCTTGTCACTGCCGTGTTCCGGTTTGTAGAGTAAGGTAGCCGGTAAATTTATGCGTGTGGCATTAGATCTTGCTACAATTTAGCGATGTACCATTAACATCGTTGGTGTCTATAGTCGATGGTCGACTCTTCGAATCAAAAGACTTATCTGCTTGTTTACTATCTTATGATATAAAAAAGATACTCGTATTTGTATGATATTGTGAAGTTTTTTGTTTCTCTATATACAATTTTCAAGCCATTTTTTGCGCTAAGTTTATAGGCGACGTTGAATCTTGCTATTTTTGATCAAAGATAAAACCCTTAAAGTGTTGTACTTTTAACAAACTATCAAAATCTGCTTAATCATTTGCAAGGAGAAGAAAACGTCATTTATAAAAATGCTTACTTTGCTAATAGAAAAACCCATGGATACTATAGTGGTGAAAACATGAAAGGTTTTAGTTTCATAATCGTATCGTAGAGACGGGTTTATTCATTCGTTCACCTTTAAAGGACTATCTAGCAGAAAGGTAAATGGACTGGTCTTCAAAACACACCGAAAAAACAAGGCGAATGTAAAGTATTTGTTAAATTGTTTACATAAATTGCACGTAATTAGATATATTTATAGTTAGAACACGTGATTGTTCAAATCATAGACCATATGAAATTTGTTTGTTTAGCTGTTTTCTGTAGTCTCCAATATAATTTGTTAAAGAGAGAGAGTAAGGTTTTTTAATTTAAATGAATAATTTGAAAAAATCACGGAACAAATTACACTTACTGATCTAACCCCAAAGTAAGCAAATAATTTTTTTTTACGTTATGAATGTTAGTTAACGATACTAATGAATAGAAATACATATATAAATACTAGAATATATTTAATAAGCACCCAAATCCGGAAATACAGACATATGTATATGCTCATCACATATATGCTTGTCCCCGTCGGGGATATAAAATAAAATAAAAACGTAATTAAAAATTTAAACTGACTTTAAACATCAACTATAAGTACTAAATCAAAAACTACTTAACCGATTTTGATAAAACTTAGACTGTTATCTAAGTTAAAATGTACCTAAATAAACTCAAAAATAAAACGTTTTGACATGGCGTTTAGTTTCCGGGAAGTTCGTGAACAAACATGCTACTAGTACCTATATATTTGCATGTTTTTTCACCAATTTATGAAATTTAGAGTAAGTACCTGGACACCTCAATAAATCAATCTAACCCCACCAATATTACATATACACATGTCAAACTGAAAGCCATCGTTTTTTCGTCGATTGGTATAAAAAAAATAATATCAAACATAACTGAATTGCTACTAAAAGTGATTTTTCTTTCAGAGTTAATCCTAATCTATGGCGTCACGTCCTTTGTCAAGGATTACGTAATGGTGGATACGAAGAGTGGTACCACCTTTACCAACAATGGCTTAACTCCAACAATGCAGCTGCCCAAAATGAGATGCTGAGAGGTCTCGGTTGTACTACGCACAGCCAAGGAATTCAATCGTATGTATTTCCAACAATGAATATATTATATACAGTACCCGGCGATAAATATTGCACATCGAACTTTGGAAAGAGACAATCGGATAATTTCGGCTTCGTAGAGCGTTATCTCTGTCGCACAAAATACAAACAGTCCGGTACCTATTAGGAGCTGTTAAAACAAGTATGATTTGCTTCTTTTGATATTTTTATTCTTTGTATAAAATACACTAATTTTTCTATAAGTGATGGCTTTAGGTTGGGGTAAAATAAAATAAAAAAACATGTTTACATTATGTTTACGTATTTAATTATTTTGGAACATTACAGCGTTAGTGTACATAATAAACAACATTATACCTATTGCTAAAATGAGACATTGCAATAAAAATAATAATAATTCTAATTCTCAATTACTTCCATTTCACTATCTGTGCTCTCAAAGAGGTCAATATCACTGCCATTATCAGCCGTATTTATTACTAATCTATCAGTGTAATTGTCTAAACTGTGTTGAATGCTTCTATATTCATTCTCACATTTGATTGCATGATCGCAAACCTTTTTCCACTCTTCAGCGCCGATCATGTTTACTTTTTCAGTCAATAATGTTTTTACTGTAGTTAAGTTCATACCCACATTTCTAGAGGCTACATAGCCTTTCAGTTGAGACCATATATTTTCAATTGGATTAAAATCCGGATGATATGGTGGCAATCGCAACACAGTGTGCCCATGTTCGGCAAGTACTTTGTTCACAGAAAACTCTGTATACCTCTCCTTGTGCTGACATATAATAGCGTAAATCTGGGTTTTTGTTAATTTTGGATCAACTGGAATTTCATGTCTGTTTAACCAGTTGATCATTTTCCGTTTAATGGTGTTTGAGTTGGGGGGTCTCTCAACATATTTGTTGTGATAGGGTGCGTTGTCGATAACTAGAACAGAATCACTGGGTATATTTGGGATTAATTGGTTAACCAGCCATTTCTCATAAAAGTAAAAAAAAAAAAAAAAGTATCTTCACGCCCATATCCCCGAAGGGGTAGGCAGAGGTACAACAAGTGCACCCACGATTAGCCGAAGATACTTGGTCCCACAAATGTGATAGGTGGCAAGCCTATCGCCAACCGGGCACTTTCCAATCCCGGGCAACTTTGTGTTTCTCAGAAAACTGAAAAAACACTTTTTTTTTTTAAAGTGCCCGACCCGGGAATCGAACCCGGGGCCTCATGTGGTCAACGCCAACGCTGGACCACTAGATCACAGAGGCGATTATTTCTCATAGTTATCGTTATTCATTTCATTGTGATAGTCACCTGTAGTGTCCGTGGATTTATACGTTAAAAAAGCACCGGGTACAAAGCCTTTTTCATTTCCCGCATGAACTATTATCAAACGTTGACCTTTTGAAATTGGCTTTTTTACTCCTTTTTTCTTATCGTCACTCCAAGATTTCCCTTTAGTGTGGGATGCATGTATATATGACTCATCCATGTAGACGATATTTTTTCCTGTTTCGCGAAATTTGCGTATTTTATCAAGGTATTCCATTCGTTTGAGACTAACGTCGTGCTTTTCCATTAGAATTTTTCGATTATCTTCCATTTTAGTGAACTGAAATCCCATGTCATGAAGTATTTTTCTCAACGTTTTTTCAGACCCATTGTAATTAATAGCTTCAGATAATTTAGCTTTTAATGATTTTATTGTTGGCAGTCCATTAAATCGTAAGTGAAAATCATACACCATTCTTCGAACAACATCGTAATCAAAATCGTCCATATCCAAACGAAATTGCTTTTTTGGTGTCCCTTTTTTGGAGTGCTGAACTTAATTTCAGTCGAATGTGTTTCAGTACTGACTTCGTTTAATATATTGTTCAAAGTTCTTCTTGAAATTCCAGTGGCATTTGCAACTCGCTCTTGAATCTTCTTAAAATAACAACTTACATTTTCATCTACTTTTTTTTTTAAATCTATCAGCTTCGGTTACAAAGTATTTATAAACATTGTAGATAATTTCACGTGACTGACCTCGTAAAGGTTTCCCTCTTTTTCCGAAAGATGCCATATTACAACTTTAAATTATTTAAATTTGTGGGTGTTATCAACTCTTAATATATATTTTGATCGGGACGCGACTACGGTACTTGAACAACGACTGACTAAACGTCACATAGGTAGTGTGGGACAGAGATAACGCTCTACGAAGCCGAAATTATCCGATTGTCTCTTTCCAAAGTTCGATGTGCAATATTTATCGCCGGGTACTGTACTAGCTGTTGCCAGCGACTTCGTCCGCGCGGACTTCGTTTACTCCGCACTGCTCCTCCCCCATAGGTGATAGCGTGATAATATGTAGCCTATATATTGACCCGACCTGTAAGTAATATTCATGCATCAAGTAAATCCATGCAGTACTTTTTGAGTTTACCCCGGACATACATACTGACAAACAGATAAACAGATATAAAGGTAAACTGACAAAAATTCTAAAAACTATATTTTTGGCTTCGATATCGATTGTAGATCACGTTCCAAGTATTCTTTTTAAAAAATACTCAATGTACAGTTTTGACGTTCTTATGATTTTATTATATATTGTATAGATTAAATAATTATTCCTTATTATTGAACTAGTATTTATACTTTTAAGTTCCTGCTACGTCGTTAGTAAAGTAAGTTACTGATTTTCGGAAATCGAGTTTTCACCTGAGTGCTAAGTGTGAGTTTTTCTTTTCGCATTCGATCGTGAGCACGTTTTGAATTTACTAGGAATTAGTATGTGATTTGTACAGCGCCACCTAGTGATAAACGTGAGAAACCAGTTTACCACTAGGTGGCGCTGTACAAATCACATACAAATTCCTCGTAAACTCGAAACGCGTTCACGATCGAATGCGAAAAGAAAAACTCACACTTAGCACTCAGATCTTCACGTTTTGAGGCTTTCCGCTGTCTGTCCCTATGTCCCTATGTATGCTTAGATCTTTAAAACTACGCCACGGATTTTGATGCGGTCTTTTTAATAGATAGAATGAACCAAGAGAAATGTTTATATGCATAACAACGTTTGCCGGGTCAGTCAGTAACTATTAAACGGCTTAACCTATCGAAACGTAGTTGGTGGCATTCAGTTGGGTTTCGCTGAACTTAGACTTTCTGAAAATCTGAGCTAACTGGGCTCAGAAGATTTTAATAACATTAACATGATCAATTTACATTTAGAGGAGTTATCCAAAGAAAAATATTTTTCAAGATTTTATGTTACCATTTTTTTTGCCGTGACTAATATGTATAAAATATTCATGACAAATTACAGTTTTCAAACACTAAGGATCTCTGACCTAGTCTACGAATGGACAGACAGACACACATAGCGAAACTTTCAGGGTTTCTAGCTTACATCGGAAACCTAATAAGACAAAATCTCCCTAATGAATGGAATAACAGTTAAATAATGCGACCAATTTATTGAACTTCTGTTTCATTTTCTCTTGCCACTGTCCGTCCGTCCGACCATTATTCGGTCACTTTTAATGTTTTTTTTTTTAATTTTCAAGAATATCCTGTACAAAATTTCATACATACAAGCCTTCATACAAACCTTGTCCTAACAATAACGAATACAACAAAAACGATTTCTCCAATTTGGCGAATTTATTCTGAAATTGCTTACAAACGTTTCATTTTTATTTATGTAGATTTTGAATACATGTTGTTTACGGTTGTGTAATATGTTTTAGGCACTTGCAAATGATTCTCAGTGATGATTTGAAGGCTCAAGACAGTGTCAACGCTTTTACATTCCTGTACATGGGTGACAGAGGAAATGCTAAGGTCGCATTAGAGTTTATCAAGGAGAGAGTAGAAGAAGTTCAAAGAAAGTAAGTGTTTTTATTTATAGTCTTTTTACATCAGGCATGTGGTTTTCAACTAGTGACGACTAAACTCATTTAGATTTTTTAACACTGTCATTTTATTTTTATAAGCTGTTAATATGTTACTTTATTACTAAAAAAGGAAATAATATTTTTAGCCTACTACAATGAAAAAAAATTGACCGTTCTTGTCGTGTTAATGTTCTCCCTTTACTCCTTAAATAGCAGGGGTTCTTGCAAATGTTTTGCCCTACACACTACACAAAAACATATATTTACATAATACCACTAAAATCATGATATTGCCCTGTACCAAGGTTCGGTCTCACAGGAGACATCCTTAGAGCGGGTTCATAGCTCACTCAACCTTAAAATCTCAACTGAGCACCCTGCTCGTCAAGTAAAGGCCCGGTTTTGCAGAGAAAGGTCAAAATAGCTATTTGCTATTATCATTTCGAACAAAAAAAAAATACTTACATAACAATGATTTTTTTTTATAATCAGATAGCGAACAAGCAGATAGGTCTCCTCACGGAAAAAGCCAACCATCGTCTATAGACACTAAAGATGTTAATGGTGCGTTACTATCTTGTGACGAGATCTAATGCTACATGTATAAGTTTATCGGCTACATTACACTCCAAACTGGAACTCGACAGTGACTAGCGCTGACACTATTGCGGCAGGAATAGATAAGGCGGTGGTACAAGACCCGGGCGAGTCAATGCTGAACTTTACCACCTAGTAGCTACGATAGCGCCTCGCTTTGCTAGTCAGTCGCCTTTTACGATCTGTCTGGCAGAATGGCAGTTGGACTATTCACCAAACGAGGCTGGGATCAACACAATTTTATTATTTTTGTTGGTCCGGGCTCCTTTGAAGATTATACCAACTGCCGTTCTGCCAGGCAGGTCGTAAAAGGCAATTGATTGACTATACGTGTCACTACCATCATCACTACTAGATGATGATATGATAGATGGTAGAGTTCTGCAAAAGTCGTGCCCGGGTATTTGGTACCGCCGCCTTACCTATTCCTGCCGCAATAGCGTTAATGCTTGTCATTGCAGTTTTCCGGTTGGACTTGGAGGTTAAATAGCCAGTGGACTTAAAGCGAGGTATTTTGACGCGCGTTAATTCTATAGGAAATAGGCGGTGCGGTATGTTCTTAAACCACTGGGAATCGTGTTAATTTTCGGATAAATAAATATAGGACTTCAGCCAAAGAGCTCTCTTTATCTACTCATGTGCTTCAGCTGAAAACCAAAATCTAGTACGTTCTTTTTTGTATATAAAACTAAAACACCCGGTTGACCGAGCTTCGCTTGGTTTTTCTCATACCCATATCTTGTGAACCGAGCTTTTCTTGGACCTGGAACCTTGATAAATCGATTCCTTAACCTGTAAAACCCCTAATTTGTGACTTTCATGAAAATCGTTGGAGCCGATATATATATATATATATATATATATATATATATATATATATATATATATATATATATATATATATATATATATATATATATATATATATTATATATATCATTTTTTTGTTATCTGCTTTAGTTTAGCTCCAAAAAATAAAAATTAAATTTGCTTTGTAATTAATTATAAAACCTTACCGGAATTATTACGGCCCTGTATAATTATGTATAATTATAAATATGGGAATACACATGTATTCCCATATTTATATATTTTTACATATTTTACTACAAATTTTATTTTTATTTTTTGTAGCTAAACTAAAGCAGATAAGAAAAAAATGAAGAGGAACTTTTTGTGTAGAATTTTTTTCTCTACAACTTTTACTTGAAACTTTTTTTTATATTTCCTACCGTTATTAAGTTATTTAAAAAAAGGCATTTTTTAACCCTTTTTTTTTTTTTTTTTATACCTTTCCCCTAATTTTAAACCAAAATTTATTTCATAATATCATTATTTAAGTATTAATGAACACATTTTTACTCATTGCGTTGTTTTTTTTTACTCATTTGCGTTGTCAAACTGGTTGATCATGGTTTCATTAAACTTTTTACTGAACTAATAGATGATATAAAAAGAATATTGTAAGGTTTGACGACTAGGTAAATCAAGGAAGCAGTTTTAATAACATTTTTCGTAAAATTAAAGAGTAATAAATATTGTTTCTTTATTTCAGGGTAGTTTTACCAGCTTGGTTTGAATCAGTCTTGAGCAATCTTGCAGCATACTTAGACGAAGAAGGTTTAGAAAACGTAAGTATTCTTTACTGAAGTCAAATTAAAGTATAATCTATATTTATCTATATTAATATTATAAATGCGAAAGTTTGGATGTTTGGAACGATGGATGTTTGGATGGATGTTTGTTACTCAATCACGCAAAAACTACAAAACGGATTTGAATTAATTTTGGCATACAGGTAGATGGTGACCTAGAAAAGAACATAGGATCCTTTTTATCCCGGAAAAATTAGGTGATTCACCAAAAACTTTTTTAATGCAGCGGGCTGAACGCTGTAGCTTATATTATAAAATTAGGATATATACAAAATTAGGACAAATACCTCGTCGCTATGAATCACGTTCAAAAAATAATTTATATCAAATAACATCGAAGTTAAAGTTACATAGTTCCGGGCCATACCCCATGTCCGTAAAAGTATATAATAAATTACCAGAAAATCTGAAAAGCGAATATAACTATAATAAATTCAAAAATAGTATAAATAAACTTTTAATTGGAAAAGCCTATTACTCTGTCAAAGAATATTTGGAAGACAAATCACTCTAATAAGAAGTTGCTACCCCATTGCCATTCCAGTTGCTGCGCCTGACAAGGTACATAATATTATGTAAATCGTCTTATGCACGTAAATTGAAAAATATTATGTAATGCAACTGTATAATAATAAATACTTAAATAAATAAATAAATAAATAAATGCGAAAGTTTGAATGTTTGGATGAATGGATGTTTGTTAATCACGCAAAGACTACTAAATGGATTTAAATGAAATTATGGCACACATGTAGATGATAGCCCGGAATAGCACATAGGCTTTTTATCCCGGAAAAATTGGTGATCCCGTGGGATTCACCAAAAACTTTAATAATGCAGCGGGCCGCACGCTGCAGCTAGTGTTAAATTAAACAGTTAATTATTAATAAAACAAAACCCGATTGCGATCTGATCCGGATAGCATATTGTCCTTATCTTTCAGGTAAAACTAATAAAATGTTACAGTTGTATTTAATCAATTACCGGCAGGGATGTTTCTGAATATATATGACTTGGGGACCTCCAAGAATAGAGGTTAAGGTCAACTGCAGCTTGTCATTTTGAAAAAAAAAGGGGAGGTACTCGTAGAATTTTACAGCATCTCCAACCTAATTATAATAATAATTATTGTTATTAATAAAATATTTTCTACTTCACCGAATTAATACGTTGGAAGCCCCCTAACTTTATTAGTTACCCAATTCTAGATTTTTCAAAGATAGAAAAGAATTGCGTCTCGTCAAAACGAAGCTGTTTATAAAAATTCAGCTTGTATTTAATTTAAAATAGTTTGTTCCTGGGACCACGCTCTACTAACACCACCCCTGAAATAGCTTTTATCAACAGTGGAACAGATAATCCATCTTCAATTTTACATGGTTTTGACGTAACCTACCTCTTCAACAGATGCAGCAGTGGTTACAAAATAACGATGTACCAAGCGCCAATGTTGGTTTAAGTGCCATAAACTCCGCACGAGCCAATATGGAATGGGGAACTGAGAGATCCAGTATGATCATCCGAGCTGCGAGAGGATCAGCCGCCACCACGTTGCCTGGCGCCATTTTGTTACTAATTACTTCCATATTAATGTTATTAAGATAAGAACTATAAACATCAACTTTATTTTATTAAAATAAGGTTTATAATTCGAAAAATTGTTTTATTTGGCGACTTCGTGTGATATTTATAATTTGGGTTTTTCAAGAATCATCAAAAGACGTTTACCCGTTACGTTTACGTTTTGTCCGGGCTCCTTTGAAAAATATACCAACTGCCGTTCTGTCAGGCAGGTCGTTAGAGGCAAGCCATTCGCTAAATGTGTCACTAACATCGTTACTACTAGATGGTAGAGTTTAGCTACGTCTCGGCCGGGTAACACCGCTTTACATATTCCTGTCGTAATAGCGTTAATGCTTGTCACTGTCGTGTTCCGGTTTGGAGGATAAAGTAGCCGGTAGACTTATGCATGCATTGCCATCTCGCCACACGGATAACAATGCACCATTTACATCCTTGGTGTCCATAGGCGATGGTTTCTCTTTCCATCAAGAGAACCAGCTGCTTGTTTGCTATCTTGTCATATAAATAAATAATGATATAAAATGCTGGTATTAAGCACAAGGAAAGCCTGTTGTTTCAAAACCTTCAATATTAGTTTCCATCTTTTTATCATATAACATCATCAAGATTGTTTTATCTTGAAAACGGCTTTAGTGATTTCAAGCAAATTTTGTTTTTAGATAATGTTTTATTTATTTCTTGAAAGCGCAAAATGACTTAAGAAAGTAATAAAAAACTATACAATGATATGCAAAAAAATTTCATATTGCGTCATGTCAAAAAATAGGTGGGACTTAATCTTGTTAAATTAATTGAGATCTACAAAATTTCATTGTACTCGGTTCATCGGTCCAGTAGTTTTAGACATCGCTAACAAACAACGTGACACGTAATTTGTATACATATATTAAGATCAGTCACACTGATAAAATTGTAAAATAAAATCTCGAGAAATAGATTTTTAGGACACTATCTCTACACGTAAGAGGGGTGTTTTTTTTCTCACAAAATCCTATACTGTAGTGTTAATTTTGGATAGGGTTTTAAAAAAGGTTGCGACTCTGTAAAACTGATTGCGCTTTAAAACTCTTGATAGAATCAAATGTACCTACCTACCAACCCTTTTATAAGCTAAAAAATGTATGAAAAAAATCACGGTAGAATTAAATATATTAAACTTAAAAGGAAAACTTTAAAAAGAGGTGTTATAAGTTTACGAGTAATAATTAACCAACTGATAACATTGAGAAATTATCATAGGCTGTTAACCCGTGGTGCGCATATTATATCCTTCATAGACTTTAAATTAGTTTGATTTTCATATTATGAAACAAGAAAAAAAGGACCGTTGACTTAATCAACATCATCATGAAGGTTAAGTAGCATCCCAATAGACACTTTAACGCTTTTTTATTGCAACAATTAGTATTTAGCGAATTTTACAGAAAAAACCTAATTTATGTGACAAACCTGTTATGTTGGTCAAAATCATAATGTTTTTAACATTTTCCCGCCTTTATCAAGGAGCTTTTCGAAGATTAAATTGCCGGCCTTAAGAACGGAAATACACATGCTACGTAGTAGCACGAAAGCATGCCAGTTTCGAGCAAATGCTACTTAGTAGCATATAAGTAGAAAGCCTAGAATACACATGCTACTAAAAAGCACGCTTGTTTGCTTCTAAATAGTACGCTCATTTATAGCATGCTCTCCGAGCGTGTACATTTGCTCATGAAAGCAAAGACCTCAGAAGCATGCTTCTTAGGAGCATACTTCTTTCTAGCACGCGTGAAATACACGTGCTAATTAGGTAATTCAAAATGGACGTTTCTATGCAGAATCGTGTGCGAAATGAATTGAATTCAGTAATATCATTTGTAACACATTTAATAAGAAACTTTTAGTGAAAAGGAGCAATAGACGAATGAATTCCCCGTGTTAGTCCGGGATCCTTTGAAGAATAGGCCAACTGCCGTTCTGCCAGGCAGGTTGTATAAGAATACCGATGCGAGTAATTACCATCGTGGCTACTAGGTGGGAGAGTTCTGCTTTACCTGTCGCCCAGGTCTGGTACCACCGCCCCACTTATTCCTGTCGTAATGGCTTCAGTGGTTGTCACAGTCGTGTCCTGGTTAGGAGGAGGTAGCCGGTAAACTTATTTGCATATGGCATTAGACCTCGCCACAACATATAAGTTTACCAGCTACCTTACCCTCCAAACCAGGACACGACTGTGACAACCATTGACACTATTACGACAGGAATAAGTGAGGCGGTGGTACCAGACCCGCGTGAGGCAAAGCAGAACTCTCCTACCTAGTAGCCACGATGGTAATTACTCGCAGAGTGCATCGGCCGCCTTTTACAACCTGCCTTTTCTTCAAAGGAGCCCGGACTAACACGGGGAATTTATTCGTCTATTGTTCCTTTTCACTAAAAGTTTCTTATTAAATGTATTAAAAGTGATATCACTGAATTTAATTCATTTCGCACACGATTCCGCATAGAAACGTCCATTTTAAATTATCTAATTAGCACGTGTATTTCACGCGTGTTAGAAAGAAATATGCTCCTAAGAAGTATGCTATGAAGTCTGCGCTTTCATGAGCAGCTGTACACGCTCGGAGAGCATGCTATAAAATGAGCGTACTATCTAAAACCAAACAAGCGTGCTTTTTTATCCGACTGCAGGAGGGTATTGTGTTTATCAGTCTATATATGTATGTATGTATGTATGTATGTATGTATGTATGTATGTATGTTTGTTCCTATGTGGCATTCTAGAGGCCAAACGCGCAGGCTGTTTTTGATGATTCACATGTCAATCGATTTGTCTTAACCTTACGAGTGTCACTAAAGATGACATTTATTAATACCCACCATGGAAACCACCAAGCGCCATATTGTCAAAATTTAAAAAAAATATATTGATAAACAATATCATGTGGGGCATCGTTGAATAGGTGTTAAAAAAATAATTTTGGGTTTTATTCATCATTTTTCTTTTTAAATAATAGTTTAAGATATATAACGATTTAAAGTTAATTTTTTAAGTTTAGTTTTATCAAAATCGGTTCAGTAGTTCTTACTCCGTGCAGGTCCGGGCTTCTTTGAAGAACAGGCCAGTTGTCGTTCTACCAGGCAGGTCGTAAGCAACGATTGATTGGCTATTTCCGTCACTACCATCGTGACTACTAGGTGTTAGATTTCTGCAAAGTTTTGCCCGGATATTTAGTACCACTGCCTTACCTATTCCTGCCACAATAGCGTCAATGATTATTATTGTCGTGTTCCGGTTAAGAGGGTAAGGTAGCCGGTACACCTATGCATGTGGCATTGCCATCCCTTCACACGGATAACAACACACCATTAACATCTTTGGTGTCTATAGGCGATGTTTTATCTTTCCATCTTTCTATCAGGAGAACCATCTGCTTACAGCACTCAATCGTCATAAACAAATAATACCTGTACCTTATGATACGATCAACTCCGAACTCGCTAATGTTTTTTTTAGATCATAAGATAGCAAACAAGCAGATGGGTCTCCTGATGGAAAGAATCAACCATCGCCTATAGACATCAAAGCCGTTAATGGTGCGTTGGTATCTTGTGGCGAGGTCTAATGCCACATGCATAAGTTTACCGGCTACCTCACCCTGGAAACCGGAACATGACAGTGACAAGCACTGACGCAGCAGGAATAGGTAAGGCGGTGGTACTAGTGTCCAGACCCAGGCGAGACAATGCATAATTCTACCACATAGTATCCACAATGGTAGTGACTCGTATAGCCAATCGGTCACCTTTTACGATCTGCCTGGCAGAACGGTAGTTTGCCTATTCTTCAAAGGAGCCCGGAACCAACACGGGGAGAACAAATACGTCGCCAAATATTCACCAAAATCACGAGAATATTTAGCGAAGTATATTCGTGGCATCTCTAATGCTGCGGCCGCATTTGCGTCTATCGTCACAAAGCTTTGCTTGGTTATTTAATGAGCATTCAAACCAGAAATACGTGCTTTTCAAACAAATACCTGTCCCTGCTTAGAATCCAACCCAAGTTACGATTGTAGCCATTATATTATTATAATCTGTCTCCAAGCCCTGTTTATTGGTAGTTAGGGTCGCCACTTAAGCAAAAACGGGGCGGTCAGGGCGTTAGTTGGTTTTATTAGGTACCTATCTATTTAATAGTGCGTTAATACTTTTACCTTACCTTTTTTTAACTTCCCACTAGGTAAATGAAAATTTTCAAAATTCGGAACGTCCTTGTCATAAGAAGATGCTCTATTTTTAAGATACCGGTTTCATTTATAATTTTAAATAGGTAGGTACAACAGAAGTAGGTATCTAATAATTTAGGATATAAGTACATATTATGTATAACGATTTAAATTTGTTTAAAACCATTTTCCTACTTTTAACAAATAGCTACTTTATACGTATACTTTAATTAGTGTTTCATTATTCTGCCTTTACAACGGGGGGATTAATGCAAAATATAAATAAAAGAAGTAAATTGAATATAATATTATACAATGGAAAGGGAGCAATGAGAGTTATAAGGACAATATAGTGACCAGTTCTTCGAAGGGACCAACTGGAAGAACGGAATTGGAGGAACGGAGAATTGCCATAGGCTGTTTACCTATATAGAATTTGACGACAAAGCAATTAAAAACAATGTTCCTGGAGTAAAAGTCAGAATCGAACCTAACCCGGCTCAAAGCATGCGTTGCTTTGAGCCGGTTAGGTCTCCAGTGGGGCTAATAATAAATAGTTTAGACCACCATAAATTACTTAATAATCCCCACGATATTTACTCTCTGAATGAAATGACAAGATTGCGTAATTTACCATCTTATAATTTTAATATCGTAGTTAATGAATCCTAACTAAAAAGTGTAAAATAAAAAAATTATTGAAAACAAAAAACCCGACTGCATTTAATCTTTAGAAAAGGTTCATTGCCTGAAATGAAAGCTAAAAAGAAAGAAACAAGCCCAGTAGTTTAGAATCATGTTAAGTAATAATGAATAACTTCACCATTGAAATAGTTTTATAATCTATGTAGGTACATACATATAAAACAATTCATGAATTTTAACTCATCACAGAACGTATAACAGTTGGGGCCCTATGTGAAAATTTGATAGCTAAAAATTGAATGGCCGACTGTTAATCGTTCTGTGATGAATTAAAATTCATGAATTGTTTTATATGTATGTACCTACATCGATTATAGAACTATTTCAATGGTGAAGTTATTCATTATTACTTAACATGATTCTAAACTACTGGGCTTGTTTCTTTGTTTTTAGCTTTCATTTTTAATAGCATGTGTATTCTAGGCTTTAAATCGTTAATGATGAAAAAATGCTATTACGTGACGTATATCATGAATTCTAAGTTATAAAGTACTACAAAGTCTCGCCCGAGCTTTGGTACGACCATCGTAGCAACTAGGTAGTAAAGTTCTACATTGTCTTGCCCAGGTCTGTTATCGCCGTCTTAACTATCCCTGCCGCAATAAGATTAGTGCTTGTCACTCTCATGTTCCGGTTTGGAGAGTAAGGTAGCCGGTAAACTTATACACGTGGCACTGAGACCACGCTATAAAAATAGCAACGCATCATTAATAAGTCTGGTGTATACAGACGACGGTTGTCTTTTACCACCAAGAGAGCCGTCTGCTTGTTTGCTGTCTTATGATTTAAAAAATACCACCTTACCTATTTTTCTGCAATAGCATCAGTGTTCGTTGTTATCGTGTTTTGGTTTAAATGACAAGGTAGCCGGTAAATTTGTGCATTTGGCATTTGTGCATTAACATCTCCGATGACGATACTTATAGGCGATGATTAACTCTTTTCATCAGGGGAACCATAAGCTTGTTTGCTATTCTATGATAAAAAAAACGATTAAATATAAAAACGATACGTATACAAGTGTGGTAACTTACCTGTTTATTGGAACTGCAGCTGCCATCTTGTGGAATATCTTTGTACTACCAGTTTTTCTTGGTAAAATTGGACGTAGTTAAACGAAAAGGATCCAATCCACAATACGATAAAAATGAGTTAAGAGCACCAAACTGATGCTAAACATCAATATCATTATGGCCACTAAATAACATTTAAGCAAAAATAGCTCTCTATTACTTTATTCAATGCCAGAACTAGTCCCCATGTATGGCACGTTAAAAAATAAAAAAATATCCAACTTCAAACATCAATATTTCTAAACTGATTTTGTGTGGATTGGATCCTTTTCGTGTAACTACGTCCAATTCCTAAACAGCAACACAAAACGTCTCATTATTGGCGAAGTTTATTGATTAAATAAGTTGGTAGCACTAAATTATTATAGCGTGTAAGATATGGTCTATCGAAAGTAAAAACTATGGATTTGGACCACGATTCTGAGATAATAATAATAAATATAACTATTCACGGGACAAATTACACTTATTGATCTAATCCCAAAGTAAGCAAATTATTTGCTTGTGTTATGGGTGTTAGCCAACGATACTAACACATAGAAATACATATATAAATACGAGAATATATTTAATAAACACCCAAACCCGCAGGCGTATCACCTAACGTTTGCAATCCGCCAGCGAACAGCGATGACTTTTAACGTACCGAAAAACTCATCAAAAACGTCGCCAATTGCTTGCTGGTCACTAGATGCGCTTTAAGTAATGTCACAGAATGGAAATAATTAAGCGACAACGACTGCCACTAACATACAAGGCTGTTATGTGCCTTGCAATAACTAAACCATTACGATAATTTCGCATTGCGGGTTACATGATAACCCAGGCGGAAATACAAAAATTTATGCTCATCACACAAATGCTTGTCCCCGTCGGGGATCGAACATGAGCCCCGTTGATCGCGTAGTCAGGGTCGCTAACCAACGGGGCGGTCAAAGATGAAAACTATTGTAATTAGTTATTGATTTTTTTTGACCAATGTATTACTTCAACGATCTGTAATTTGATTTATTCCAATATTCTACATAGCTTATTCGAAAAAGTAGTAAAATTTAAGGAAATACACAAAACAAGCTGAGTATTGCGCGCCACGTACCATGCTGAACGGTTGGTTCGAAAGTTTTACGGGCGGGACGAGCTTGAACAATGTACGATTTACATTGAGGGACATTAAACTAGGGAAAAATCATACAACGAAAATTTTGCATTCCTCGCAAATAAGGAATTTCCATAATAAGGCCACGGACCGCATGAATACTAAAAGACACGTCATTGGGAAGGAAATGTGTAGCTGTGGATATAAGCAAACGCTCCTGTCACTGTCAAAAAAGTGATTTATTTTAGATATTGTAGACTGACTGAAAACATAACGTAAAAAGTTAATTAACGAAAGTGTTGCTAACAATATATTTTATTGTGATAAAATAGAAATAAATATAACTCTGTATTTCTGTGTGTAAATGCAAGATACACTGACAAACTAAGAAATTATCTTGAAAGGCGTATCCATTTAGTCCGTGTCTAGGACGTACAAAGGCATGCTTTCTTAATTTTTCGGTGTACAGTTTTTTGCACACCGTATAATATTAAAAAGCTAGATTAGAATATTATTTCAAAGGAGTGGCACAGTCTACGTACAAACAGCCTTTGACGGGATCTATTCTGCTAGCCACGAAAAAGAACTTTATAATCTACCGTTACATATCGCCTTTGTGGTCTAGTGGTGAGGCATTGGCGTTGACCACATGAAGTCTCGGGTTCGATTCCCGGGTCAGGCAATTAAATAAATGCGTTTATTCAGTTTTCTAATAAAAACAATATTGCCCGGGATTGAAAAGTGCCGGGTTGGCGATAGGCCGACCATAGCCGAAGATACTTGGTCCCACAAACGTGATAGGTGGCAAACCTATCATATTAGCGGGACTAAGTATCTTCGGCTAATCGTGGGTACACTTTTTGTACCTCCCCGTAGCCCTTTGGGGACATGGGCATGAAAATACTTTCTTTTTTCGTTACATAATATCTTAAATATTATACAATGGTAGAATATAATGTTCTTTTCATTAATTATAATGAATGAAAAGAACTACCATGTACAATCCAGTAATAGCAGGCAAAAAGATATAGTTAACTCTTCTTGCCTGCTATTGCTGGATTGCACTCATGATTTGACTTCATGCTTCCAAAGTCGAGATTAGCAAAGATAGTGATTATACACAAAGAGTATACCTTTCTCGTTTACACATGTTAGGCCAAACGGGATATTAGTTGACATCATTGAAGAATTTCTTTTATGGTACGCGACATATCTCACGATGCGTATCGTCATAGTCGTAGTATTCATGAGTGTAATCAGATGCTTATTGCGACATTGGTATTTTTTTTATATCATAAGATAGCAAACAAGCAGATGGGTCTCCTGATGGAAAGAGTCAACCATCGCCTATAGACACCAAAGATGTTAATGGTGCGTTGCTATCTTGTGGAGAGGTCTAATGCCACTTGCATAAGTTTACCGGCTACCTTACCCTCCAAACCGGAACACGACAGCGACAAGCACTGACGCTATTGCGGCAGGAATAGGTAAGGCGGTGGTACCTGACCCGGGGGAGACAATGCAGAACTCTACCACCTAGTAGCCACGATGGTAGTGATTCGCATAGCCAATCGGTCGCGTTTTACGACCTGCCTGGTAGAACAGCAGTTGGTATATTCTTCAAAGGAGTCCGGAACCAACACGGGGAATACATCATTTTGTATATTATATTTTGTATACTTATTGAAAGAATATGGGTATCAGAAAGAGGTTCTTCTCAAAATTAATATTTTCTTATTACTGGCTGGTAAAAAGAAAATATTTTTTAAACGCGAATTAAGAATAAAACAATATTCTATGAAACAAATTTAGTATTTTCCTAAGCGCCTGCTGCGCTGTCAATATCCCGAATGTAATTTTGTGTGAAAAGCCAAATATTTTTATACATCTTATTTTATTTATTTAATTTTTTTCTAAATTTGTGTGTAATATTCCATGATAATGTAACGGCGACGATCTTTGAATAGCTGGTAAGTATATACTTAGTCATTGTTGATTATAAAAATGTCTTGCAACACGTTTAATCGTGAACTTGTTACCATTAAATATACACATTTTTATATTTTGGTACTATTGTATATAAATACAATATATTATGTAATTTAGTATAGTACCTATATATTTTATAGTTCGATGCATCCCATCGAAATAAAAGTAAAAAATTGGATAAATGCGAGTAGGAATCGCCCACCGAGGGTTCCGAACAAATTTTTAGGTATACATATATATAAAATTCCCGTATCACAATGTTAGTTACCGTACTCCTACGAAACGGCTTGACCGATTTTGATGAAATTTCATATGTATATTCAGTAGGTCTGAGATTCAGCCAACATCTATTTTTCATCCCCCTAAATGTTAAGGGTTGTCCACCCCTAACATTTTATTTTATGGACAAAAATTTTTATTTTTATTTTTTTATGATTCAGCATTGAAAAATACATACAACTCCTAATTTTTACCCTTTTATCACCCAACACTTATTTTTTAATTAAATAATTTATATGGCAAAACAACGTTTGTCGGGTCAGCTAGCATTATTATAAAATTAAGTCGCCTCTGTGGTCTAGTGGTCCAGCGTTGGCGTTGACCACATGAGGTTCCGGGTTCGATTCCTGGGTCGGGCACATAAAAAGTGTTTTTTCAGTTTTCTGAGAAACACAAAGTTGCCTGGGATTGGAAAGTGCCCGGTTGGCGATAGGCTTGCCACCTATCACATTTGTGGGACCAAGTATCTTCGGCTAATCGTGGGTGCACATGTTGTACCTCTGCCTACCCCTTCAGGGATATGGGCGTGAAGATACTTTTAAGGAAGCAAGTCTCGCAGTTTTCCGAGCTTTTCCCGAAATTGTTTCCAAAGCGTTTGTACCTACTTTATCTGAAAACTATTCAGCTTCAAATATAGTTTTCAGAATTTTCCTAGTACTTCTAGTAAACGGCGATATTACTTGACAAATTTCATAGTTATATTGATTGCCTAATATTGTCGAAATATACGTTTTTTGCAACATAAACGGGTGTATCTTATTTTATTTTCAAAGTTTCAAAGATAAAGCTCAGTATATCGTTCAAATTTCAGATCGATAACCTCACGCGTTCCGAGATAGTCATAACAGAAGAACAGAGTGACACTACAAGAGTTTTGTTTTTTATTTTGGGACAAGGAACCCTAAAATCAAACAAATAAATCGATCTCAACCGTATTCACCCGCACTCCCTTTGAATACTAGATTTGCCGTTCTGCCAGGCAGTTTATAAAAGCGAACGTCACTATAATCATGACAACCAGATGGTACTTAGTTCCGAAACAACTTTTTTATATTCCATTCCATCGCATGTATTTTTGATTATTATTTCAATATTATCCAACATTTCAAGAAAGTCCCGAAATTATAAAGGTTCTTTTTAGATTCCGAAAGCCATAATATATACAGCGTTTGCCTTCAACACTTGCTATGAGGAAATTGGCGTCATATTTAAATTTTCACCCAATTCTCTGCACCTATTTTGTCGCCAATTTTGTTAGTTATACATTTTTTAGAACAAATTTGGAAAAATAAAATTTTGAAGTGTTTTTTTTTTGTTTGTTATAGGATAGGAAATCGGATGGGTCACGTGATGGATAAAGTAAGCAATAAGCATCGTCTATAGACAGTAATAGTATGTTATTCGTGTGGTGGAAATAAAATTCACTGAGTTTACCAGCTACCTTCTTCCTATACCCGTGTTGGTTCGGGATTCTTTAAAGAGTAGACCATCCGTCGTTCCAGTCAGGCAGTTTGTAAGAGGTGAACGATTGGCTATGAGAGTCACTACCATCGTGGCTACTAAGTTCTAAATTTCTGCATTGTCTCGCCCGGGTCTGATACCCATTCTTGCCGCAATAGCGTTAGTGCTTGTCACTCTCATGTTCCGGTTTCCGTTCCGGTTAAGGTAGCTGGTAATCTTATGTAGGTGGCTCATGTTCCGGTTTCTGGTCCGGTTCCGGTTAAGGTAGCTGGTAATCTTATGTAAGTGGCATTAACACCTCGCCACACAGATAGCAACGCACCATTAACACCTTTGGTATAGGCGATGGTTCTTTTTCATTAGGAGAGCTATCTGCTTGTTTGCTGTCTTATGATATTAAAAAACTCTCTATACAGGAATACGACAGACTAGCACTGACGTTATTGCTGTACGAATTGGTTATTCTTACGTATTGATTTAGGCTTTTAGAAGAATAGACCAACTGTCGTTCTGCCAGGTAGTTAACAGGCGAATGATTGGCAATACGAGTCACTACCATCGTGGCTACTCGGTAGTAGAGTTCTGCATTGTTTCCTATTATTGCCTATTCCTGCCGCAAAAGCAACAGTGCTTGTCGGGTTCTGGTTTCGAGCGTAAAATAGCCGGTATATTTAGGATGTGGCATTAAAAATCCGTCTCAAGAATAGTGTTTACTTTCAATTTAATTGTTTTTATTTTAATTTAAAGTTTCAATGTTAATTTTTCCCCGTGTTGGTCTCGGGATCCATTAAGGAATAGGCCACCTGCCTGTCTGCCAGGAAGATCATAAAAGGCGACGGACGCAATGTTGGTCACTGATTGTCAAGTCACGATTTCTGCATTGTCTCGTCGGGGTCTGTCACCACCGCCTTACCTATTCCAGCCGCAACAGCGTCAGTGCTTTTTACTATCGTGTTCCGGTTTGGAGAGTAAGGTAGCTGGTAAACTTCTATCTCGCTAGAAAGTAGCGACGCACCATTAACATCTTTGGTTTCTATAGGCGAGGGTTGACTCTTTCCATCAGTAGACTCATCTGCTTGTTTGCATGTTATGATAAAAAGAAATAGTGACGCAACACTAACATCTTTGGTGTATTTAGGCGATGGTTCTCTTACAATCAGGAGAGCCATCTGCATATTTGGTATCTTATCATCATCATATATTTTAAGAACTAGGCTCTGTAACTGTAAAGCTATCTCCACTTTTCTCTATCAAGGGCGAGCTCCTTCACCGCTTGATAGAGGCCGCGTTGGTTTTGTGTCTGTTATGGCTTATGAATTCTATCCTTGGTTTTCCTTTGCCTCGTCTTTCCTCCAACTTTCTTATAATACACAAAAATTATGGTGGTAAGATAGTACTAAGTTATATCACTTGATTAGCGTACTGTTAGCTCTGGCACTCAGGCACTTATAAAAAGGCACTTTTGTGAACAGAAGTTTATTATTTACTACTAATATTTTACACTTATTTTGGAACTTGAACAACTTGGATTACTATTCACTCGCGATTCCCTTGTGTAGGGTTATAACGACCCGGAGTCGGGATATAGCACTAGTCTATTTGCTGAAGGCCAGCCGGCAGGCAGAAACCGGGTCCGTAGCTGGGCAGCGGTTAGACTAGAGAATATCTAACTAACTGAAATTTGGAAAAACATCTGTTTATATACTACTTTATTGATGATTTGCAGTTATGATTGCAAATCAGCGATATACTAAGGCTATAAGGGGAGTAACAGTACGATGTCAATGTTATATTTTGTCAATCATTACTGTTCATGAACTGCCTGGCAGAATCATGATAGACGGTATATTCTTTATAGGAGACCCGTACTAACATGGAGAGTTAAGCATTAACAAACTGTCTTGAACTTGGGCTTTGACCTCCCGAAACTCTGACATGCAAAGGCGATTTTAAGCGCCAGGACTCATCACTCGCATTTTGGCGGGAATGGCGTCTCAGGCGACTTGATGGAAAAAAAATCTTTTTTTTTCTACAACTCTTTCATATTTTATCATTCTGTAAAGGACTGTGTATCAATTGATACATTTTCTGTCTACTAGAGATCAAAATGAAGTAATAGACAAAGTAGTTTTTATATTTACAAGCAAATATAATAAAAATCACTTGAAAAATAATGCATTTCTAAATTACTTTATTTTTGGCTATCACGATATATTTCTTACAACAAATTATCCAAATAGAAAAAAACTATATATAACGGCCTTTCTAATAAAAACAGTACTTACATGAGAGAAATGAACCGTAAAACAACACAAGATTGAATTTTATACCACTATAAAACCGCAAACACACTCGTGGTCCGGTCGAATGAACTAAAATGACTGGTACAAAATAAATGACAATAATAGACTTCAATTTACGAATTTGACATGACAGATATTTTATCATAGATTAAACGTCAAAGGCTTTTTCATACAACATTAGTCTTTATAAATAGAATTTTAAAGTTTAAATTCAAATGCAAGCGGGGTAAAATTTTGCTCTGAGAGTGAACGCTTGACCGTTTTATCATACATATGTCTAATATTTGCCTCTGCGAGAATCGAGTGGTTAAAGCATTATTCTATAATAAATCTCGAAAACTGCATCAACCACAGTTTTCCACCCCGGATGTCAAGAACCCTGAGTAAAAACGGGAAGCCTTACCTCTCTAATAATAGTAGGGAAGCCCAGTAGGAGATTTGGTATTTACTCGAGCGTTTCAGATTAACATATGAGGGGGGGGGTGTTACCTCACAAACTGTCGATGCTCTCCATCAAAGCCCTTCACCCATAACGGCGGGTAACTAGGGCTAAAAAAAACAAATTTCAATAACTTCGGCTTGTGGAAATAATCAGATTTTTTTTTTGTTATTCTTACAGCATTTTCTCTAAAATAAAAAAAAATCAGACGTGTTCGAGAATGACATTTTCTTTGCATATTTGTGACCCTCCCACTACCATAACACTTGACTCGTGGAAATAATCAGATATTTTTTTCGTTATTCTTACAGAATTTTCTCTAAAATAAAAAAAATCAGACGTGTTCGAGAATGACATTTTCTTTGCGTATTTGTGATCCTCCCACTCATAACACTTGACTCGTCAGATTTTCTAAATTTTACTTAGCAATTAACCCAACATGAGCTTCAGTGTTTCCATGTTACTATTTTTTCACATTTTTTATCTGTAGATTTTTTGCCCACCATTGAGATGAAAAATTAATGTATAACCTTTTATTTTTCCTATAATTTAATCTACAAAATCCAATAGGTCCCTACGACACTTGAGTAACTACTCATTTAGTATCTTGGGCTACCTTAATAAAAGTTTTCTAAATCTGATAATAAATGAGAGTTTTGAGGTAACACACATATGATCGTATTTTTTTCTTAACTAGGAACCTAATTTTTCTCTTAGGTTTCAAATATATTATTTAAATTTTCAGGCAAAGATGACTGGCAGCACCGACGGAAAAGAGTCCGCAGAGGACAATAAAAGAAGACTGAATGACGAAATAATCCAGTTTATCAGAAAACGAAGCGATCCGGATGCAGCGCGTTTTACTGCTCGATTAGAACCTCATGCAAAACTCCAGCAAAAGTATATTTATCTTTTTTTCATATTAACTGAATCAGCAAACCTCGTTCCACCTTGAACATACTTTACATAAGTTTGACAGCTAAAAACTGATGAAAATGAATACATAGAAATACATAGGTACATTACATAGAAAGTTCAACTTTAACAATATAGTTTTAACGTTTAAAATTGTAAATCTCACGCTACTCGACATTTTGAGACGTAACGCAACCGTACATTGGCTTTAATGGAACGAAATATGAACACATTTGTGCTCTTATAGGTCACTTTTAAGGTCGCGATCTTAAATCTGATCTTAAATTTGTGAAAAAAATAGCTTGAGTTTTTTGCTTAGCATTTGGCGATTTATTTTACTACCTGATAACCACGACTTATTGCGTATTACATTCACCGAAAAATTAATCTTGAAAAGTTTACCCAATAGGATATATGTATATTGCCCTCACCATGGACTGGACATGAATATCAAAGCTAGAATCGCTAAGCTAGTGAAATACAGATTATATAATAGTTACTATCCTGAAATGACGAAATAGTAATCTTTTAGGGGCATACATTGCCATATATCTTAATCTTAAATGTGGTTTATCTATTAACAAAATATTCGCCGCCACCTTTTTGCGGCAGTTTTAATTACGCTAATGAACGAAATTATGTATTATATCAGGGATAAGTAACTAACTTTGACTGGGGTTCCATTACAACACGGAGTAAACTGGATATGCCTTTTAAAGCGATTTCTTAGTTTGTCAATATCGCTTGCATTTACACAGAAATACAAAGTTATAATGCTCACCGATGAAATAAAATCACTTCAGAGGTGTTCCTTAAGCCTTAGCTTTTTGTTGGATAAGATAAAATAGCACAATATGGTATGTTTCAATTTTTCTATGATATATCTACTAGCGTTTGACATTTACATACATTTGCTCATATGAGCGGCTATAAATTTTACACCCAACACCGTGTCTACTAATATTTGTGTGGTCTATGGTTTACAACCTAAAAATAAACTCCCGGCCTAGAAGCGCGCAAGTTTAATAATGCAAAATCAATTTATTATAAAAATAATCTTAAAACTACTGTAACAATTTTGACAAAACAACACTAAGAAAACAACCTATACACTTAATTACTGGCATATTTTTTCTCGTCTCGTTCAGTGTACGTTTTAAGCTACGTGGTTAAAGTATATTTTCGTATTTTCTTAGTGTGTTAAAAAAACATACATACATTTCAGTATTTTGTTAAATAAGATTAAAATTCCAATATGAAGATCGAGATCTGGACCGCGGTTCGCCATTTATTATACTTCGCCCTGTATTAAACTGGAAGAGGTCTGTGATTTCCTTGGTTTGATCACCGCCTTACGTTCTGCTGCAATACAATCTGTTGTCTGACGTATTCCGGGGTGTTTCGGTGCAGCCCGGCCACAGTCAATTTCTTAATTTATAGACGTAACATTCAAATGTTCTTTTATTGTTCTTGCTGTACCAATTAACAGATTTAATGTACCTCAAGTAGATCTCGGTAAAAAAGCACTTGTTTGTGGCCGGGCTGCAACGTATACGCTGCAGCCCGGCCACGTGAATATTTTCTAGTAGGATGCTCAGAATGATCTTAAATATAAACCAAATTAATGTTCCATTTGTGTTCCATTTGTGTTCCTTAGTTATCTTATCTAATTTACCAACAGAAACGATTATATAAAAAGAAAATTATTACAAAACAAAATGTTCACTAAGCGCCTTTAGAATTAAAATAGCAATATAATTGTGTAAACAATACCAAGAACGATTAGTATTACACAATTAATAAAAATCCGTAAATATCAATTATTTGCATTTAAAGAAAATCAAAATACATTGTAACTTAGGTCGGTACTGGTCTAATCAAAGTAACTATTAGAATTAATTTCTTAAAAACTGTGTAGATAATATAGTAAATAAATATAACTGTATTTTTGTTAGCATCAGGGCCCCTAGACCACAAGCGATATTTAATGTATCAATTATATTAAACTTTTGTACCTTTTTGGTACCTACGGTCAAAATTTTAGTACCTTGACAAAAAAGAGAAAACTGTAAAAGAAAATGTCCAGACACTGACGTCAAGTTGTCTGGACCACGTTGATTTCACTTGGATCAAAACGAGTAAGCAAACTTATTCTTCTTAAAACTTTAGTAGGTACCTAAATTACTATTTATGAGATGCTCCTCATAACGTTTTTTATAACGTTATGAGATACTCCCAATAACGTTTTTTTTATTTAGAATGTTCTGATGTATAAATAAAAAGTTGTCCGAAATAAAGTTTGTAAGTAGGTAAACGGCTGCCCTATCGAAAAATAAAGTAATTGACATTTTTCCAAAATAGTTTGTACTTTCGAAACTTTAACTTCGTAAGGCAAGAATTTTTTTTGGATAAAATGGTGATCTAATATTAAAGGATGAAGCGCACTATACAGGACGAAGCGGGGCCGAGCGGGCTACATCACAACGAAAAAAGCTTGCTTAGCACATTGGTGACGTACCGGGTTGTGCTAATGAATAGTTTTAGCGAATGTCTTTTGTGGTTTGCTTATTATTTAAAGTCGAAGTCAGATAAACCGGCGGACACGCGTGTGACAGCATGGTTATGCCAGTTGTGGTAAAATAAGAAAAAAAAAACCAGAATTATTGAAAATTTTGAAAATCAGTAACGTGGAAAACCTCGTGATGACGGTGATCACAAATTTCTTAATATTTGAATTTTTTTCTTTCCATGCAATTCTAAGTACCTACGGCAAAACTTTTTAAACAAAAATCCTTTTTAGTTTACCAACCTGAAAAAGGGAAATTCACCAGAGTTAATTTATTAGATAGTACGTTGGATTACAATCTTTACAAGTACTTACATATTATAATGTCTATAAATAGTTATATTTGTTTATAAGATCTTACTTATACTACGATATAAATCGGTAGCGTCTGTCTAAATAAACATTTGAAAAACTTCACCATAAAGATTTGCTTTGACTTACTTATATAGATTTTACTATTTTTTAAACGTTTGTCTCTCTGTCTGTGTGTATTTCTATATATCCAGCTATAACTCAACATGAACTAATTTGAATTTTACAATATTTTTATACATTATAACGTTTATTTTGCATTATTTTAATAATATTTTCAGTGTCTTTTTAAAACAAAGTTAAATTGCTAAATATAATATTATCAAACCACAAATATGAAATGAGAGCCAAGTCCAATATAAGTGTATGCATCTTTGTCGGCTTCGCAGACAAAAGAATTGGGATCTATTTGGGTGCCAAGTTTTGTAAAGAAACTCTTAAAATTGTAGTTACAAGAACATGCATCATTCTAAGATAAATTTACATAATTTATTATTTCTTGGTACTACCACAGTATTGGCTACTTAAAAATTAATACAAGTTCTTAAATTTTAAGACAATTATTTACACTATTTATTTATTTCACTTGGAATATATATCTAGCTCAAAATTTGACTTGGCTAATTTTTGCTTACGTACAGACAATCAGTGCAAGTGATTTATATAATGTTGATTAATAGGTTACTTTAACGGAAAATGTAGTTCTTTTCTGTAGTTCACAACTTATCAGGACCGAATATACATACATAGAATCAATAAGTTACCCTAGGTTGGTCTGCACTATTTGAAGAATAGACCAACTGCCGTTCTGCCAGGCAACCCGTAAAAGGCGACCAGTTAGCTATAAGTGTCACTATCATCGTGATTACTAGGTGGTAGAGTTCCGCAACATCTTGCCCGGGTAATTGGTACCACCGCTTTACCGTTCCTACCGCAATAGCGTCAGTACTTGTAGAGGGTAAGCTAGCTGGTAAGCTTATGGATGTGGCTACCGCCACATGGATAGCAATGCACCATTAACATCTTTTGTATCTATAGGTGATAATTTTACTTTACACTCACTTCTTTTTATCAGAAGAACCATCTACGTGTTTGCTATCTCATGTAAAAAAAATGTTAGTGTTGTCCTGCAGCAATCGCTTCCATTAAATTTTAGCAAATCCTTAAGCTGTTAGGTTGTTTTCACTTCGTCCAAGTTCTCCAAAACACGTCTTTGGCGCATATTCCATGCATGATCGATGATCTTGAGCCTAGCAATTGAGCAGGCCCGCACAACGCCCGGATATTTTCCATTGCCAAGTACTCCCTAGCCCGGAAAGCTATATGTGAACGCGTAGTGTCATACATTAATATTAAACTGAAACCAAGTGTTTGTACAAACACTAGGCCTAAAAAATTCTCAACGTGCGTCCATGTTTGTTGAACATTACTAAGTAGGTATTATTAAAATTGAAAATAGCAATCGATACCAAAAAATTTACTTAATGTCAAATTTAAAAATAGACATGCAGTCTTGGATATATCGTTAAATGAATTGCAGACCTTGATTTAAAGGAGAAATGTATTTAATACGACACGATGATAACAAGTGCAATCTTTACAACATCCTTGTACACGCAATACAAGCGAGACTAATCTCGTCTGGCATTCGCTTTGGCAGCTAGTTTTGGCATCTCATGGATGCCAAGGGTAGCCACGGAAGCCCTGCTAACGTCGCTGCTATGGAATCCTAATGAGATATGGCACCTATAGGTAATGTATGAAAATATACTATCTAATAAATGAATTCTGATGAATTATTCTTTTTTTTAAGTTGATAAACATAAAAGGAGTTTTATTTTAAAAAAATTGTCGTAGATAGTTAGTATTATGATACGTAGATAGCACTTTTCCTTGTGATGTAACCCGCTCCGTCCCGCTTCGCTCCGTCATAGTGCGCTTCATCCTTTAATCTTAGATTACCATTTTATCGAAGAATGTTACTTGCCTTACGAAGTTAAAGTTTCGAAAGTATAAACATTTTGGAAAAATGTCAATTACTTTATTTTTCGATAGGGAAGCCGTTTATCTGCCTACAAATTTAAAAAAATTAAAAAAAAAAAAAACTTTTTATTTATAGATCAAAACATTCTAAACAAAAAACGTTGAGGTACTATTTAGGTAGGTACTATTTAGGTACCAAAGTTTTACGAAGAAATAAGTTTGCTTATTCGTTTTGATCCAAGTGAAATCAACGTGGTCCAGACAACCTGACGTCAGTGTCTGGACATTTTCTTTTACAGTTTTTTTTTGTCAAGGTACTAAAATTTTGACCGTAGGTACCAAAAACGTACAAAAGTTTAATATAATTGAAACATTAAATATCGCTTGTGGTCTAGGGGCTCTGATGCTAACAAAAATACGGTTATATTTATTTACTATATTATCTACAGTTTTTAAGAAATTAATTCTAATAGTTACTTTGATTAGACCATTACCGACATAAGTTACAATGTATTTTGATTTTTTTAATGCAAATAAATTATATTTACGGATTTTCAGTAATTGTATAATACTAATCGTCCTTGGTATTGTTTACACAATTATGTTGCTATTTTAATTCTAAAGGCGCTTATTGAACATTTTGTTTTGTAATAATTTTCTCTTTATATAATCGTTTCTGTTGGTAAATTAGATAAGATAACTAAGGAACACAAATGGAACATTAATTTGGTTAGGTTAGGTTAGGTAACGTATACGTTGCAGCCCAGCCACAAACAAGTGCTTTTTTACCGAGATCTACTTGAGGTACATTAAATCTGTTAATTAGTACAGCAAGAACAATAAAAGAACATTTAAATGTTACGTCTATAAATTAAGAAATTGACTGTGGCCGGGCTGCACCGAAACACCCCGTATTCCGGTAGCCTAGCCATTTGTGTTCGTGGCATTCTAACTCAATCACACGCATGTGTATTTCTATAGACGATGTTCATCTCTTCATCAGGAGAACCATCTGCCTGTCTAGTCTCTGGACGCGTATTTAGATTGAAAGATAACTAAAGTTCGGCATCAATCCCCGCCATACAGATAGCAATGCATCATTAACATATTTTGATGTAGGTATATAAGCAATGGAAAACATCTATGGTCTACTTGGACTAAACTAATAATATACTTATTATTATCTCCCCCCCTCCCGGTTGGTCCGAGTCTTTTGAAGAGTAAATGAACTACTGTTCTGCAAGGCAAGTCGTAAAAGACGACTAATTGGCTATACGGTCACTACCATCGTAACGTCTCACCAGTGACTGTTACCACCGTCTACCTATTTCTGCCGCAATAGCGTCAATGGCTGTCATTCTACGGCCACACGGACAGTAACTCACCATTAATACCTTAATGACTATGGGCGATAATAATAATAATTTATTTGCATAAAATACGGTACATAATGGATAGTTTCTTTCCATCAGAGAGCCGACTAATTGTTTGCTATCTAATGATATAAAAAAAATCTTAGTCCTATAAACCTACTGCCTACTTTTCTCATCATTTATCTCATTTTTAAATAATAATTACAGACGTAGGCGAGTTGAAGCTGCACGTCGTCACGCTGCACAAATTCACCGCGACAAAAGCGGCGGGAAACATAAAATTGGTGACAAGGAGCAGCAGGAAAAAACGCTAGAAAATGATGAAAGACAGTGTGTATCATCATTATATTTATTGTTTTTATATATAGCATTTTACTGTAATGTAGCTTTCAGAAGGCAGGGAGCTTTCAGGGCATCGGATCGGCGGCTAGCTCCTTTTATTGATGTATACGGTGTTTTTCCCCGTGTTGGTTTCGGGCTGCCTTTGAAGAATAGACCAATTGCCGTTCTGCCAGGCAGATCGTAAGAGGCGACCGATTGGCTATGCGAGTCACTACCATCGTGGCTACTAGGTGGTAGAGTTCTGCATTGTCTCGGCCGGATCTGGTACCACCGCCTTACCTATTCCTGCCGCAATAGCGTCAGTGCTTGTCGCTGTCGTATTCCGGTGTGGAGGGTAAGGTAGCCGGTAAACTTATGCATGACCCATCTGCTTGTTTGCTATCTTATGAGATATATATATATATATATATATATATATATATATATATATATATATATATATATATTTCGACCGCCCCGTTGGTCGAGTGGTCAGAGACCCTGACTACGCAATCAACGAGGCTCGGGTTCGATCCCCGACGGGGACAAGCATTTGTGTGATGAGCATAAATGTTTGTGTTTCCGGGTTTGGGTGTTTATATATATATATATATATATATATATATATATATATATATATATATATATAATATGACATGACAATAACTCTCAGCTTTGACAATTGGCTTTAGCCGTAAAGGAAATATTGTGTGTGTAAATTATCGTGTATGAGGTGTGTAATAATTATTTTTTATTTAATGTATCTAAAATACATTTTATTTAAAAATATTAGAGGTTTGTGTAGTTATCAAAATCGCAAAATTTCGTAATTTACCGTTCGCGCAATCGTATTTCCCTTCATGTATTTATATATAGATAAAAAATATGTAAACATACACATCTTCCAATCAGATACCACTTAGGGGTTTTCCAATAAGTTTATTCCATCCAGCGCACACTATACAAAAGCCAATAACGCAACTACCAAACTGATATTACATATATATCTACGTATAGGTGATGAGACCACTTAATATTACATGATCAAGAAATATATTAAGCAAAATATTGTTCGCAATATAAAATCTTAGTACAATTTTAATTAAACGCGTGTAGCAGTATTTTCGAAAAAAAATCTTGCCCTAAAATTATTGTAATAAAATATTGATTTGACTTTATTAGATTTGATTATTGGTAAGGCGACGAATTTGAAACGAAGTAGATTACCTTGCATAATAAAAAATATACTTTAATATCTAAAACATGATTTTTTTGACAAAACCAAAATGTATATCTTCACATCAGATTCCTTAAAAGGTAGGCATAGAGAGCCAAGTCTCTTATATCACGATACAAGCAGATTTGCCTTGCTTCCTCTACGGTTATGCGAGTCACAACACGCCGGTTGACTAATCACCACTATCAGCTTTTTTTAAATTTATTTACTTAACCTCATGCACTGCTGCTGTTACTTACGTAGCATCTTTGAATTCCTTAAATAATATATGCCATACTTTAAATTACTACATACACACATACACTCGTACAAATGCATATACATACATACTTGGAATGCCATATACATACATATGCACACATATACAAACACACACATACATAATTCCATTATATAGATTTGTGTATGTTTTAAGAAGAATAAGAGAAATAGCAAACTTAAACGCTACTTTGTTAGCTAGTTATGTCTCATCTGTATTGTAATACGGAATCTCTATTTGGGGAAACTAAGTAGGTTTATTATAGGAAATGTATACGTGCAACATGTAATGTGGATCAACTTTATTTATATTCTGGCGGTATGCGTATTAGTAAAAAAACATCAACATATTTTGTTTAAAACAAAGGCTGAAGAATTAGGTAACACATATTTTAGGAATAGTGAGAAACTACATGTGTACAGCCAGACTCCACATCTTTAAAAGAAATATGGTTCACTTCACACATTTCCGGGCGATTTTAGGAATACATCTCCTAGGAATTGTATACAATAACGGATTACACACATTTCCGTTAACATATACAATCATATTCCTGATAGTCTAAAATCCTTACCTATAAATTCCGCAAACAACTATTTGATTTACTACTAGACAAATCTTATTATAATGTAAATGATTTTTTTCTGATAAAATTAAATATTAATCATTCTTCTAAACTCCAATTCTAAACTCTTTTATTATATAATAATAAAAAAGGTTGTAATTAATAAATTTATACTAGCATGAATTAGAAATTACTCTTTTTAAATTACGGTATGTTGATTTATAAAATTGTATATTAAAAAATATAATTTATGCACCATATATGGTAGAACATGTTGATACATATACATTAAATTGTACAATTACTAATATCCAACTAAATTGTTGCAAATTATCTATTATCTTTCTTCTGACTTTAACTTTGTAAAATGACAATTTTAATTAAACAAAAAATGAAGTTTGTAAATTATAGAAATAAGTGTTGTGATGTGAAATAATGTTTGTAATTTGTATTATGTAACAATAATTGAAAAAAAAACACAAGCCCACTGAGTTTCTTCCGCCGGATCTTCTCAGTGTGTGACCGCGTTCCGATTCAGTAGTAATTGTAAAAAAAATCAACTCACATTTTTAGTTTTATAATAAATAATTATAATTTTAAAATACTAGCTGCAGCGAGCAGGCCGCTGCATTATAAGAGTTTTTAGCGAATTCCGCGGGATCACATGTGCTATTCCAGGTCATTATCTAGCCGTGTGCCAAATTTCATTCAAAGCCGTTCAGTAGTTTTTGCGTGATTAACAAACATCCATACAAACATCTAAACTTTCGCATTTATAATTAATATAGATTAATTTGCACACCATATCATGATAGAATATGTTGGTAATTTAATCAAATTTTAATAAACTCCCATATTCTGGCAAATAAACAATTTATTTTTTTCTTCTTTATATTTACGGATTTTCATTAATTGTATAATACTAATCTTCCTTGGTATTGTTTACACACTTATATTGCTATTTTAATCCTAAAGGAGCTTAGTGAGCATTCTATTTTAAATTATTTTCTCTTATAATCGTTTCTGTTAGTAAATTACAATAAATAACTAAAGAACACAAAAATGGAACATTTATTTGGTTTATATGTAAGATTATTCTGAGCATCTTACTAGTAAATATTCACGTGGCCGGGCTTCAACGTATACGTTACATTCCGGCCACAAACAAGTGCTTTTTAACGAGATCTACTTGAGGTGCATTTAATCTGTTCATTGATACTGCAAGAACAATAAAAAAACATTTAAATGTAACGTCTATAAATGACGAAATTGACTGTGGCCGGGCTGCACCGACACACCCCAAAAACTGTTGTGATGCAGCGGGCTGCAGACGCAGCTAATACCATTTTAAATGCGAAAGTCTGTCTGTTACGCTTTCACAGCTAAAACTCGATTTTGATGAAATTTAGCAAGAAGATAACTGAAGATCCGGGATAAAACATAGGCTTCTTTTTTCAAAAATAACGCCATGGTATGTGAGCGTAGCTGCGCGAGTTAGGTAGTCTAATTTGCTTAACTTTGCTTTTTTTTATAGTAGAGGGGGCAAACGAGCAGATGGTGCACCTGATGGTAAGTGATCACCGCCGCCCATGGACATCCGCAATACCGAGGGTACTGCCGCTGCGTTGCCGGCCTTTTAAGAATGAATAAGCTCGTTTCTTGAAGGTCCCTAAGTCGTATCCATACGGAAACACCGCCGAGGGTAATTGATTCCACAAAGGACTAGTACGAGGCATTTGACTTTGACTCCATTTGACTTTCAGACGAAGCGTCCACCGCTCACGCTCAGGTCAGTCAGTACGCTCCGGGGAGCCCACTGACGCTTGTTGTCGACGTCGCAAGCGCCGCCGCCGTCGCCGTTCATGCCGTGTAAGTAAATAAGTATGTCGCAAGACTGCAATATAAATTCCCTTTTTTGTCAATGATAGATGATCTGATCTTCAATGGAAAAATTGTTCTTTGAAGAATAGACCTACCATTCCGCCTTGCAGTATAGATAACTATTACAGCAGACAATGTACAATATATTAACATAATGGTTAAAAAAGTATTACTAAAAATAGAACAAAAGTAAAAGCTATAAGAATTAATCAAAAGGATACTCGTCTCAACATACGATACAGCAATACTTGTTATAGCACTAATTTTCAGTCAGTCCTCTATTTGCGAAATCTGAGCATAGAAACATTCCTAGCGCTCGAAATTGACTTAATTTAAAGTTAAGTCAATTTCGCTCTTAAAGTTTGTGAATCTACAATTGTGTGATATTCAGGTTTATTTGATCTGCCCTATACCGTTGTAGAATTAATTACCGACAGCGGGTTAATAAACGGATACTCAAGGGGCACCATCAAGAAACTCATCTTTAAATCGACTTCTAAAGGATGATCTTCGTTGTCATTTTAACACATACTTAAAAGAACGCGACAATGCACTACTGTTATTTCGGATATGTCTAAGGGTACCATCAGAACTATCATATGGAATTCCGTTCATTTATCGCCTATTATGAATAGCTACAAAACGAAACAATGGTAACAAAACATATATACAATGCAAATGGGGAAGGATGTAGGTACCGGGGAAGACCAAGACTGACATAACATGATCAGATTGATAGTGATAGAGTTCTGTCCGAAGGTGGTGTCAAGAGTCTTCGCAACCGGCGTTTGTGTATGAAGAGTGATGAATATGGAGAAAGTGAGACAAGCTGGCAAGTGTCGCGATAAATGGCACTCTGTTTTCTCTGCTTACCCCGTAAGGGATCTGGCATGAAGATATTTATGTAGCTACAAAACAATTACCTGCAAGTACGTGAAGACTTTCGAATTGTTTGCGATTAAATTGCTCCTAAAACACTTTTTTTAGCACGCGATCATTTCCGAAAAGTTTTTGGACTTTATATTTCAGCGTCGCCGCCGCAGGCGTAGTCGTTGCGGCCGTCGTCGCCGCCGCCGAAGTCGTCGTCGTCACCGAAGCTGCCGTCGTCGCCGTCGATCACGTAGTCGCCGCCGTCGCCGTCGTAGCTGCCGGAGACGCCGGCACCGTCGTCGCCGTTGTCATTAACTTGTCCATGTATGCTAAAAATTACGTTGTCCAGTTGTATTGTTTATTTTATTAGTCTGTCTCAAATTTTTGTGATTTGTTTTTTTTTAATAAATATTTTTTAATTTATTTTGTTTTGCTTTGTTTTAATACGTAAGACTTCATTCTTCTTAATATTAATTAGATCCCCACAGACTCAAAATATCGTAAAGCAGTAATATGGCTGTTTTATTCTTCTACATGAGTGGTTACGCAAAAAGGGACCTGAAGGGATTGGAAACGGTTTTTTTTTTTGATAAATTCTGATTCTATGGTCCTTCATCTTTGTTTTGTTCTAATCAAAATAATTTTAGGTGCCGTAGTTTTTTTTTAATGATTTTTTATGTAAGCCGATGCAGTTTTGAAAATATTACACCTTATACACAGCGCACACTAGTTTCTTTTTCTAGCGCGCACATAAAGACAAGTAAAAGACGAATAAATAAGTCACCAATAATACAGCTATCGCAAACACGTGCTATTTCTCACTGACGAAGTCGCTCACTAACGACACTAACATAAAACACCCCGCGCCTCTCTCATTTCGACTCAACATTTTAAACGTGATTTACTCGAAATCAATTATTTTCCCTTGAGGTCCCTTTTTGCGTAACCACTCACATATATTCTAAGGCCAGAGTAGAGTGAGTTGTCACCATCCGCTAGCAGCTAGCCAGAATATGTAACAGCTATTTTAAGGCTATTTTTTTTTTAATTTAACTTGAAGCATTTTTAAATCAATCAAGTAATAGAGACCAAGCAACCAATAGAGACCAACCAACCATTGCTATCCGTTTGACATGTATAGCCAATCGGTTGCCTTTTACGACCTGCCTAGCAGAACAGTAGCTGGTCTATTCATTAAAACTGGCCGCATATGTACGGTTTTCTGGTCAGGTTCCTGATACGGAATTCAGATTCGGAGATCTGATTTGCATATAAAATTTTCAGTAAGGCACATACGATCTTATATTTTCCGAATATGATAGTCGTGCAGGCGCCATACATTCCGAATTTGAATTCCGGATCAGGAATTCTGAACAGGAAACCGCACATATGCAACCAGCCTAAGGGCGCGTGTCGACGAGCATGTTTTCTGCTCGGCATGGCGTCGTCCCGGCGCCGGGACGGTGCCAGTTGTGTGTAGCACTATAAGGGCGCGTGTCGAAGAGCATGGTTTTTACCCGGCAGTGTGGCAACTCGGCGCCGGGACGATGCCAGTTATGTATGAATCCCCATAAAAATCTGTACATGAAATCGGCGCTAGCGCCGATCAACTAGACGTCATGCCCGGCGCGTGCCGTGTACAGACTTACATAATATAAAATGTTCAGCAAGGCGCACAAGATCTTATATTTTCCGAACACGATAGTCGTGCATTCAGACTATCAAGTTCAGAATGTTTTGCTGGTTGTCATGTTAGGAATGTAATGTTATCATCAACGTCGTCGACGAGCACGGTTTCTACACGACCCGGCGCTGTCTAAGCTATCTACGTACACGGTTTAAGCCCAGCTCGTTAAGTTCAAAAGTAAAAAACTTTTCGTCAAAAAACGCTCATAGACTGTTAGCGTCAAGTTTAGATACGGCACGCGTAGGGCAAAGCTTCAAGCCGGACTGGCGCTAGCACCGGTTTCATGTTTCTACAAGGTACGGCGCCGTCCTGAATAGAAACCGTCTCGTCAACATGCAGCCATTCTTGAATTATAACAGAACATACATACAAACAGACAGATCGGTCAAACCGTTCACATACAGACATACAGACAAAACTTTTCAAAATGGTAGAATCGAATTGAAAAACTTTAAAAACAAAAATATCGACACGCGGGATTTGAACCTGCGACCTTTTTTTATTATACATCATAAGATAGCAAACAAACAGATGGGTCTCCTGATGGAAAGAGTCAACCATCGCCTATAAACACCAAAGATGTTAATGGTGCGTTGCTATCTTGTGGCGAGGTATAATGCTGCATGCATAAGTTTACTGGCTACCTTACCCTCCAAACCGGAACACGACAGTGACAAGCACTGGCGCTATTGCGGCAGGAATAGGTAAGGTGGTGGTATCTGACCCGGGCGAGACAATGCAGAACTCTACCACCTAGTAGCCACGATGGTAGTGACTCGCATAGCCAGTCGGTTGCCTTTTACGACCTGCCTGGCAGAACGGCAGTTGGTATATTCTTCAAAGGAGCCCGAAACCAACATGGGGATAAAGCCGGATTGCTCTACCACTGAGTTAGTGTCTACAGGCATGACGTGGCGTGACGTGAAAAAAATAATTTAAATGTGAATTTCATCAGTAACGATGAACTCATTTAACTCATACGTATAACTAACGTATGTATACCTAACGATCAGTACAATCGACGTAATCGATCATATAGCAAAGAAGAATTTTGCCACGTCATGCCTGTCGACACTAGCTCAGTAGTAGAGCATCCCGACTTTAGGGAGATGTTCGCAGGTTCAAAGCCCGCGTGTCGATATTTTTTTTGTTTTTAAAGTTTTTGTTACGCGCCGCTGTTGTAGTCTATGACATCGAGCGCTATAAAAAAGAATACTTGTGACGGCGAGGCGACGTTAAGAAAATATCTGACGATCGGATGGATTGGTTGTCATTCTGTTATTTGGTTTACTGAAAAATTAATACAAAATTATAGTGATTGAAAAACTATTGGCTGTAATTAACATTCAGAAGTGGTATTAATATACAAAAACGTATAAATATTGAACCCAAATATGAAAAGATCGGCACCAAACAAAGGTTGCAATACCGCAAAAAACAATCTAGATGTACTTCGGATTTTGTCATATACTGGGATATTTTGTGTAGATGAAGTACATTATTGCGTAATGATTCGAAAGATACGATACACAGACTACCATGAAAGGTATGATAACCAGTGAGTAAATAGACTAGATACCTAATAACTGACCAAAAGATCCATTATGTAATTCCAACCGAAACGCAAGAATTAGTACCCACCAATCCAGTGAGCTGTAAACACGCGAAAAAAAATGCCGGTTTTAAATAAGCCAATCCGAACATTGTGCTCCTTTTACACGCACTTTAAATAGTTGACACAATTTATTTCGTGCAAATCAAACATTTACTGGGTTATCAATATACATCCCAATGTACTACTTGAAAGACTTAATTGCAAAGTTTGAACAATTGGTGGAATATTTTTTATGCTCAATCACGACCATAACGACGATAACAACGTTTCTGGTGAGAAAATAGGTATATCTACTTTTGGTCCTGGTAATCACAAGACAAATGTGAAAAATTGGCTAGCAACATTCGATTAATCGGGTTTAGTCGTATATCGTATATAATTGGAACGTATATACGTTGGAACAATGGAAATCTTTACTTATTAATGCATTTCCTAGAAGTTTTGAGTATGCTGAAATGCTGAAAAATCTGGTATCTAGAAAAAAATGAAAACTGAAACGGTAACACATTATTATCATGAATGGTTATTTATGTGTCGTCACTGCCACCTAGATGATGCCAAGTCAATTTTTTGATTAATTAAAAGATTACCTCTAGATTTACAAAATAATGCAAAAGCTTTGAAATGCGAAACTTCTGAAGAATTTTATAGTGGTTATTTATCTACTTTTGAGAATTATCAAAATATACCTGAGATAGGAAACGCCAATCATGATTATCCGCGTAATCATGATTAACCTAGAAATGAAGCGGAGAAATAGCGATGTAGTCACACTTATAACTTCTCGTGCTTTGCCAATTTCAACAGTTAGTCGAATTGCCTGCTTCAGCTGCAATTCTACTAAATATACTTGTGGTAAAAGATTACCTGGTCACTGACAAGAAAATTGATGAGAGAGAGCTGGACATATTATAAACAGACGCAACAGAGCTGGACATGTTATAAATAGACGCTTTAAACTAGGAACTTTTATAATAAAATAAAAAAAACTTGTGTTAATAAATACCGTGCCGAACCTGACTGATATTTATAAGAAGTGCATGAAGAAGAAAATCATTTTCTGAGTATTTAAGTACTGGGGCATAATTGAATGTTGTTGCACTAAAACATGTGGAATAAATTAGATTATACATAGAAACAGACGCATTTCTTTAGTAATGGATCCTGTAATGGAGTTACGGGATGTACAGTGTCAGCCATGTAAAAGTGACTACTCAAAACTCGGCTATATTTAAAGATGATTCTGTGGCTGAAAATAAACCATTAAATGGTAAATTCAAAGTTGCTAGCAACTCAGACGTTCAATTACCACCGCAAGCGTCTATTCGTTGAAATAAATATTATTGGGAATAACTCGGGATAGATATCCGTGCATCATATATATGATACCAAGACCTTGATAACAAAAATTCTGCTATGCCTGCTACCTTACTCCGTGGACAAAGAGGCTATATCCTAATTAGAACCTGGTTTAAGAATAAGAACTGTTGTTCTGGAAGAGGGACGATGTAATTACCCATGCTGTACCGTGTGAATCATAGGAAACAGATGGAGACGGAAGTGATGGTGCAATAATTGAGGCTGATAAAGTTAAGGTGCGTAGCTAATTATATTACCAAATTAAAGTAACTGTTTCTGCAGTTGTCTGTGCTGGCTATTCCGTCTACTTAGTAATTTATCTGTGTTTACTATCATGGCTGCTTTTACTGTTTTTTGTGTTAAATATTCTCTTTATATTTGCCTTACAAGCAAACTGTATAGTTACCATACGAATACTTCTGTTATTGTGTGCTTACTTTTTCGTCTGCTTATACTGTTTCTCCCTGTTTATTATTTAATCTGCTTCTGATTATTAATTTATACTTTTATTTATACACCAAATATAAAAATATTGTATAAAAAGCAGACTTAATGCTAAATACATAATTTACCTGGCAACCTGGAAAAGTAGAGTAGATGTGATATAAATACCTACTATAAGAATAATGACTAAAAATTAAAATAAGTACACTGTGCAGGGCATACGTACGATATAATAAAAAGTTAGATAATAGGTATATAACTAACATCGCGCCTAATTCTGCTGTTCTGATTTAACCGTTCCGATTCTGCTGTTCTGTACTTACAGTTCTGTTTATAGTCTATAATCAACATACGACTAGCTCCGGTTGCGTATGGGTAATATTACGTTGGTTAAATGAGAGTCACACATCAGTTAGTAAATGTGTTTATTAAACTGTATTTTAGTGTGATAACACATCCGAGCATGAAAGTGTTCTATCGTGTCCGTTACAGGTAATACAAATTTAAAAAAACCTTTACAAAATATACACGTAAACCTTCCTCGTGAATTTTTCGTGAAAACCGCATGAAAATCCGTTAAGTGATTTTTTGAGTTTATCACGAACAGATAGGCAGACAGACGCGGCGGGAGACTTTGTCTAATAACATGTATAGATCAATTTAAATATACATAATGTTTACTATTCTGTCTACTTCTACATGTGATATTTGTGTTTAAATTATTGTATTTGATATTTATCTATGTATACTATTGCGTCTGATTCTGCTGTTTTGATTTTACTGTTCTGATTTTGCTCTTCTGATTTTGCTGTTCTGATTTTACTGTTCTGATTCTGCTGTTCTGATTTAACCGTTCCGATTCTGCTGTTCGGATTCTGGTGTTCTGATTCTGTTATTCTGTACCTACAGTTCTTTTTCTATATGTATAAGTCAATGTCATATGTATTTAAGATAAATATTACTAGCACACTGTATAGCTGAATTGTATTGCTGGAAGTTACTTCCCGTACGAGTATATTTATAAACCAATATTGCAGTTATATTTTGTTTTGCGTTTCCACAGTAGCCTAATAATAAGCCTGTTTTATATTTTGGTAGAGTGACTACTAAAGAATGAATGCACTATCATTATAAATAGTAAACCTTGGCTGTAGTTGAGTCATTAAAGTGCTTTTGAATTAATTTTACTGACATTCAAGAACATTTAAGGTTTCATTTTAAGGTTGTGACTGTCTGTTCGGCCATCAGAAGCTTTCAAAAAAAAAGATGTAGTACCTAAAATTGCTCGCTAGTGGCTTTAAACTTAACATTTTGACATAGACGTAATTTACCAACCAGGAACAAATATGCGTTACGTAGACGTATTAAGCCGCGACGCAGTTTCCAAAATTTTATATTTTGAAGACATAGACAATTGGTTTCGGACATCACAATTTCAGGACGAACAATTTCAATCTATTTACAATCAGCGAAATAATGGAAGTCCTAATAATGATGTTATAAACAACTCTTATATCTAGAATTATCGGAATAACCGAAAGGCTTAATGGAGAACGCCTTGGTGTACCCAAAGCTGCGGGGTTATGTATAATGAAAATGTTTCACACCGACATCGATCATGTGGGTTTGAAGAAATGTTAAGATGCAACAAAGGCAAATTACCGGTTTTCACGCTTGTCTTGATTTATAAAAAGTATGTAAGGCCTGCCTGTGGAATGATGATTTAAATAAAAGAAATTATGGTTAACCAACCGGCAAATTTACCCTTATATAACCTTATATACCTTATATAACCAGACCATCTTATGCAAACGCTCCTCGCTCTAAAAGAGGAAGTCAAAATGTTTTAGTTATTGTCGAATCTTTTACGAAAACTGTTGCTGTAAAACTTACTATAAGTCTTCATTCTACAGTTAACACTCTAAATAATTATGTAGTTTGTGTTACAGTAAATTTTTGCTATCTTCGGTTACCCGAACCGTATAATTTCAGATAAAGTACTATCCCTTAAGCATTGATGTTTCAAGGAGTTTTGTGTAAGACATAAAACCCATCTAACATTGGATGCGATTTTCGTGCCACGAACTAATGGACAAGTGAACGTATAAACTGGACTCTATTAAATCTATTAAATGCGTTGTGCACAACTAACCATAAATAATCTACTTGGGACGAGGCAATACCGGAAATTATCATGAAAATGAATCACACAGTGTATGACACAATTACATTCAGCCCGTACGAACTTATGTTTGCTCATAAGAAAAATTGGGTGCCCAAAATAGCGGAAAAAGTTTAGGTATTAAATGTAAGGAAAAACAAAGGAGGACAAATGATAATATAACAAGAAAATGACATATGACAGTTAAGTGTAACATAAATAGGAATGGAGGTAAATTACATCCTGAAGATGCTAAAAGGTGAAGTCGGTTATGTAATATATTAAAAATATAAATGCTGTGAAGTGATGTTAAAGTATAAGTGTCTAATAACAATGGAATTTAACCAACTGCCGGCGATGGAAAGTATAGAATAGAATAATAATATATAAAATAGTACAAGTTTGTCTAAATGATCGCTATAATATTCACAGTATAAAAGAAATGAAGGTATATTATAAACTTGTTGAATAGTACATCCTGATGTATTGTGACCTCGTAAAAGTGTTATTAACTATGATACAAACTCTGCCGATAGCGATAAAGATGCTGTGGACACGCAAATTTTGATTGACCTTTTAGAAAGTTAGACAATATTTAAGCTGTAGGGTCGACTTAACTATGCTAAAGTAATCAAAACTTTCTCTAATGTGTTTTTGTGAATACCTTGATGGTATTCACTTTTCAGGATGGCCGATGTTACGCGCCGCTGTTGTAGTCTATGACATCGAGCGCTATAAAAAAGAATACTTGTGACGGCGAGGCGACGTTAAGAAAATATCTGACGATCGGATGGATTGGTTGTCATTCTGTTATTTGGTTTACTGAAAAATTAATACAAAATTATAGTGATTGAAAAACTATTGGCTGTAATTAACATTTTTTAAGTTTTCCTAAGCACAGGGTGGATGCTATAACACAAAAATAATTAGTAGAATCGATTTTAGGAAGTCATAAAACCAAAGACAAGGTATGCGTCTTTTTTTCCACTAAAGTGAATTCCATGGAGTTACTTACGTCTGAGTTCTTTGAATGAAACCCGTAAACGCCATGAAATTCATGGCGGTTATGACCTTTTGGTCATTAATATATATTCTCTAGCGCTGCTTAATTTTGACTTTGATTGATTTATTATTATTCAGCGCTGCAGCGAGTGTTAATGAAATGGTACACTACTTCTACTTAGCATAGCCTTTCTTCTTCATATACGCAGTGAATTAAACTGTCAGCATAAAACGAGTATATCTAGGGATTTAACACAAAAATATAAATTGAATATACGGGGAGATGCTACATATAAAGTAGTAAAGATAAATAGCGACAGTCAAGATCACAGTTTCAAGTATTTTTTTTATATCATAAGATAGCGAACAAGCAGATGGGTCTCCTGATGGAAAGAGTCAACCATCGCCTATAGACACCAAAGATGTTAATGGTGCGTTGCTATCTTGTGGCGAGGTCTAATGCCACATGCATAAGTTTACCGGCTACCTTACCCTCGAAACCGGAACACGACAGCGACTAGCACTGACGCTATTGCGGCAGGAATAGGTAAGGCGGTGGTACCAGACCCGGTCGAGCCGATGCAGAAATCTACCACCTAGTAAAAAGTATTTCATGAACAACAGAATTCTTCTACTTTCGTACATAAATCGCGTAATTGCGTATACTACATAGCTGCGTATAGCAGCTGTATAAAATAGGCGTATCATAAATCTTCATATGGGCCCATATATTTGCAATAACCTGTGTACGAAATTACGCCTGGTATGCGTGTCGATAGACAATTCAGAAAACGGAACACCAAGTAATCGGATATGGACTATAGGTATAATGCATATGTTATGGACCAAGTGATTAACAGGATATTATAAAAAATGCCTGCGCAGTTCGAAATATGCTCGACATGATAGGGCATTGTGTTAAAAAAGTGCAAATAATAATCGACCGACATTATTTACAACGCTTGTCTCTTATGAGACAGAGCAATTACAAGTAAAACCACTGTAAGTTAGTGGCAACCTTCTGATGACTAGACCAGAGTGTCTAGGCATCAGAAGTCAGAATGTCTTGGAAACCGCAACAAAAACAAAATAAGGGGTGTATAATACATTCAGTTTTCTTCAGTTATATAAATTTAGTTATTTCCTGCTTGAAAATTTGTCATATAGTTTGTCCAATATCTTGAAGAAAAAAGTTCAGCTGACAATATCGTGGTGGAAAATACATCAGCTGGTCACACGAACATGTAAAAAATTTTTTTTTCAGTCATACCTTCTCAATTGAAAAATTTCCAGATAATAGTTATCATGATATTGTATATAAATAAATACGTCAGCTGGTTGTATTTCGGTGGAATAATTGTCAACTGAGCCCTTAAAGGTGTAATGCAGGATCTAGACAAGAACTTAAACGCACTAGCTGACGAATTTTCCCTCAGAATATTGCTAGCTGATTTGTTTTATTGCTTATAGGTCCATATTAACTATGAACCTGAAATTTTTTCGGGAAAAAGGACTCTCAGTGCTGAAATCTGGTTACATGTGTATTTTAAGACCTCCCCATTCGCATTTTTTTACATGTTTGTGTGACCAGCTGACGTATTTTTTACCACGATATAGTCAGCTGACTTTTTGTTTTCTTCCAGATATTGGACAAGCTAAAATTTGACAAATTTTCAAGGAGGAAATAACTTAAAGAAAATTGAATGTATTACAGACACCTTATACATCTTCTGATTAACTTTGTTGCGGTTTCCAAGACACTCTGAATTCTGATGAGAGTGTCTAGTCATCAGAAGGTTGCCTGCCACTATAATACAGTGGTATGTAAGAAATGTGGAGAAATTGCACTTAAAAAATACCCATTTTCGTCATCAATGCTACCAATCCGGTCGAGATGTTGCGAAATTTATAGAACCTTAGTGAGAAGTTACGTTAGTAACAAGATATATAATTGCATTTTCCCTCTTTTACGCATTGCCCGCAGAAAGGCAATTGATTTATTCTTCAGAAAAAGTCATTGATACTGGTCCATTTAGCCAACAAGGCTATCTCAGTAAGTGTTTTTTTAATCGCAAGAACTAGCTGGGAGCAACAGTAGCCAGCTGTACGATAATATTTTACGAATCTTACAGAAACATTACAGAAGTGTCCTCACTTCTATATCATTGACGAGGTAGGCAGAGGTAAAATCATTGCACTTGCACTTGCATTGTTTCCCGTGTTGGTCCCGGGCTTCTTTAAAAAATAGATCAACTGCTGTTCTGCAAGGCAGGTCGTAAAACGCGATCGATTGGCTATACGAGTCACTACCACCGTGGCTACTAGGTGATAGAGTTTTGCATTGTCTCGCCCGGGTCAGGTACTACCGCCTTACCTATTCCTGATGCAATAGCGACAGTGCTCGTCACTGTCGTGTTCCGGCTTGGAGGTTAAGGTAGGCGGTAAACTTATGCGTGTGGCTTTAGACCTCACCACAAGATAGCAACGCACCATTGACATTTTTGATCTCTATAGGCGATGTTTGACTCTTTCCATCAGGAGACTCTAGATGAGTCTTGTTTGCTATCTTATAATATAAAAAAAACTCCGTGTTTTTTTTAACCGCAAGAACTAGCTGGGAGCAACAGTAGCCACCTGTACGATAATATTTTAACGAATCTTACAGAAACATTACAGAAGCACCTTCATGTCTGTGTCCTTGATGAGGTAGGCAGAGGTAAAACCATTGCACCAACGATAAGACGAAGGTTTCTCCTCTCATAATGTGACAGATGGCAGTTCTATCGCCAGCCGGGCACTTACCCTATTTGACAACGTTGTTTTTATCAGAGAATTGAAAAAATACGCATTTTTTATTTGCATGACCTGGGAAACGCATCGCTTACATTTTGTTGAATTAAATATTTTGGAACCATTTCAAGATTACACCAATAATTCGCTTTAAATTGTTTCTTGAATTTGGCAGTTTAGCGCCCTTTGCCACCTGACCGCTTATCTCGTTGTACTCCTGAGGCCGTGCTGAAGAGAGACAATTGTTTGTTAAATTTTTAATCATATGAAAAAATACCTGCTGATTTTGTAACCAAATATGACTCTTAAAATGTAAGTATATCTTTGTAGAGATAATTTAAATAGTTTAATACAAAAATACAATTTATATAAGTACCTAACGCACGGTTTAGTATTATCAAACAATGATAACAAATGTCAAGATGATTCTTATCACGCTCTTAGAATTGCAATTGTAGTTACTGTGATAGAATGTAAAAGCGAAGACGCAAGGTATGTACGAATTTCAATTATTGTACTTTTAGAATTACTGCCGTGTTAGCATTTAATTTCGTCGTAGTCTATTATTAAGCCTATTTGGCTCATAATTATGGTAATGGTAAGATTTAACCGTTGTTTATAAACGGTACAATATTGTTTAATTTTTGTAATACAAGTGGTAAGAATTATCGTCTAATGTGTTCTGGTAAGTTGATCTGGTGACGTTGAAGGATGTTAAATAAATCACATTAAAACATTAATGTGAAATAAGAGCCAATTTCAATAAAAGACAATGCGTCTTTGTCGACTTTGCTGACAAAATAACTGAGATCTATTTGAGTGCCAAGAAACTTTTAAAATTTTATTTACCAGAAGATGAAATATTCTAAAATAAATTTATATAATAATTTCTTATTTCTCGATGCTACCGTGATGTTTTGCTACTTAAAAGTAATATGAATTCTTAAATTTTACACAGATAATTATATTCATAATGCTTTTATTTCATTTAGAATATAATTCTAGCTCAATAGATATACCATATAGACCACGTTCCATTCTGCCTGGTAGAAAAGCAAATGGTCTATTTTCAAAGAGAGCCCAGACAAACACAGGCTATCTAGATTTAGATGTTTATAAAATTTATTTTAGTATTTATGTGCATATTTCTAAGTATTAGTATCGTTAACTAACATCCATATACAAGCAAATACTGGTAATTTACGCTGTTTGGGATTAGATCATTAGTGTAGTTTACTAAGCAGATTTGTTTGTAATTGTATGTTTATATGAAGTAGTATCACGTTGGTTCCCTTAAGAGCTAGACAGAAAACCAAAAGGTCATAACCGCAGTGAACTGAATGTGTTTAAGTTTTCCGTTTTACCCTGATTCACCGGTTTATAGGTTGACGAGATAATTGGTGATCCCCATCGCCACATTTTATGAACCCAATAACGATTATCGCCTACTTGTGTCAATAACTGGGAACTATAACTTAATATGCTCACCGAGGCACGAGCTTAGTAACACTTCACTCACAAAACTCCGATCTGCTACTCAGATTTTGAATTTTCGGGACAAGCCTCGAAAAGCCATCAATGACACTTTTGCCTGATCCGTAGATCGAAACAACTCATAATCTGAGCCAAATAGGCTAACTCGTAGACAATGAGAAAACATATTAACTTGTGTTTACATAATGTTTGTTAAGGACTTTGTTTTTTCAGCTATGTGGCGACTAATTTCAAGTATAGCTTTTTTAAGCTTAACTGTATCAGTCATAAGATGTGACACAAATTATAGATTAAATACAACAGTCGTGCCTTCAGCATACTCCATTGCAATCACACCATATTTCGATACTGGAGATGAAACAGCTTTTACATTTGATGGTGAAGTTTCTATAAAATTCACAACAACTGAAAGTATCAACACTATAAAATTACATTCAGAAAACTTAACTTTCACTGCTGCAAATATAACACTATCTAGTGGAGCTATTCAAGTGAATCTGAATACAAATAATCCTTTGGTATTTGATGAAAAGTATACATTTGCAATTATTAATTTTGAGTCAGTAATACCAGCTGGTTATGAATTTGTATTGAAGATAGTTTATAAAGGACCTATAAGAACAGATCTGCAAGGTTTTTATAGAAACTATTACATCGAAAATGGGGTCAAAAAGTAAGTAATATATTATTAAAAAGAATATACAACGCGCACGTAATTTTCCTGATAGTTTTTTTTTATATTTCATTGGAAATAGGCAGATGATTCCTTTGTTGGAGATACTATTGCTTATATACATCAAATATATTAATGGTGAGTTGCTATTTGTGTTTCGGAGCCTAACACATGCATAAGTTCCACTCCAAATCCAAATACGACAGCACCAAACAATGACACTATTGCGGCAGGATTAAGTAAGACTCTGGTACAAAACCCGGAAGAGTCATTGCAGAACTCTATCAGTCTATCATTCCAAGAGCTAATCAATACCATATCCATGTTTGCAAAAGTGATTGTTTGTATGTATATAAGTTATTGCTCAGAAGGTTAAAACAACCTTACGCAACGATGAACTTTTTATTCGTTAACGATGTTAACGTTAACGAATAAAAACGATGTTAAAGTTAACGATGAACTTTAAATTTGGATTTATTTCCATTACTAATACATTAACTTTGTCTATTTCGCTTCATCGATCTCATTTTTCATAAACATAAATCTCGTAGCTGTGGAGGAGTTTACCACTATCGTTATGACAAGTTTATTTATTTAATTTTTGCACACATACATTTGCACAGGTAAATTTAACGCCCAAGAGCATTCTCTACTAGCCAACCTCAAAAAAATGCAGAGATGGCACAAAGAGTGCAACATTCATATAGAAAAAAAATCAATAACTTGCTTAACTTAAGTACATTGAACACAAATTATTTAAAATTACATTAACAAATAACTTCTTGCGTTGCAAACATAGTATTGGTACTGCTTTCCACTGGGTGTCTCACTCTATAGTACACCGGCAAGTTTAATTTTTTTTTTATAAAATATATCTATATTAATATTAATACGAAAGTTTCGATGTTCGGATTGATGGATATTTGTTACTCAATCACGCTAAAACGGCTGGACCGGTTAAGATGAAATTTGGCATACACGTAAATGATCACCTGGAATAGCACATGTAATATTTTGTACCTCGGCAAAAATTTGTTGTTTCCGCGGGATTCACCAAAAAATTTTATGCAGCAGGCTGCACGGTGCAGCCGGAAAACTTATGCATAGGAACATTTCAACCCAATCTACACACTAATATCAAGACACCATTACCATCTTAAGTATTTTACATGCTATGGTTATTTCATTCTATGGGTAGATCAATATAGTTGTTTGATATCCTACGATATAAAAAAACTGTATATATTTTAAAATATATATTTATAATGTACACAAAATAATACATTTTATCTTTTATCTAATATATGAAGAAGCACTCGTAATAAAGATAAAAAATACTCAGTATATCATTTGATCTGGGGGATTCGACATATTTGTTAGCAAATAGGTTAAAGAGATTAGATATTATTGAGTGTGAAATGGTGTCTTGTTTTATTTGCAATCTCTAAATTGCTGTTTGCATATACATGCAATAAAATATAATTGTGTATTTATAGGTATTTTTCAAATGAGCAATTTTCGTAAATAAAAGTTTATTTCACGTAATTCGAAAATGGCTTTAATGATTAAGTTTAACTTAATCATTAAAACTATTATCGAATGTGTATAATTTTTTATGCAGATATTTACACCAAAAACATTTTAATTAAATATTTTGCCATGGCGAGTGTAATATGGTTAACACCCTCAAAAAGTTCTCAAATCTCGTGTAGTGTCAAGCCCTAACATTTTAAACTCTATACAAGCCATAAAATCTCAAACTAAATACAGATAAAGATACACTTTAATCAAAATTTTTGACTTCAACCGTTAAATCAACGGTCAAAATATGTGACCGTTTTCTAACAATACATGCTCGAAATTTTATTCGCTGTTGATTAAAAAAAAAAAAGTATCTTCACGCCCATATCCCCAAAGGGGTAGGCAGAGGTAAAACAAGTGCACCCACGATTAGCCGAAGATACTTGGTCCCACAAATGTGATAGGTGGCAAGCCTATCGCCAACCGGGCACTTTCCAATCCCGGGCAACTTTGTGTTTCTCAGAAAACTGAAAAAACACTTTTTTTTAAAGTGCCCGACCCGGGAATCGAACCCGGGACCTCATGTCGTCAACGCCAACACTGGACCACTAGACCACAGAGGCTGTTGATTAATTTTCTCTGAAACTATAATAGACGGGACCACGAATATTTTATTTTTTTGATTAATAACAAAATTAATTTTTGCGAACAGCGATGACAACGACAAGCACTGACACTATTGCGGCAGGAATAGGTAAGGCGATGGTACAAGCCGGATCGAGACATTGCGGAACTCTACCATCTAATGGTATTTTCACGTGGTATTTTCGAAAATCTTCTGATCATGAGGTCCTGAGTTCGATTTCCAGGCGCAAGTGTTATTAAGGCTTTTTCAAGGTTCTTCACTAAAAACCAAAATCTCAGTAGTAACTCGGAGTCTGGCGGGTGGTGTGAAAATGGTAAACTGGAAAGTCTTATATACGTTTCGATAGACGTTCGAATTACTCTGCCTATTAACTTCCTACTCTGCCTCTAAAAATATTTTTTATGATATAAAAGTAAACACCCCTGGTACACCTGGTACCCTTGCAGGTTAGGCAGATTAATTAAATTATATTTTTAAAAACTTTCATTATGTAACGGGATAGCAGGTATTATGTTTAAAATGCAATGCAATCTGTGGTAGTATTACATATGAGCATTTTTCACTTTCTTTTTTTAAAGTTAATAGTGTAAGTTGAGATTTTAGTGTCTCTTTTGTAAGTTAATATTAAATGTGAATCGACCACGATTATCCTTTTTTGTTCGGAAGTTTGTAACTCCGGAATGGTCCCACTTTAATTTACTTTAGTTCTGATTATAGGAGCCATGAGAAAACCCATCAAATTCTTGAATTTATATACGTATGTGGACGACAAATTGACAAATAACTTATATTAGATAATTCACGCTAACCGATTCGTATTTAAATGAATATACTTTAGATTTAGTCTAATCATATATTGCGTTTGTGGTTTAGTGGCTCAGCATTTGCGTTGACCATATAAGGTGCCGGGTACGATTCCCAGGTCAGCCAATTAAAAAAATGTTTTTTTCAGTTTTCTAATAAAAACAATGTTATTATTTTATTTTAGTTACTGTTTCACGATCACTGTGATCGTGAAACAGTACAAGTGTTTAAAATAAAATCATAATTATGACGGAATTTTACCAAGTGCTGACGATGGAGAATAAAAAAAACAATGTTGCCCAGGATTGGAAAGTACCCAGTTGGCGCTAAGGTTTGCCATTACATTTGTGGGACTAAGTGTCGTCAGCTAATCGTGGGTGCGGTTGTTGTACCTCTGCGTACTTTGCCCCCCCTTTGGGGATACGGGCGTGAAGACAATCTCATGATATATATTTAGTCAAGATCTTATGAAGAGATCTACGACAAAGTTTTTTGTTTTTGTTTTTTTTTAAATTCCATCAATTGATCTAACCATAGGAGACAATTTATTTGCTTGTAGTATGGGTCTCAATCAAAGATACTATTACATACGTATATAAATACTTAAATCGATTTAATAAACACCCAAATTCAGAAATACAAACATATATGCTGTGATAAATGTTTGTCCCTGTTGGGAATCGAACCCAAGCTACATTATTCTGTAGTCAGGTTCGCCAACCACTGACTAACGGCGCCTTACCTACTTCAATTTTTATGAGCATATGAACGATATTCAAGGAAAATTTCTAGTTTATTAGGATATTGAATTACAGTAATATCATTATGGTTAAGCTAATATAATGGAACTCTAATCCCTAAAAAAACACTCGATTTATGTACTTATCTATCAAAACAATGCTTAAAAATACATGTACATTGGCAAGCAGAACCTACACAAAGTGCTAAACTTATTAAGCTAGCAACGTATTAAACTCATACATTGTAATCACCGTTCTATTGAACTATTTTTCAGATGGCTTGGCGCAACACAAATGGAGTCGACACACGCAAGGAAAGTATTCCCATGCTTTGATGAACCCCATTTAAAAGCAAAATTTACTTTGACCATAGATAGACCGGAGCATTACAGTCCTTCGTTAGCTAACACGAAGGTTCAAACTAGGATACCATTGTAAGTACCTTCATTTAAATTAGTATATTTAATAGACTGCGGGATAATAGCCTTGTTGATGATCAATACTTACTTGCTTAAAAAAGCACGAGTGATCCTTTTTGGGATTCTACTAAACTTTCTCTCTACGATTTTTTTCAAAGTGGTTGTTATTAATGTGAAATATGCTATACATAAGTTTTTCTTTCTTCTCTGTCTTGTCTTCTGTGTGTGATCGCCTCTGTGGTCTAGTAGCCCGGTGTCGGTGTTGAGCACATGAGGTCACGAGTTTGATTCCTGGACCGCGCAATTCAAAAATGTGTTGTTTTTCAATTTTCTGATAAAAGCCACGTTGCCTGGGATTTAATAAGTGCCCGGTTGGCGATAGGGTTGCCATCTATCACACGTCTAAATTATAGAGCATTTTCTGCGAACAATTCAATATTAATGTACTTCAATATTACTTAAAAGCGACAATTCATATTAATATTATAAATGCGAAAGTAGCTCTGTCTGTCTGTCTCTTCTTCACGTCTAAACCACTGAACCGATTTAGGTAATATTTTGTACAAAGATAGTTTGAGTCTCGAGAAAAGAAATAGGATAGTAAAATCTCTCGTCTAAAAAAAATAGTAAAATCTAAAAAAAAAAAAAAAAAAAGTCTCGGAAATCCTACGAAACTTTGCTATTACTATGCTGGTTTTTCTTTTAAACATTTATTTACGCGGACGAAGTTGCGGGTAAAGCTAGTGTCACCATATGGCTGAGAATCACGTTTTGCAGTACACTCAAGTTTGCACTGAATGTCGATAATTACATTATAGTTAATATGTTAGTATTCTTAGAATATGCTCTACTGTGCTCTGAGTGCTAAGTGTGAGTTTTTCTTTTCGCATTCGATCGTGAGCGCGTTTGGAGTTTACTAGGAATTTGTATGTAATTTGTACAGCGCCACCTAGTGGTAAACGTGAGAAACCAGTTTACCACTAGGTGGCGCTGTACAAATCACATACAAATTCTTATTAAACTCGAAACGCGCTCACGATCGAATGCGAAAAGAAAAACTCACACTTAGCACTCTGCTGACCTAAAGATTCACTGACCCGAAGACCTCGCAACTATATTCCTCTATACCACTCGAACAAAATGGAATAATCTAATTATTCACTCCTATTAATAAAAAAATATAATTTACAAGTAAACCGAGGCCAAAAGAATCTTATCTCTAAAGAAGCTCTAGTCTTATGATTTTACCTAGGAACACTTAAATGAAGTAAAGGACATATTGGAAAAGGTATCGCTCACTATAATAATAAAATATCGCAAAAGTAATTTTATTTTTAAGTATTTATATTTTATTAAAAATGTGACGTCATTGTATGATAATAATAATAATCTTTTATTTCATATAACAATATTGGCACTGTTACACTTAGCTTAAAAGTTTACACAAAATGCAATTATGGGTAATTTTTTACATTAACTAATAATGAAATAAAATGTGACATTCTCTTATATAGTTATCTTAATAAAATATAATTAAATGTGATTTAGCAAATTTTAAATAACAATAATATATAATGTCTCATTTTATATAACGTTTAACTAAATAAGTTATAAGTAAGTTTATAATAGTTTTGCACACCGGCACTACCGGATGACTATGGCGAGCTAGAAATTATGTTGTAACACCTACTGTATATAACCCATTTTCATGCAAATAAAATATTCTATTCTATACTTCACGCCAGTTTTAACTGTATACTGGCAGTGCAAATTAATCTTTCATTATGCTGAAAATAAGACTAAGTAATTAAAATACCATTACAACAATTGCGATTTTTCTGTTTGTGAGAAACTAAATTTTAACGTGCCTGTTTATTTGTAATGCAGTAAGTACGAACCATAAAAAAATATTGGTATTTCTCTAGTTTTTTTACCTAGAAGAAAATTTCAGTAGTAGGCCGAAGATAACTAGTGATATTTTAAACATTTATTCTACGATGATTATTTGTAGTTACCAGGTTCAGTTATCGCAATTATAATGGAAGAGTCCTTGGAGTTAATAAGTAAGTGAAAGTTAACAGACCGGTGAATCGTGCTTGAGTATCAAATAATATTTCAAATCATCTTGATGATTAGGTTTTTGTTAATAATATAGCAAGTTAGCAAATAGTTCTTCTGATGGAAAGAGAAAACCATCGCCTATACGCTCCAAAGACGGTAATGGTGAGTTACTGTACGTATACTGTAACGATAATTCGACATGCTTAAGTTTATTAGCTACTTCATTATCCAAATTAGAACATAACACGACAATCATTGAGGCCAATGTGACAGCATTAGGTAAGGTGATGGTATTAAATACAAGCAAAAAAACTTCGCCTGTATTCTTATCTCAGTTGATTTCTTTAATAATATTATCCAGTTAATAGCTGATAAATTTGGTCACATTAACAGACTAGTGAATAGTGTCATAGCGCGTCAATTTAGAAGTTCTTCGATACATAGATTAGTGGATCTTTTAATTCTATTTTAATTATTCTCACAATTTCTAAACGTAAATTCTTGAATAATCATACAAGAAGTAATTTTCAGGTCAAATGGATATATTAGAGAAGTATTCTACTCTACTCCGAGAATGTCAACATATTTAGTAGCTTTCCTTGTTTCTGAATTTGAAGCGGGAAAGGTTTATGCCAATGGAACAAAAGAGTTTGGAATTTATACAAGACCCGAAGCCAAGAACCAGACTGATTATGCATTTGATTTTGGTTTGAGAGTTGTCCAAGCTTTGGGCGATTACTTTGGCGTCGATTATTATTCTACGGATCCAAATATTAAACTCGATCATGTTGCATTACCAGATTTTAGAGCTGGTGCTATGGAAAACTGGGGATTGGTGAAATACAGGTAAGATTAAATATAAGTAAAACTAATAATAGTCTAGCAAGTAGTGGTACCTTCAGTACAGATGCCGATACTGCTAGACTGTTATTATCCTGCATTCTTGTTCTATCTTAATAATTTCATTATTATTAAGATTCATTATTATTTAGTTTGTTGTCATTGTTGACCACATGAAGTCTCGAGTTCGATTCCAGGCTGGGCAATTTAAAATGTGCTTTTGTTTAGATAAAAACCATGTTGCCTGAGATTAGATAAGTGCCCAGTTGGCGGTAGGCTTGCCACCTATTACATTGTGGGACTAAGTATTTTCGAGTAATCTCGGTTGCCTTTGCTGTACCTCTGCCTGCCATTTCACTTCAATATAACGTATCCGAGGCTGAATACTATAAATATAGCTAATACCATGAATCCAGCCTCGGAGAAGATGCATGATGTGATCATTAGTCACATCATGGAACTTATACCGTTGGCTAATTATGAGCACGAGCAGACTAGTATATATATATATATATATATATATATATATATATATATATATATATATATATATATATATATATATATATAATAAACCCGGAAATACAAACATTTATGCTCATCACACAAATGCTTGTCCCAGTCGGGGATCGAACCCGAGCCCCGTTGATTGCGTAGTCAGGGCCGCTAACCACTCGACCAACGAGGCGGTTGTTATAATGTAATAACATGTAAAAACCGACGTTCAAACAGTGATTACTATGAATCCTACTTTGAATAAAATTAACAAACAGAACAAACTGGAAAACCATCTGCTTGTTAGTTAGTTAAAAAGTCGTCGACATTTGTAACTACAGTATTATGCGTTGGATTGTATTGTAGCGATCCAGAAAAAAAAAACACATTATGGCATTAAATTTTTGTGATACTTACATCGTAGTGGGTACAGACCACACAAATACTAACTGACACGGTGTTGGGCGCAAAATGCGTAGACGTTCATATAGATTTATCGTAAAAAATAGAAATATGCCATATTGAGCTATTTTATCTCGTGTTGTGTGGGTATGTGTAATACCTCTGAAATGATTTTATTTCAACGGTAAGTACTATAACTCTGTATTTCTTTATGTAAATACAAGCCACGTTAACAAGCTAAGAAATTACCTAGAAAGGTGGATCCAGTTAAATCCGTGGTTATGGGTCAAACTATAATTGTACCCTATAAAACTGCAATAAAAATTATGTTTTGTATTATCGTTTTCAGAGAATCATTGTTACTCTATGTGCCAGAAGAATCAACTCCCTACTTCAAATATAGAGTTGCCCAAATCGTAGCTCATGAAACCACTCACATGTGGTTTGGAAACCTTGTGACGTGTCATTGGTGGAGTGACACCTGGTTAAATGAAGGTTTTGCAAACTATTTTCAAGACTATATAACAGCTTTAGTAAGTAATATTATTATACTAGTAACAAAATTTATTATCCTTTTAGTTATTATTTTTTTATATCCCAGGAAAGCAAACAATATACATCCTGCATATTGACAAATGAAATAACCATTATTTGTTGACATGAAATATGATGAAAATTTAACAAAAACAAATTTTGACATGTCTGTATTTGAATCCGCGACTTTACTTTAAGTCGGAAAATGCTGTGATAATGTAAAAAAATTCTTTGTTGTGTTTTCAAAGGTAATCCTTTTTATAGCATTAAATAGCAAACAAGCAGATGGCTATTCTGATGGAAAGAGAAAGCAACGCATATAGACACCAAAGACGTTAATGATGCGTTGCTATCTTAACAGGTTAAACTAAATTTATGTAAGTCGTGCTACTGTCTTTCCACAGGGATATAATACATGTACTGGGATAGCAACACGTTATTAGTGACAAGATCCTGATTTTTAAATGATTTATTTACTCGAAAAAAAATTGCATTTTTATTATTTTTTAATATTAGAAAGCATATGCTCTTTTAGATTTGAAATTATATCTCTCGCAACATACTTTGAAACTTCTGTTTTGATAAAAAAATTGTTTTTTAATCAAAACACAATATTTTTAGATCGAACCTGAAGTTGGTTCAGAAGATATGCTAGTAATAGGATCAGTTTACGCAGCATATGATGCAGATGATGCACCTGATTCTCCTCCAATTACAAACAACAATGTGAACTCACCAGCAGAAATCAGTGGACATTTTGGTACAATAACCTACCAGAAAGCTGGTTCGGTTATCCGAATGATGCATCACTTTATAGGAGATGAAGCTTTTAGATTAGGTTTGAACACCTATTTAAAAACTAAGTGAGTAACAATTCATTTATCATAATTTTCAATCAAAATAACAAGATTTAGCGTTACCCAGGCGCGTGCGCTCCTTATAGGCAGAAAAGCAGTGCTTTACTTGCCATTCACAGATATTTTAATAAAACGTTCGTACGTTTTAGATGATTTTAATTAATAATAAGTAAATGAATAAAATGTGTCATAATCATGTGCACGCCGCTGAAATCTATAAAAGAAAAAGTTTTTGTGGCCGAGTACTCCGCCGCATACTCAGTATCATAATCCTGTGCACGCCGCTGGCGTTACCTACAAACTTAGCGCAAAAAATTTGCTTCAAAAAGATGTATACAGAAACATCACAAATATCGGAACATCATAAAAGCATCTTAATAATTATCAACCTTATTTTAGTAGGTTATGGTTTAGTTTCGACTATACAGCTTTGTCGACGAGGTCACAAAATTTTTTAGGGCCTTAAAGAAATCAACTTTAAGTACATAGTTTAAAATTGCAAGTCACATGCTATGTATAAAAGGTTTTCGTGACTACGCATCCGTACATTGACTGTGATTGGACATAATAAGACCACAATTTATTCGTGCTGTTATTTCATTAGCCATATTTAAGGTCACCAATATCTTGATTCTGGTTATATTTGATTGAATATCACAATACTTAAAAGGAATAAATGTCTTAACGCCCATATTCCCATAGGCGACTAAGGTGCAACTATTGAATCCACGATAACCCAAAATTATTAAATGTTATGATAGGATAAGTCCCAACCTATGAATAATTTAGGCAAGGAAAATTATATAATTATAAATTAATTTAAATATTTTCTTACGATTTACTATCGAACCCAATATTTGAACCCTGTATATACTAAAGCCCGTTTCCTTAAAAAGTTTATGAAAGACTTTTTAGCGAAAAGTCCCACGACTTTTCGCTTTCGCGGTTCTGTGTTTAAATCTGTTTTATATGGAGATTTTTGTCTAGAGGGAACTGCAGTGCTAGTAATCAGTAATCCAAGCTAGCTAACGGTGTACCAATATTCTTGTAGCTCCGAAAGCTTGTAAAGATATCAAGTTTCTTTAAAGCTGACATATACAGCCGTAGATATCAAGTGTATTTGAATAAATTTAAAATTCAGGTAGTAATTTTTAACAATAACCTTTTCGATCTACTTATAACTCATAAGCTACCTTAACATATAGACAAGAATAATCATCTATTTGCGTGAATATTACAAAAAAATACTGCCCAGCGGAATGCGTCGCTCAAGTAAATTGCTTCTATTAGCTGCAGTTTGGTCGATAAGGTTATTGTTGAATATTTTTATGTCATATAGCAAAAAAGCTAATGATTCCTTGATGGATATAGATAACGATAGTCTAGCTTTTAACGATAGAATATATATTTATATTTATTGTTATATTAGTTGTTATCTGTTTTGAAATGATATAGGTTTACCAGATACTTTCAAACCAGAGCAAGACTGACGACTTTGTAGTAGCAGATAGTAATGGGGTACTACCAAACGCAGACATGACGTAACGGAACGTAGCCGTATACACACCTACACCGTTTTTACTATTACGTTTGATATTATTGTTACGCTTCTACACTATACATTTCACCCTGTAATCCACTGTTCTTGATTCAGATTTATATTTGTCTAATGTGAATAAAATATATTTTTAGGACAAAAATAAACTAATCCCTTCCATAAAGTATACTTACTGTGTGCCAATTTTCATTTAAATTCGTTAATATATTTAAGCTTGATGGAAATACAAAAATCTGAAAACACCTGTATTATATTTGTAGTACTAGTAGCGGTCTGGTACGCAGCTTTCTAGACAGTAACTTTTTTGTGAATGAGAGAAACCTCGTGTTAGTCTGGGCTCCTTTAAATAATAGGTAAAGTGCCGTTCAGCCAGGCAAGTCGTAAAAGTCATTACCTTTGTGGCTACTAAGTGGTAGTTTTGCATTGCCCCGCCTGGGTCTGGTACCACCACCTTACCTATTCCTACCACAGCAGCGTCAATGCTGTCAAAGTTGTGTTCTGGTTTGGAGGATAAGGTAGTCGGTAAACTTATGCATGTGGCATTAGACTTAGCTACAAGATAGCAACACACCATTAACATCTTTGGTGTCTATAGGCAACGATTGACTCTTTCCATCAAGAGACCCATTCGTATGTTTGCTATCTTATGATATAAAAAAAAGAATTTAACGTGAACGATGCATTTTCCGAGATATGTTAAGAAAGGACGTGGACTACCTTTATATTGATTTCATTAAAATTCAACTGTTTGAATACGATAAATAACAAAATTCACAAAATTCTTACACATACGCACACATACATTTTTGTATTTATAATAAAAGTGATATCAGTAAAATTGTAAAATGATAAGACTCTTTTCCTTCCAGTGAGTTTGAACCTGGATATCCAGATAAATTATACAGTGCTTTAAATACTGGTGTATCTAACTATAATTCACTATCTAACTTTTCGGGATCTGATATCACAAGCATAATGAGTTCATGGGTCGTACAAGCTGGTCATCCTATTTTACATGTTGATGTGGATTATGAGAACGACATTGTCACATTAACACAGGTACATGTTTATATATATTTACTCAACAATTCACTCAGTAAAAGTTGAAGCATTGGACCGCCGCCCGCACCCTTTTGGTAAGGGACCATAACTACGCAAACGATCGGGGTCAGGTTCGATCTCCAATAGGGACAAACAATTATAGGATGTGCACAGATGTTTGTAATTCTGAGTTCGGGTGTTTTAATGTTTGCACACGTATTTCTGAGTATTAGTTTCGTTGAATAATAAAAATAATAAAAATGATTCCAGACCAATTTTTGTAATTTGGCCAGCGAATTCTTAATTTTATTAATAATTCAACTGTCGTTGAGTGAAATATTGTTAATTTTTCTTAAAAAAGCATTTTTATATAGGAGCTGATAAAGCAAAAAATACTTTTATTTCGTTCCTATTATTTCAATGAATATCAAAATTAATAAAAATTTTGTCAGACCAATTTTTGTTAATCTGTCCACCGAATATTTATTTATTAATATTTCAACTCTCGTTGAGTGAAATACTGATCAACTTTCTTAAAGATGCTTGCTCTAATAAAGCAAAAAATTCTTTTATTTCACTCTAGCTGACGCATTTTTGCCCGCAAATAATATAAATAATTAATTACCGCCATTAATATACCCTTGATATAGTTTTTCATACACATTTTAGCCCCTATTTTAGTCCCTTGTGGATTGAATTTGGAAAAAATATTAGCCTATGTTTGAATCCGGATTTTTATTTTGCTAGGCAGTTTGCAAAAGAAGATTGGCCAAACCTGTCACTAAAATTGTGATTATTAGGTAAAAGTGTTCTGTAACGTCTTGCCTGATTTTTATACCTTCGCTTACCTATTCATGCCGAAATAACGTGATGATCTAGTCTTCCAAAAGAGGGCCTTATAAATCCGGACTGAGAACAAAGCAAAGAATCTTGGTGAACAGACATATCAAATTAGTTGGTCACTCTTCATTTTATTATTTGTTTTATAAATAGTTTTTGGTATTTTTTAATTTTCAGAAACGATTTTATATAAACTCATCTCATGAATCTAACGAAATATATAAAATTCCGATTACCTTTACCCAAGAAGATGATATAAATTTTGATAACACTAAACCTGTTTTAATTATGGATAATGATACGAATATTTTAAAACTTGACGATGAAATTGATGATGACGAGTGGATTATATTTAATATTCAAGAAACTGGTAAATATCTTTATATTTACTTATTCCTGTGGTATTTGTTATAAGTGAGTAAATGTAATTATATTTTTATTGGCATAAATATTGTTATATGTAGTATCTTCACGCCCGTATCCCCTAAGAGTTAGGCAGATGTACATCCAGTGCACCCATGATTAGCCGAAGATACTTAGTTCCATAATGTAATAAGTGGTAAAAGACTATCGTCAACCGGGCTTTTATCCAGTCCTGGGCAAAGTTTTTTTATCAGAAAACTGAAAAAAACACATTTATGATTTCCCCGATCCGGGAATCGAACCCGAGACCTCATGTGGTTAACACCGACTCCGGACCACTAGACCACAAAGTCGATGACGTTTAAAATACTGAATCAAAATTTATATTATTAGAAGGTCAAATCTATACATATAATAAAATCGTAGGAAAGTCAAAACTGTACATTGAATATTTTTTTTAAAAAATACTTGAGGCGTGATCTATAATCGATATCGAAGCCAAAAATATAGTTTTTAGAATTTTTGTCTGTATGTATGTCCGGGGTAAACTCAAAAAGTACTGCATGGATTTACTTCAAATTTTGCATGAATATTACTAACAGGTCGGGTCAACATATAGGCTACATATTATGACGCTATCGCCTATGGAGGAGGAGCAGTGTGGAGTAAACGAAGTCCGCGCGGAAGAAATCGCAGGCAACAGCTAGTAAAAAATAAAATTGTTCTTGTGATGAAAAGAGGTACCAATATACTGTAAACATCTATGGTAGTAAAATGTAATCAAAATACCTGGATAAAGAATTCTAAACATCTTAGTAACGACGAGAAAATCTTTAAATAAGAAAGTTTTTAATTGCAACCATATCTTATGAACAGGTTTTTACCGAGTTAACTATGACGACCGTAATTGGAAGCTGATATCAAATTACTTAAAGGGAAGTCAACGTGAGAAAATACACCATTTGAATAGGGCGAAGGTATGTGAAGTATTTTTTCTTATTTACTTATTACTTATAGATTTCTTTGAAATCAGGATAGCATAGAAATAAACCGTATTCTTGCTCACAGCACTCTGCCCACTCTGGAAGGGAATCGGAGAAATAATATATACCTACCTACCTATACTAGCAATCGCGTGTAGCTGAAGACCAAGCAATAAAATCTATTTTAAGTTTGACAACTGTGTTTAGTCGTGAAGAAAATAGCAAAGTATATATGTTTGTGTAATATGTGACACGAATATAGTGTGTGTAATGTTTTTTTTATCAAGCTATATCTATATTAAAATTATAAATGCGAAAGTTTGGATGTTTGGATGGATGTTAGTTACTCAATCACGCGAAAACTACTGAACGGATTTAAATGAAATTTGGCACACAGGTAGATAATGACCTGGAATAGCAAATAGGCTACTTTTTATCGCGAAAAAATTAGGTGATCCTGCGGGATTCACTAGAAACTCTTATAATGCAGCGGGCTTCACGCTGCAGCTAGTTTAACATATTTTTAATGAACATAATATAAAAACTGCAGCAATATATTTAAACTTTAACTGTATCAAATTATATACTCCACCGTTCACGTAAATGTCGTTAATACTTTTTCATTCACGTAAAAATATGTAGATTAATTTTATTGTTGAATTTCTGAAATTTAATTGTTTTAGAGACAAGCCCGTTGAGTTTTTTCCCCCGTATCTTCTAAGTTCGTCCGATCCGGTTGTAATTTTCAAAACGTCGACTCGTCAAAAGTGCCTGTAAAGGTTTATTCAAGTGAAACATTTGTTGATTTTGATTCATTTTATTTTATCACAGCACTTGAGATTACACTGAATGCTAGTATTTATCTTTACAGATTCTAATACGTGTAATATGTCGTAATTTTAAATTAGGTTAATAGAAATATACAGGTAATTTAAACGCAGGAAAACTGCGACAAATAGCTTCAGATGTGCTGTCTCTGAGACTCCGAAACTTTCACCAAATCTTTTTAAGACCCAATGGCATAGGCCAAAAAACAAAAAATACAGCCAAGAACGTCCTTTTATTCGGGAAGATATAAACCATATATTAAAAAAATTATATTTTGTAATTAATGGTTTAAATGTTGCTTTTACTAAAAATATAATTTAAAAAAACATTTCTTTGCCAGAATTCAGCCTAAAAACATTTTTTAGGCTGAACTCTGGCAAAGAAATGTAAAGAAATGTAACAACACAAATTGTTATTTCGCTACAAATAACATGCAAAGTACATTTTTTATGATTGTTCTTGGATAAGATTTATTGTTTCGAGTAATTGCTCATTTTTTGGCATATTCTATGGCGTGACACATTTTAGTCTGAGCAACGTCGTTAGAATTGTCTTAATTTTTTTTTTGTTAAATAAATGTGCAAATTGTCTTAAGTTAAATAAATGTGCAAAGATTTGACAGTTCCTGCGTTTTATATTTCTCAACAATATTCTTATTTGTTTATTCCGTAAGAACCTTTTACCAACTATAGTTAACTTTAAGAAGAGATGAATGGAATCAGGTGACTGAGGTAAATAGGGATTCATTTTTATACAGGTTGACTGGTAAAAGGTTGTACATATTGAAGGACATGCTTGTTAATGATCATAAGTAAATGATAAAAATATAATGATTTGAAAATATTGATTAACAACGAATCAACGAAATTAGTTTGGTAATATACAAAATGTATGGTCATCGTACGTTATACTTACGAGTCTAGTAGCGAGTTCGGTATTCGCCGTGTTGGATTCGGGTTCCTTTAAAGAATAGACCAACCGCCGTTCTGCCAGGCAGGTCGTAAAAGGCGACCGATTGGCTACACGAGTCACTACCATCGTTGTTACTAGGTGGTAGAGTTCTGCGTTGTCTCACCCAGTCTGATATCACCGCTTTACCTATTCCTGCCGCAATAGCGTCAGTGCTTGTGGCTGTCGTGTTCTAGTTTAGAGGGTAAGGTAGCCGGTAAACTTATACATTTGGCATTAGACCTCGCATAGCAACGCACCATTAACATCTCTGGTGTCTACAGGCGATGGTTTGCTATCTTATCTTATATATAAAAATGAATTGCTGTCCGTTAGTCTCGCTAAAACTCGAGAACGGCTGAACCGATTTGGCTAATTTTGGTTTTGAATTAATTATTGAAATCCAGGTAAGGTTTAAAAGGTGAGAAAATATAGAAAGAAAATAAAAGTAGTTAAAAAGGCAGTACAACGTTCGCCGCTTCAGCTAGTATTATAAAAAAATGAACTCTTATGCACCGTGCGCGGGTGTTACTACTAAACATTTTTATTGCTTAACTAGGTCAAAATTTAACTATTTTTTAAAAACTTAGTATCTAAATCGAATACTGAACATACTCCTTCAGTATGTAAAGTCTTTTACCAGTCAACCTACAAATAGATAATAATTAATCATTTGTAACTTTTCAGATAGTGAATGATCTCTTTGCATTTTTATATGCTGATGAAGTTAAGTTTGATCTCTTACGTGACGTTCTTGGCTTCCTGTCATATGAAACAGATTATGCAGTTTGGTATGCGGCAATACGAGGTCTAAATAATCTGAGAAACTCTTATTTAGGAAGCGTTACTAAGGAACTAGTAGAGGTATGATTGTTATTACTATTTTACTTCTTTATTGTTACTACGTTTGTGTCTATATAATTAATTGTATGATAGCTTTCGGATTAAGTTAACATTTAGATATACATTTGAATGTTTTACATTTTACTGATCACTGACCTGATAATAGATAACATCTGAAGTTATATATGTTAATGTTCACTGACTGTAGTACTGTGAGATATTTGTTCTTTTATGCTTTGCTGCTATAGTCAATCGAGGGTACCAGGTTGTTTCTCTTCGTGAAGAGGATAACTGAAATATTTCCGAACCTTTACAGTAGTGATAAAATCTCGTTAATATTTATCGCTTTATGGTTTAGTATAGTCTGGTCAACAAGTGCCTTTTTGGTCAACTTTTTTCAGCAGTCTCCGAAAATTATGATTGAGGTGTCATTCGATTCGGAATGGCATCTAGATAGTTTTCGAAAAACAATGAAGTTCCACAAATAAAAATTACAAAAGTTATTAACAATTAACTTAAAAAAAAGGGGGGGTTTAGTTTTTTTGCAAATATCTCATAAACTAATAAAGATTTTTCAAATTTGAAAAAAGATTCAAAAAGAGGAGGAAATTTCCAAAAAAAAGTTCCGACTCCCGGAATTATAGGATTAATATTTATAATTTTCCCAGAGGGTTGAAAATACGCCCGAAAACGGGTACTCCGACTTGCGCAAGCCACGCCTCCTTCGGATCTTTAATGAATAAATATTATTTAAACTTATTAAATATGAAAATTAAAATTTGAAAAAATTCAGGTGCCTACAGGACAGATCAATAAACAATAATCCGTGGTCAAAAAATTTTTATCGCGATTTTTCAATAAGTTATCCATTAATTAATTAACAATTTTTTGTAGCACGAACATTAACATTGCAAGTGCGATAATTGTTAAACTATTAATCTAGGAATTTTTTTCTTACGTGGAGCTATTTTTCAAAGGTCTTAGAATAGATTCCCGTTGGAAAAATTAAAAAATTGTAAATTTTCATTTTGTAATTAACAATTTACTAAGGTGAAAAATTATAAAGCTTTATTAAACATTGAAAAAATGTTTTTTTTTCATAATATTATTATTGATCCGTTTTCTTATGATCAGAAGCTACTTAAAAATGATTTTTTATAATTTTTATCTCCTATTGTTAAAAAAATTGTTATAAACAAATGCGTTGTTTATGAGATAATTTAAATTTTTTTTTCGATAACATAATCTTTGATGACAATTATGATTTTTTTCAAAAAAACCGTTTCTTAAAAAAAATTTTTTATTGCTGAAAAACGCATTTGTTGATTAACAATTATTTTCTCCCACTTTTAATTAACATTAAGGAACCATTTTTTTTAAATCATTATTTATTTTTCTTTTTGATATAAAAAAAAAATTAATTTTCCATTGTTTATGTAATAAACAATTTGTTATAAACAAATAAATTTTTACCTTTTTTTTCTTATTTTACTTAATGTCACAAAAACAAACATGATGTATTTTTTTTTTATTTTTTTTACTATTTTTTTTTAATTTTTAAATATTCGTTGTCCGTAATTTCGTCATTCTTGCCTGGTTTTTCATCCTTAAAATTATTATAATTTATAAACTAATGGAGATATGATGGAAACACCCAAGACTTATTTATTCTTTATTAGTTAAAGAATAAATTCAGCTGAAAAGTTTAGTTGATACTAATTTATTTATTATGTTTATAGCAATTGTTAATGAAAAATACTCTGGAAAAAAAATTTTTTTTTTTGCTTTAATGCTTAAAAATCATATCAATTATTAAAAATATGACTATCTCATATAATTATTTCACTATTTGAAAAAAAATTATAATGAAAAATGTGAACGGGTCTTGAAATTTTTTTGTAAAAAAACGTTAACCCTCGGGTTACGGTAACCCAGTCCGTACCTTGAGGTTTAAGTAAAATAAGAAAAAAACAAAAGGTAAAAATTTATTTGTTTATAACAAATTGTTTATTACATAAACAATGAAAAATTAAATATTTTTTTTTATATCAAAAAGAAAAATAAATAATGATTTTAAATAAAAAAAAAGGTTCCTTAATGTTAATTAGAAGTGGGAGAAAATAATTGTTAATCAACAAATGCGTTTTTCAGCAATAAAAAAATTTTTTTAAGAAACGGTTTTTTTTAAAAAAATCATAATTATCATCAAAGATTATGTTATCGAAAAAAAATTTAAATTATCTCATAAACAACGCATTTGTTTATAACAATTTCTTAAACAATAGGAGATAAAAATTATAAAAAAAAACAGTAGCAGTCGTGGGACTGCCGATAGAAGTGAAAACGGAATTATTAAGTTGAGAGTAATTAAAACTATATAACTATATAAAGCGTCCAACGCGCATATAATACAGTCAGAAATAGTCGATGTATTAGTGTATACGTGTACACAGGCTACTGCGCGTGCGCTAGTCTGGCTCTCCATAGCTATAGATATACTATTATCATTAGCATGTCGGTGACGCGAACCGAGGATTTTACCCTCTACCAAAACGCTCAACGCGCCTAAAGAAGTTTTCACTTCAAAAATCATTTTTAAGTAGCTTCTGATCATAAGAAAACGGATCAATAATAATATTATGAAAAAAAACATTTTTTCAATGTTTAATAAAGCTTTATAATTTTTCACCTTAGTAAATTGTTAATTACAGAATGAAAATTTACAATTTTTTAATTTTTCCAACGGGAATCTATTCTAAGACCTTTGAAAAATAGCTCCACGAAAGGAAAAAATTCCTAGATTAATAGTTTAACAATTATCGCACTTGCAATGTTAATGTTCGTGCTACAAACAATTGTTAATTAATGGATAACTTATTGAAAAATCGCGATAAAAATTTTTTGACCACGGATTATTGTTTATTGATCTGTCCTGTAGGTACCTGAATTTTTTCAAATTTTAATTTTCATATTTAATAAGTTTAAATAATATTTATTCATTAAAGGTCCGAAGGAGGCGTGGCTTGCGCAAGTCGGAGTACCCGTTTTCGGGCGTATTTTCAACCCTCTGGGAAAATTATAAATATTAATCCTACAATTCCGGGAGTTAAAACTTTTTTTAGGAAATTTCCTCCTCTTTCTGAATCTTTTTTCAAATTTGAAACATCTTTATTAGTTTATGAGATATTTGCAAAAAACTAAACCCCCCCTTTTTTTTAGTTAATTGTTAATAACTTTTGTAATTTTTATTTGCGGAACTTCATTGTTTTTCGAAAACTATCTAGATGCCATTCCGAATCGAATGACACCTCAATCATAATTTTCGGAGACTGCTGAAAAAAGTTGACCAAAAAGGCACTTGTTGACCAGACTAAGTATGATTGATTGAAATAACCTTGTTTTATTTGACCTTGATTGAATGAAAACGAATGCACCGCCCAAATAATCAGACACTCCAGTGTTTTCTCGAATCACGGGTCGAACAAAACTGACAAACAGATAGTTATTTAGTACGTTTTTATCCGCTACTAAGTAATTTTGGTACATTCAAACTATAATTTGATGAGACGGTAGTTTGTACAAGCAAATATTTTTTTATTATTATTATTAATAAAAAAGAAGTAACTGTCGACACTAGCTCAGTGGAAGAGCGTCCCGGCTTTAGGGAGATGGTCGCAGGTTCAAATCCCGTGTGTCGATATTTTTCTTTAATGTTTTTAAGGTTTTTCCAGTTTCCCAAGCACGGGGTGAGTGCTATAACATAAAAATAATTAGAAATACGAAAGTACTGATCAAAATTATAAATGTGAATTTCATCTGTAACGATGAACTTATTTAACTAGTTTTACGTATGTATAGCTGGTGATCAGTACAATCGATCATATAGCAAAGAAGAATTTCGCCGCCTCGAGTCAGTCGACACTAGCTCAGTGGAAGAGCGTCCCGCCTGTAGGGAGATGGTTGCAGGTTCAAATGTCGGTATTTTTCTTTGTTGTTTTTAAGGTTTTTTCCAGTTTCCCAAGCACGGAGTGAGTGCTATAACACAAAAATAATACATATTTATTATTTTAATTTTTTTTTGACAGGATTTCGCCCTGAAATTAATGGATAATATAATAATTGAATTAGGATATGAAGTAAGACCGACAGATGATTTTATAACACAGAGAAATCGCATGCAGATATTGGAATTTGCCTGCAAATTAAAACATCAAGGTTGTTTAGAAAATAGCTTAGAACATTACAAAAGCTTCAAAAATAATGGTGTTGCGTAAGTAAACATTGACTACAGTCTTACAACTTAAATAATAACTTAATTGATTGTGCTAGAAGAAAGATTATGTTTTTTGTGTGTACGATTTATTATATTTGTTTGATACCCTCTTCGGCCTAAATGACATAGACCGGAATTCAACAAGAGATGGTTAAGTTTTGATCGAATCCTAAGTCATAAACGGCGTTTACAAATCAATTTACTTCATTTCAGCATAGACAACAATTTGGTTATCTGTCTTCATTGACTTCAATGTTCTTTTTTAAATTGGTAAACTCGAACATTAGTGTAAAACGTAGTGATTGTATATTCTTTGTTTTGGTAGCTTGATAGTTATCGTAAGATTATCTTTAATTATGAGCATAAGATAGACTGTATATTATTTTTAAAATATTTTACATCCTTTTTAACTACCTGTCTGCGCTTAAAGAAGGATTATGTTGTTTTAGAGTAAAACAGAGTTGGATGTTTGTTTTAATAATATTTTCTTTTATAATAATATTGGTTAGAAGAATTGAGTTACTCTGAGATATATCACAATACCACGTATCCATGCAATACACGAGGTATTGTATGGATACGTGATACCTGTCACTGCGTTTTTCTAAACATATTTTCATCATGCATATCATTCTTCTCTTTCACTCTCTTTTCACTTAGTTCAATATTTAGCCTTTCCCGAAATTCTACTTTGTTGTCGAACTGTTCCACTTAAAATTTTGGAGTTTTACGTTAATTCTTTTCCTACTATATTTATCATGTTGACACCAGGAAAACGAGTCGAAACGAGAAAGGGAATAGGTAAATTATTCTTTAAAAGAAAATAATGACTTCGCCGCGTAAACTTGGCTGAGCAAATGACTAGGTGAGTAGGTCGCTAGTAAGAGGGTTTAAGGTGGATGTTAATTGGGTAGCAGGTTGGTGTTTGGTGGGTAGTCGGTGGGTAGTAGATTGACATTAGGTGAATAGTAGCTACATAGCTACTTATGTAGTAGGTGTATAGTAGAAAGTTAGTAGGCGTGTAGTATGTGTATCTTCACGCCTATATCCCTGAAGAGGTAGGCAGAGGTAGAACAATTGCACCCACGATTGGCCGAAGATACTTGGTCCCACAAATGTGATAAGTGGCAAGCTTATTACCAACTGGGCACTTTCTAATCCCGGACAACTTTGTGTTTATCAGAAAACTGAAAAAACACTTTTTTTTAAAGTGCCCGACCCGGGAATCGAACCCGGGACCTCATGTGTCAATGCCAACGCTGGACCACTAGACCACAGAGGCGACTAGACTGGGTGTGTAGTAGGTTGATAGTAAAATATTTCAGCAACATAAAATTACCGTCACAGTGGCAGTGTTACAATGATTTTCGTTAAGCCACTGTGTTTTTGTGTAATCTAAAATATATTTAAACTAGCTGACCCGGCAAACGTTGTTTTGCCTTACATATTAGGAATCCATAGTGGACAAACAACGTGACACGTAATTTATATAAGTATATTGGATTGTGCTTCCAGGCAGCCGAAAGCGCATTGAATTTTATACGGTGGTTAAGGATTCTTAAATTTTCTAATTTTCCGCGCAATTTTCGTAATATTTTCTTTTATAAGACCCTTTTCCTCACAATTACAAACACAAAAAAAAAATAGTTAAAAACTAAAAACACGCTTTTTATAGAAAACCAAACTAAAAAATAGAAAATAAATTTTAATAAATTTAAATTAAGAATAGTGTTAAAAATTTCAATAAATATAAATTAATAATAGTGTGAATAAAAAATAATTATTTTATTTAAAAAAAGCGTGGGGTGCATGGTGTCAATAATTATAAATATTTTATTGACATATGATATATGAGTAGAGTGATTATTTGATATTGATAATATCTTAAAAAGCACCCCACGCTTTTTTTTAAATAAAATATTTTTTCTTTATTCACACTATTATTAATTTATATTTATTGAAATTTTTAACACTATTCTTAATTTAAATTTATTAAAATTTATTTTCTATTTTTTAGTTTGGTTTTCTATAAAAAGCGTGTTTTTAGTTTTTTAAACTATTATTTATTTTCTACTTTTTAGTTTGGTTTATTTATAATAGCTTGTTTTTTAAATTTTAAACTATTGCACGGCTCATGATGCGAAGCATCAGAGAGTGCTTTACGATCGAAAAATTTTTTTAGCCTCATATTGGCAGCTATTATTAGTATTATAGCCTTGTTAGTTAACGGAATCAAGATATTTTGCATACTATTGTCGAGATAATTAAATGGAAATTAATTCTATACTCTCTAAAAATTGATTTAGTGCAATAGAAACGGAAAAAAACATCAAAATAGGTCAAAAAAATTTCCTGTCCGTCATGTATGAAACTCCGGAAACACTAACTTGTGAAAAAATCAATTATTTGAGTTAACTTTTTTTTTTAAATTCTAATCGACAATTGTAGGTCACCGAATGCGAATGGCTGATAATTTCAGTGTCGTTTAATTACAATTTATATATATATATATATATATATATATATATATATATATATATATATATATATATATATATATATATATACAAACTTGGCCCAAGTTAGGGTGACTCTAGGCTTGGCCAAGGCTAGGTTATTCAGTCTTGGCCCAAGCCTGGGTAATCATTGGAATGGCCAAGGCTGATTGCCCAGTTATGGCCCGGGCATAGGACAATATAGGTTTGCCAAGATGGGCTTCCCAATAATGTCCCAGGCATGGCCAGGTCGTTCAACTCTGGGGCTTCCTGTACGGACTACTATTCTTTTATCAGAACTATTTTTTTTAACCATTTTAGTTTTGTAGTTTATTAAAAATTTACTACCTAAGAGGCAATTTTTATCTAAAGCATCTAATATAAATATTTTATAAGGAGTAAAATTTTTTCAAGTGGTAATAAAAAAAATGTTTTTTTTTATTACCACTTGAAAAATGGAATAATTTTATCAAATTAGTGTATTGTCATCGGTTCTCGATAAATCTACAAAGTTTGAACGAAATCTGGCCGTTTAAAGTGGGTCAAAATCGCGCCCAAAGAAGTCGGTTACAAACAAACATACAAATATACAAACATACAAACATATAGGTGAAGCTAATAAAAAGCGTGTAAAAAAAAATACCGAAATTAGTCCAGCCATTCAGGCGTGATGTCGTGACCAAGGAAAATAGGGATTGATTTTTATATATATATACTAGCTGACCCGGCAAACGTTGTTTTGCCTTACATATTATGAATCCATAGCGGACAAACAACGTGACACGTAATTTATATAAGACTACGCGATTGTCCTTCCACGCAGCCAAAATGGCATTAAACTTTATCTGGTGGTTAAGTATTCTTAAATTTTCTAATTTTCCGCTCAATGTTCTTAATATTTTCTTTTATAAGACCCTTCGCCTCACAATCACAAATACAACAAAAAAAAACACCGAAATTAGTCCAGTTATTCAGGCGTGATGTCGTGACCAAGAAAAATAGGGATTGATTTTTATATATATAGATAGAACATAAAAACGATAATTTATGAAAAAAATATTTTTTTAGGATTCATCCAAGTTTGAGATCTGTAGCGTATTGCTCTGGTCTTACCTATGGAGAAGCGGAGGACTTCGATTTTATGTGGAACCGAATGTTTACTACAAATGTTGCTAATGAAGCACGGCTTATTGGAGACATTTTAGGTTGTACTACAGTTCCGGAGAAATTGAAGAGGTAAAAGCTTATATATTTTGTAAAATATAAGATGAGTAAGTAGCAGATCTCGTCTGGTAGTAAGAGACATCATCCTCCTCAAAGCCAAAACTACTGATTTTGTCATAAAATAGCAAAAAAGCCTCAATTGACTTGGGTTGCCACCCGTCCTATATTATATAATATCGTACTATATTTTAGTCAATTATAGAAAAACAATATAGGACGAAAAGTTCTTATTTTCTGTTTTACAGAAAGAATTTTTTCCGTCATGAATGTGAAATTGAGAGAAAAAGGGAATAGAGCGTATATTAATTTCATTAAAAATATAGACCTAAATTGCTCAGATGCCTATAATTATTTTAAAAATAATAAAACCTTGTTTGCCAAAGCGCAAAATAAATACCTACTCATGGAAAAATAAATAATGATTGAAAATAGATGTGTACTATTTTTCCCTGAATTGCCCAAAAGTACTATATTTTTTTGATTTAAAAAAATACTATTTATCTTCAAAAAAAGGTGGCAACCCTACAGGTGACCCATCTGGTCACCTAAAGGAAAAGGCAACCGTCGCCTATAGACGCAAAGATTTTTAATAGTGCTTTACTATCGGTGTGGCAGGATGGTAATTTTACAATGTGCATTATTATTTTAACCAGCTAGTTTATACTTAAATGGTAATGGTAACACGTCAATGGTAATATTTGACACTATTGCTACATAGGAATAGGTAAAGCGATAGGATTGAAACCAGGCAAAACCTTGCGGAAACCTGTCATCTACTCACAATGGTTGTGAATGACAGGGTTAACGATCATTTGCCTTTTACGAATTGCCTGGATGCCTTCAAGGATGGAAAAGGTGAGGCAGTGAAACTAAACCCAAAATAGGTTGTAGAATTTACTATTTTGTACCTATAATGGAATATGACACACAATTCGTCTCTCAATCATAATATTCACGAATTCCTAGACCAATATTGAACTGATTCCAATAAATTATTATATTTGTGTGATTGGTTTTTCACTGTAGTTGGATTAAGAAGTTATACTATTAAAATAATTCAAATAAATAAAGGAAGTGAAGCAACGTTTACTTACCAATAATACTAGTGAATGTTGGCTGTTAACTCTTGCAGCTTTCACAAATTGTGTTTTGTTTTCAGCTATTTATCATCCATGTTAGTGGAAAACAGTCCAATTAAAACGCAAGATCTAACAGTGCCTCTTGTCAGTGTTTTATCTAACAACAGTCACGTTGACATTGTTCTCGAAGTATTAAAAGAAAATATGACTCTATGGAATACAGTGTAAGTATATGTAAATATACAATGGTAGTATTAGTATACAGGTTGTGAGGTACAGTATAACGAAAATCGGTAGTACAGCTTGGGACCACGATTTTTTCTTTTTTTTATATCATAAGATAGCAAACAAGCAGATGGGTCTACTGATGGAAAGAGTCAACCATCGCCTATAGACACTAAAGATGTTAATGGTGCATTGCTATTTTGTGGCAAGGTCTCCAAACCGGAACACGACAATGACAAGCATTGACGCTTTTGCGGCAGGAATAGGTGAGGCGGTGGTACCAGACCCGGGCGAGACAATACTGAACTCTAGTAAAATGAAATGAAAACAATTCTGAAATGAAAAGTTTGGAATTAAGTCTGAGAATTTTTGATTTTTTTTGACGATTTAATTACCTTAATTTTGTATAGTTTGTTTTATTGTAATGTTCTACAGTGCTTTTTTAATAGTAAACTTTAAGAAAATACACAAAATAAGCAATGTATTATGCGCCACGGCTTCTTCGAGAGTTCTGCGGACGCAACGAGTCGGCGCAACGTACGCTTTACATTGTGTGGTGTGAAAATAAGAAAAAAACATAAAACACAAACTTTACAATTCTCACAAAAAGGGAATTCCCATCATGACCTGAGTGCTAAGTGCGAGTTTTTCTTTTCGCATTCGATCGTGAGCGCGTTTTGAGTTTACTAGGAATTTGTATGTGATTTGTACAGCGCCACCTAGTGGTAAACGTGAGTAACCAGTTTACCACTAGGTGGCGCTGTACAAATCACATACAAATTCCTAGTAAACTCGAAACGCGCTCACGATCGAATTCGAAAAGAAATACACTTAGCACTCAGAATGAAAAATTTGTATCCACACTAATATTATAAATGAGAAAGTGTATGTGTGCATTTGTGTGTCCGTCTTGCATGGCAAAACGGAGCGTCGAATTGACGTGAATTTTAAGTGGACATAGTTGAAGGAATGAAGAGTGACGTAGTCTACTTTTTGTCTCTTACTTTACTCGAGCAAAGCCACGCTATTTTCTATACTGATTCATTATCTACGTATATGCTAAACTTCACCTCAATCAATCTAGCTGTTTATACGTGATTGAGAAGCAAACATCCAAACATACTAATTTTCACATTTAGAATATTAGTGGGATGAGCATAGTTTTATAATGAACCATGTCACATATAAATAGACGTGTCAAACAAGTCACACATTTGGAGTGCGCGCCCTTTTTTATATCGTATGTTAGCAAACAAGCAAATGGCTCTCTTAATGGAAACAGATAACCATCGCCTATAGACACTAAAGATGTTTTTGGTGCGTTGCTATCCTTGTGGAGGGTCTTAATACCACATGCATAAGTTTACCGATTACATTAACCTCTAAACCAGAATACGACAGCGACAAGCACCGACTATTACGGCAGACGGTATTGCGGCAGGAATAGATAAGGCGGTGGTACCATACCTGGGCGAGACAATGCAGAACTCTACCACCTGTAGCCACGATAGTAGTGACTCCGATCCGATCTCCGACTGCCGATCAGATCGGCAGTTGGCCTATTCTTCAAAGGAGGAATACGGGAAAACTGTCACTGCCTTTATCATGCTTTTTGCCTTCTCTTTATTATTTGCCTTTCTTTTCTTTCCATCATAGTTTTTTTTAAAATAAGAAATCATGTTTTCTTATAGTTACCCGTCTATGGAGTCTGTTTTGTCTGCAATTGCGATGTCATTACATACGGAAGATGAGTTCACCAATGTAAGTATCAATGTATTACTACTGCGTTGAGCAATAATTTGTAAGCCCTTTTAAGAAAATTGCGCGTTATGAGGAGTATCAAACATATATTATGACATATCGGCATAGTTAAAGTTTATATGGGACTAGCTGACCCGACAAACGTTGTTTTGCCTTAGATATTAGGAATCCATAGCGGACAAACAACGTGACACTAATTTGTATAAGACTACGGGATTGTCCTTCCACGCAGCCATAATGGCATTAAACTTTATCCGCCTTATTATAAAAACAGGCCTAGATCTGGGTTTAAACCAAGATTAAGAAGTTAGGCTTGTTACGGTATTAAAAATAGATTCAGTACTAAAATTCATTCTTATTACAAAAACGAGTCTAACTGAGGACTAGCTAATACCGAAGATAGACCTTGGATGAACATGTATCCACAGGTTATAAGCTAAAATGACTCTAAACCATTCATTCATTCACTCGGCGTAACATGCAACGTTCCGTTACAACAAACATACTTATATGAAAAGAAAGCAAATTGTTTATTAAAAGTGATTTATGAGTTCGAAAGTGATAATAAAATAAAATACAGGTTACAATTTTGCTATGAAAATTATCTTAAATCTGAAAACGTTGAAATTATATGAATTTTGTTCTTATTTCCACTATATACCTACATGTGTACACGTATCGAGTTAGCGTACAACGAAATAAACTATAAAAAAAACAAAAAAAATGTGCGACGCGCGTAATTTAATCCGAATGTTTATAATAAATACTATATGCGAAAGTAAACATTTCAATAATATATATACAACAGCACTTCAAGTTACTTAATATTTCTGTATTTCCATAGCTAGTCTGTTTTTATTTATTATTGAAGCACCAAAACCTAAGTGCCTCAAGTAGGTACGATTAGGTTTTGTTATAAAATCTAGCATTACTTTTTTTACCGTAATCAATCAGTCAGTGCAGTCTATAGCACCTATAACTTTCAAAAATTAGCTATACGGCGAAACTTCCTCATTGCTTCTTCTTGCTGATTTAAAGTAGCTGGCATCTATGGGACAATCCAGCTAAAAGCCCTGCTATTTTCTTACAAGTTTTGCTAATGGTCGGCTGGGATACACCATGTAAGTCGGCAGTATCGTCTTGAATCTATAGAAACAATAATAATATTTCAGTAAGTTCTCCAGCAATTGAAATATCCTGGCATTGCTTGTAATGTAGATTATCAAGTTTATACACTTACCTCATGACGAGCCCAGTTACGTAATGCGCAAACCACTTGCAACTGAGGACTGAGAGCCTGTCCCCGAGGGTCATGAACTAAATCCTCTCGGAATAAATCCACTAACTATTTGGCTGGCAAACCTTTTTGTGAATCTATATTTTTTTCGAAAGTCTCCGTCAATTAAGTGAAACGGATTCACTCGACTTTGGGGTCTATTAAGTTTCTGGTATGTTTTCGATACATCCAAATCTTCCAAATCCTTTATATCAATTACGTTTATGTCCATTTTTTATTATTTTAATTACAAACAATTATTTCACAACAAATACGACGTTTATGTCAACTTTGAAGTTTGACGTTTTGAGCTTAGTATTAAAGTTAAACTAGGGGTCGCGCAGGTTTATCTTTAGAACCATAGAAGATACTCGGACTAGCGCTAAACCCGGTTTTATAATAACGTTTCATCTAATACTAGTAATAAAACTGGTGTTAAGGTCGGTACTATATTTAGACCTCATTTTGGAATAAGGCGGTATATGGTGGTTAAGTATTCATGAATTTTCTAATTTTCCGGGCAATTTTCTGAATATTTTCTTTTATAAGAACCTTCTCCTTACAATTACAAACACAACAAAAAAAAAATACCGAAATTGGTCCAGCCATTCAGGCGTGATGTCGTGACCAAGGAAAATAGGGATTGATTTTTATATATATAGATAGAATTTCAGTAAGCTAATATATTTGGTTAATTTGCTTTATAAATATATAATATTAATAAAAAAATTACATTTCAAAAAAACATTAATACATGCATGTTAATGTATTCATGTTTTTTGTAATGTAATTTTTTTATAAGATAAATAAGCTTATAGCTGGTATAAAAAAAACATTACAAATACTTGCGCTTAACACACAGATCATATGAACACTAATATACACGCCCTAGACACAAAACCAAACGTGTCGCCGCGCATAAGAGCAAACGCTCCTGTCACTGTCAAAAATGTCATATATTTATAGACATACTAGCTGCAGTGTGCAGCCCGCTGCATTATAAAACTTTTTGGCGAATCCCGCGGGATCACTTAATTTTTCCGAGATAAGAAACAGACTATATTCTATTCCCGGTCATCATCTAACTGTGTGCCAAATTTCATTGAAATCCGTTCAGTAGTTTTTGCGTGATTGAGCAATAAATATCCAACCAAATATCCATCTATCCTAACTCCCAAATTTTTGTATTACAATCTATACTTACATATAATAAAATCGTAGGAAAGTCAAAACTATACATTGAATATTTTTTAAAAGAATACTTGGGGCGTGATCTACAATCGATATCGAAGACAAAAATATAGTTTTTGGAATTTTTGTCTGTTTGTCAGTTTGTCCGTTTGTCCGTCTGTCCATCTGTCCGTCTGTCCGTCTTTCCGTCCGTCCGTCCGTCCGTCTGTCCGTCCGTCCGTCTGTCCGTGCGTCCGTTCGTCCGCCCGTCCGTCCCTCCGTCGTCCGTCAGTCTGTCTGTCTTTCTATCTGTCTGTTTATCTGTTTGTCTGTTTGTTTGTTTGTCTGTATGTATGTCCGAGGTAAACTCGAAAAGTACTGCACGGATTTACTTCAAATTTTGCATGAATATTACTTACAGGTCGGGTCAACATATATAAAAAAAAAGTATCTTCACGCCCATATCCCCGAAGGGGTAGGCAGAGGTACAACAAGTGCACCCACGATTAGCCGAAGATACTTGGTCCCACAAATGTGATAGGTGGCAAGCCTATCGCCAACCAGGCACTTTCCAATCCCGGGCAACTTCGTGTTTCTCAGAAAACTGAAAAAACACTTTTTTTTAAAGTGCCCGACCCGGGAATCGAACCCGGGACCTCATGTGGTCAACGCCAACACTAGACCACTAGACCACAGAGGAACATATAGGCTACATATTATCACGCTATCACCTACGAGGGAGGAGCTTTGCGGAGTCCGCGCGGATGAAGTCGCGAGCAACAGCTAGTATTAAATAATATAAATTATGTCATGATCGTGAAAAAAATAAATAAAACATTTTGGACTATTTTATCGTACCGAATGAGGTTACATGTTTAAAAATTACTAGAGATGCGCCGAATGTTCGGCTGAATATTCGTATTCGGTATATTCGGCATATTTTTTCATGTTCGTATTCAGCCGAATATTCGGTTGATTTGCCCAATAATTACCGAATATTTAAATTAAAGTTAATATTTAAAAAAGGACATTTTTAAACAGGTAGGGTAACTAATTACTAAATAAGTGTGGCTTATTCCTAAAGTTGTACATAGTGCTTGGTAAATGAAAGAAATACTACTTTTTTATTTATTGACAAAACACCAATTATTTATTGACAAAATAAAAAAGATTAACAATCAATTTAAATAAAATTTTAGTCAAATAAACTTCTGCTTTTTTACAAACGATGAAGTAAGTTAAATTTATATGAAACTGTCAATTATAAGAACTCTGTGTGTGGCCGCGTTTCCGATCCGATAGTACTTAGTAGTTTTTAAATATATGTTGACGTGTCAAAATAACTTGTAAAAAGTTTTATTGAATAAAGTACATTTGATTTTTGATTTCTGATTACTGCTATGAGTAACAACTTTTTTCAGAAAATATTTTGTTTTGAATGGGTGTAATAAATATAATAAAATAATTAAGCCACACAAAGTATACTTCTGTCTTGTCACTTTCGTATTCATTAAAAAATCTCTACACGTGCGATCTTTTATGTCTACTCATTTTCAAAAACGTTCATTGATGTAATATCATAAATTTCAATCAAAGTCTGTAGTTCCGAGATATTTTTAAAAAATTCCAGAGCGCCGTACCGACGTGTACAAACCTGTTTACCGCACAGAATTGAACCGAATGATTCGACCGAACATTCGGTTCGGTACACTTTGGACCGAATATTCGGTCGAACATTCGTATTCGGTTAAACCTTCATTCGGCGCATCTCTAAAAATTACCCTTAAAGTGATTTTATTTCGCCGGTAAGTAATATAACTCTGTATTTCTGTGCGTAAATACAAGCTACACTGACAAACTAAAAATCATTTTGAAAAGCATATCCATTTAATCCGTAGTTTGACAAGACAAACTTAAAAGATCCTAATACAGGTATTTCAGACCTTAAAGGAATGCCACAGGTTAAAAAAGGAATTAGCTTAAATTACGAATAAAAACGATTAATTATTGTCATTATCATAGTCTTTGGCCAAATCAGTCAGCCTATGGTCAAAGTCAGTCATAGTTTTGTAGCGCCCATGTTCCGTACCGCTGAAGTGTCAAAGTGATGGAACCAGCGGGCCAGCTTCTGGTCAGGTGACGTCATAACTGTGGAGGTAGATGACGTCACACAAGGACAACTAAGGAGAAGAGGAAGATCTTCCCAGCCAGGCAAGATGTACTGCCTGGGGACTGAGGTCCATTTGAGAAGCGTTGAAACTTGTATGTAATATGTACAAGATAAATAATAATTGTGATATCGCGATTCAGGATTTTATTGTGAATTTCATTTTTTTCCATTTTTTATTATTCTTTCTGGTAGCGTTTGTAGATTGCTTCAACCGCTATAGTACTCTCCCCAAAGACCGAAGGTCGATCTAATTGTGCCAGTAAAGCGTATGTGTCTTGAGTGCTCGAGTCTGCGGTGCGTCGAGACCGGAGACGAGCAGAATATGCGCGGTCCTCGGTGCGTTGCAACGAGTCCGCTCCGCTGTGGTTCGCAATGAGTCGGAACGAGCAGGACAGAGTTGCTGCATAGAGATCCAGTGAACGTAGGCAGTTCGAAGTGGATTCTGAAAAGCGTAGATGAGGCGTAGCTTGTGAAGCTGACTGATGCTGTTGGAAGTAGTAAGGTTGTAGCGTGCTGTTATGTCGAAGGTCACCACTGTGGCGTGTTGATGGCTGTTAGTGATGAAGTTCACGACGAGGTCACCACTGTGGCGACGTTAGTCCGTACCGCTGAAGGGTCATAGTGATGGATAAAGCGGTCCAGCTTCTTGTAAGGTGACGTCATAACTGTGGAGGTTGATGACGTCACGCAAGCATAAGGAAGGGAAAAAGGAAGATCTTTCCAGCCAGGCAAGGTGTACTGCCTGGGGACCGAAGTCCATTTGAGAAGCGTTGAAACTTGTCTATAGTGTGTACAAGATAAATAATAATTCTGATATCGCGATTTAGGATTTTATTGTAAATTTCATTTTTTTAATTTTTTATTGTTTTTCTGGTAGCGTTTGTAGATTGCTTAAAGCACTACAGTTTGTTTATTCTATAATTCGTCTAATAGATATTTGTGCGACGTTATTCGTAAAATTTCCAGTTTCGACCAGCAGGAAACAGCTAGTTTTATTCATTACATTGTCATTAATATATTTCAAGTTTTCTGTCAATTTGCTGTTTAGTTTTTGACAGGCGTCCTGTTTTTAGAAAGTTCAACTATTTTATCCATGCTAATATTATAAATGCGAAAGTCTGTCTGTCTGTCTGTTACGCTTTCACGGCTAAACCGCTGGACCGATTTTCATGAAATTTGGCATGGTTATATAGTTGAAGATCCGTAGTCAAACATAGGCTAATTTTTTTTCAAAAATCAGTTCCTGGAGGGCTGAAATAGGGAATTAATTTTTTATTAAAAGCTATTTGGACGGCTTATATTAATAAGTCGCGGGCGAAGCTGCGCGGGTCGGCTAGTCTTTTATATGTGTAAGTGTAACAATGATGTTTGTTTGTTAATAATCAAATTCCCATTGAAACAGTTTGCGAAACAAAGACCCTTTAATGACTGTTTGTTGAGGGCTGAGTGCTGTTTGACATACGTTCATTGGGGTCAAAAGAGAGCAATTAGCGAAAAAGGTTAATGGTTCCAACTTGAATTTACGATTGCCATGCCATTTTCAATTTTATTATCGCCACTAAGCTAATATTTTTTAATATTAGCATCGTAATACGACAAGCGGATGGTTCTCCTGATAGCAAGATAAAACCGTCGCCAACGTCTTGCCTGGATTTATTATTTTTTATATATCATAAGATAGCAAATAAGCAGATAGGTCTCCTGATGGAAAGAGTCAACCATCGCCTATAGATACCAGAAATGTCAATGGTGCGTTGCTATTTTGTGGCTAGGTCTAATGCCACATGCATAAATTTATCGGCTACAGTACCCTCCAAACCGAATTACGACAGTGACAAGCACTGACGCTATTGCGGTACGAATAGGTAAGGCGGTGGTACCAGACCCGGGTGAGACAATGCAGAACTATACCACTAGCCCCAATAGTAGTGACTCGCTTAGCCAATCGGTTGCCTTTTACGACCTGCCTGGCAGAACGACAGTTGGCGTATTCTTCAAAGAAACCCGGGACCAACACGTGGAACCACCACCTCATGGTACCACAGCCTTAATATCTATTCATATCAAGCAGCGTTTATTCCTGTTATAGTCGTAATTTATGCTTATTTGGTATTTTATGCATTCTCTATAATCTAGGTATATTAATATTATAAATGCGAAAGTTTGGGTGTTTGGATATTTAGATGGAAGGATGTTTGTTACTCAATCACGCAAAAACTACTGAACGGATTTGAATTAAATTTGGCACACAGATAGATGATGACCTGGAATAGCACACAGGTTAAATTTTATAATGCAGCGGCACAGTTAAAGTTTACATTGCGGGGGACTTTTAATGAGCCCACCTCTCGTTCCCACCACTGTAACTTCTGTAAACCAGAATCAACAGCGGCAACCTTCCTGATAACCACTGAGTTGCAAGCTCAGGGTACCCTGGGGAAAAGCTAACCTGTCTTGGATCTTGCAACTAAATTAATCAGAAGTATCAGAAGTAGGAGTAGGAAAATACGTTGCGGAAGACTGCAGAAATATAATATTTTAAAATAATATGCATTAGAAATACATAAAATTATTAAAAATAAATATTATAAACACTACACTTTTTCCCCGTGTTAGTACCGAGCTTCTTTAAAGAATAAGCCAACTGCCGTTTTAACAGGCAGGTCGTAAAAGGCGACCGATTGGCTATACGAGTCACTGCTATCGTGGCTACTAGGTGGTAGAGTTCTGCATTGTCTCGCCCGGGTCTGGTACCACCGCCTTACCTATTCCTGCCGCTATAGCGTCAGTGCTTGTCACTGTCGTGTTCCGGTTTGGAGGCTAAAGTAGCCGGTGAACTTACGCATGTGGCATTAAACCTCGCCACAAGATAGCAACGCACCATTAACACCTTTGGTGTCTATAAGCGATGGTTGACTCTTTCCAGCAGGAGACCCATCTGCTTGTTTGTTATCGTATGATATATATTTAAAAAAAACTACATTCATATGACGTTTATGATAACATACATACGTGTGAGTATACTAAGTATTTTCTTTACGGTTATAGTTGATTGGCAAACTTAAAAGAGTCTGTGGTCGAATTTCGACTGATCGCTAGCAGAAATATAACTGTGATTTTTTGTTGATATTTTCGTGCTACATTGGTACCTAGTTAATTTATAATCATGTGTCGTTTTATTCCTTAATAATGCATTATTAGCAACTGTGACTACATCTTTCTATCAGAAGATACATCTACTTATGATATAAAAACTGGCCAAGTACGAGTTGAACTCGCGCAAGAAGGGTTCCGTACCATGATCACTAAAACGGCAAAGATCACGTTTGTTCTGTGGAATATTGTACAAATATTATTTGAACTCCCTTCGATATTTATTTTATTTTAATTAGGTATTCGTTTTTAAAGCGAATATATAATCAAATATTCTGTGAATATTTCATGCATCTACCTGTTGTCGTGATAAAGATCGAGAGAAAAAAAAAAGTTACGTTTGTTGCACGGGAGTCCATCTTATATAATCGTTTTGTTCTCTTTTTTGGTATTTGTTATCTCAGCAGCAACAAAAATACATTATCTGTGAAATTTCAACTAACTTTCACAGTTCATGAGATACAGCTTGGTGACACAATGACAGACTGACTGACAGACGGACAGTCAGCGGAATTTTAATAATAGGGTCTCGTTTTACATTAAGTACAAAACCCTAAAAAGAACTTTATATAATTGTGACGTCATAGAGTATTATTAGATTTAGCAAAATGATCATGACCTACATCCAATGCATCCGAATCTGTATAGTGTTTATGAATCAGTTGAAGGTTGGAAAAACGCCAGAAATTATTTTTACACATACATACAAAAATTGCTTTTGATGTTACACCTATTTAAATATTGTGATTTATTTTATCTGAAGCGTTCTTAAAACGGCCAAGGTTTTGGATTCATAACCATTGCGACTAATAGCTGAACTGTAGTAGATTTCTGCAATGTCGCGTTGAATTTGGTTACGGCTTTCATTATTTTTGCTATTATAGTGTCAGTGTTAATCACTTTTGTATTCTGACATAAATAAATAAATATTCACGGGACAAATTATTGGACTAACCCCAAAGTAAGCAAATTATTTGCTTGTGTTAGTCAACGATACTAATACATAGAAAAACATATATAAATCCTAGAATATATTTAATAAACACCCAAACCCGGAAATACAAACATTTATGCTCATGACTTAAATGTTTTCCTGTGATAGAAGCGTTTGCTCATATGAACGGCAACACGTTTTCTTCCCAATGGCGTGTCTATTAGTACTCATGCGGTCTGTTATTTAAACATTATCACTGTGGATTTTTATTAAAAGAAATAACGTCTGGTTTCAAATTCCCTGTGTTGATCCGGGTTCATTTTAAAGTATATATACTCTTATATTTTATTGATAGACACATAATTAGTCAAAGTTTTTTAAATTGTAGTAACATATTTTTTTTCTTTCCAGTATGAACAATGGTTGTCTTCGTGTTCGGAGTGCAGCGAACAATCTTTGACAAGTGCTAAAAGTGCCTTAAATAAAGCAAGACAAGCCACTTCTTGGGCTGAAGACCACGAAGCTGATATATCAACCAGTTTAAGGAGTTTTTCGAATTGCTTTAAATTGTCATTCGTTTTACTTCTTCTTTCCATTGCTTCACTTATTGTAATTTAAGTTTAAATCCCATGTAGTTATAACAAATCGAAAAATGTTTTTTATGTATTTTTGTTTACTGTACTCGAACTCAAAAAAGTGCTGATTTAAATTGATTAAAATACAAAAATCTTTATAAAATATCATTATTAGTGTTAAACATAGATTATATATATTTTTTTTTAAATCTAAAAAGTATACAAGAATTTTCCGTTAATGTAAAACAAAGCAAAAAAATCTGAGCTAATTATTACATAACAGTTATGATATGTTTTTTTTAATTATTACATTACAGTTACGATATAGCCTTTACAATTATCTTGTTTTTTGTATATCCTAACAAAAAACATATAAAGAAATACCATCTTCAGTTTTTTAATATTTTCAAATGCCAATATTCTTACATTTTTTTTATAAAACACGCAGATGAAGCCGTCACCTAGCATTAGAAAATGGTTTTTGACAGCTATATGTAATAAGGTCATTTCATACAGATTTCAAAAAGTAATAACCATTTAAAATACGACTAAATACGGTTTGGCTATTCTTAAGCAGTGTCTTTAGCAGTGTTATATGTGCTTAGTTTAAATAAATAAACAGATAGATAGATAAGAAATAAAATATAATATTATTGTACTTATTATACTTTCTCCTTTTAAACAGGATCAGTTAAAAACGAATATAAATCTAAAGCATTTAATAAACATATTTAATCTGTATTTGAATATTTAGTTTCACACACAGATTAAACGGATACGCCTTTTAAGGCAATTTCAGTTAAGTCAATAGTTTGTCAATGTAAATGCATTTACACACAGAAATACAGAATTATAGTAGGTACTACTGATGAAATAATATCACTCCATGGGTAATTTTTAAACCCTGTCATCTCATCCGTTACGATAAAACGGTACAAAATGGTTTATTTATATTTTTTTACGATATAATATATCCGCAAATGTATAACGTTTTTGACAGTGATAGGAGCGTTTGCTCGTATGCGCAGCGACACGATTCCTTCCCAATGGCATGTCTATATTCATGTAGTATGTGGTTGCGCATCTTGCCGTTTTCTATTGCTTCCTTAAGATATACAACACGAGATAAATGGCGCGCGAGAGAAAATGCCTTTTTGATGTCGATTATATCGTCTACTTAACATGCATGCCACGAGTTGCTCGTCAAAAATTTAAATTAATCGTGTAAATAAACCAGAGTTGTCCTTGAAACACCATATTATGTAAGTAATGTTATTCATCAGGTCGTTTTGTTTTTTGTATTTTACTGCAAAAAAGCTAACATGTCACAGTATTGTTTTAATTTTTCTTACAGAGCATCTTAGCTTAGCACTAATGCTATATTGGTAATAAAGAATATTCAAATAACTAAAAATATAAATTGCTCAATATGCTCGTATGTATATAACTTTTTACGACAATTGCGAAGATCAATGATTATGAATTTTGGACAGTTAAAGTTTTTAAGATGCAATCAAAGCTAATATTTTCGAATGATATTCTAATCTATTTATATAATACATTTTAATGCATATCATATAAAAAATTGCTTTAATATAATAATAACACAAAGGTATTTAATTTTTCTTAATAATCTGACACACAGCCATGAATGTATACAATTGTATGTTTACCCATAGGTCTATAAAGTCTATGACCAAACTGAGTAATAGTTTGCTTTTCCTTTGATTTGTCTAATAGATATATTTTTTGATTTAACATTAATAGACTTAAGGTTACCTATTTGCATATACTTACAAATAAAAAAAAACTTAGCTATAATGAACATCTTTATTATTATTGATCAGGTGATTTACTAACCAAGTTTAAGATCAGCTAGGTAGTAATAACTGTTATGTCGGATCGATAAAATTACGCTATTATATTTTACCTATTCAATAGAAAAAAAATTGACAAAAAATAAATAAAATTAATGTCATCACCATTGTTGCCAATTAAATTGAATTATGTGTACATGAACACGTGTGTCAATATATAGCTTAAAGTAACTGTTTTTCTTTTTTGCTATTAATAATGTAAGTACAATTTAGTGTTATTTTTATCATCACTAACGTGCATTCAGTTTGGTTTATAAAATGTAAATCCGTACTTGGCTGTAAATTATTAATATTCATGTATAGCTAGCTATCCATGTAATTTAAGCGCTGTAGATTTTGTTAATAAATAAATAAATAAATAAATAAATAATAGCCTTAGTGTGAAACAGTACACGTATATAAGTGATAAATTAATATTGCATTAGAAATAATGTATTCAATGCCAGGGAAAGTTGACAGTACTGTCTGTTACTAATGGCGCATTTAGTAAAAATGCTGGTTTCGACTTGTAAATTCTTCTAATTAGTGTTAACATCACGATTTTGCCTTGGCGTATGGTCTAACACAATTGATAATTTTGCCTACACGAGTTTCCGATTTAGATGACCATACGCATTCACTGTAAGACCTCCTGCTGATTTCTCATCTAGACCATTATCAGGTGTATGTGGACATTCCACTTGGTACCTCAGATCACTACCTGACCCGGAGTAAAATGACATGGGTCTCTCGCTCTCGGATTAAATCCTGTCGCTAAATTCTTAAATCGGACGTCGTTGCGTCAAAATTCAAAGTTCCACCCTTAACTCCTTGATGTCTGGAAATACATAACGTGCGTATTTCGCGGCTCTTTTTATCTCGCGCTACTTTCTCATAGAATCAATTTCCGGCATGGGTTTCCGAATGGATACGACATACGCGTCTTAAGAAAAGAGCTAACTGTTTCTTAAAGTCCAGCAACGAAACTGGAAGACTTCTATAGTGGTATTTTGAACACTTGTTAAAAGTTTACATTCTCTACTAATGACTTATTTTAAGGACGTAACCCAAAGATAAAAATTCGTATCTCTAGGTTAATTGTGCCGGTGTATTCGTCTATTTATCTTACAGCTTTTTCATTAGCCATAGGCAAATAGCGCAATATTTATGAAACAATTTGTAAAATGTTTCATAGTAAGATACTTTACATGAACTACCACTATGCTGTTAAATAATTAAATAAAAATAATTATTTAACTCTAGTTATAGCTAGTATAAGTTAAAAATTGTTAAAATCCTTTTATATAAATTTAATTTTGATTTTCTTGTGAATAGAGATCGCACTCCACTATAACGTCTAAATTTTATGTAGATATTAGTACCTACTAACTACTTATTTAATAGATATATTTACTTAGATATTAACTTCTTAGTTTACTTTAGTATATTATACTAAGGAAATTTAGGGTTGCCAAATTTTTGTATAAAAAATAAATTTTACAGCGACAACAAAGATAATTTGAGACCCGAGAAAGAACATAGAATAGATTTATCTTGAGAATCCCACGGAAACGGCAACTATACAGGTTTTTATTTTAGATTTATTTCACGCGGACTAGGTCACGGCTACAGGTAATAAAATATAATACTGTTTAACAATACGGCTGGTAACCCTAAAAGTTATTGTATGTTTTTTTATTTTATAAAATAACAAACAAGCATGTGGCTCCCTTAATGTTAAGAGATCACCATCACATATATATACAAAGATGTTTATGGTGCATTGCTATCCGTGCGGCGAATTAAAGTGTATAGCACTTAATATAATAAGTGTATAGCATATTATATATGCATAAATTTACCGCTACATTATCTTTCAAACCGTAACAAGTGTAAAATGTATAAAAAGTATAAAAAGTTTTTCGCCGTGTTGGTCCCGGCCTCCTTTGAAGAATAGGCCAACTGCCGTTCTGCCAGGCAGGTCGTAAAAGGCGACCGATTGGCTATCGAGTCACTACCATCGTGGCTACTAGGTGGTAGAGTTCTGCATTGTCTCGCCCGGGTCTGGTACCACCGCCTTACCTATTCCTGCCGCAATAGCGTCAGTGCTTGTCGCTGTCGTGTTCCGGTTTGGAGGGTAAGGTAGCCGGTAAACTAATGCATGTGGCATTAGACCTCGCCAAAAGATAGCAACGCACCATTAACATCTTTGGTGTCTATTGGCGATGGTTGACTCTTTCCATCAGGAGACCCATCTGCTTGTTTGCTATCTTATATATATATAAAAAAACACTATTGCGTTAGAACTCATACATCAGAAAAACCGTCTGTTTTGTGGGAATCCTCTGTCATAAACAAGCACACGAATATGTAAGAAGATAATATCATTGTATGACAGGGAAACTTATTAAGTAACGTTATTAACTTTTTTAAACAGACACATTTCAATTATATTTTTCCTAACCATGTTTTATGATTATGTAATTAATGTAAATGAGTTTACCCTCTTCGGGGACTCGGTGACTTTTTTCAGGTTAAGATAGAGTCTAAATTGATAGCATTTTGTCAATAACTCAAATTACCCTTTAGCTATCAATTTACCACATGAGCGCTAATTATTTATCAGCGACCAAACTAGTATTTAATAATCAATAGTTATATATTCTTAACATGTTTATTATAATAAGTTAGAATCTATAAGTAGATAATAACTATAAGGAATAACAAATATAAACATATAAGGAAAAATAAAGTGAAGCATTTCAAACGAATATTTTTTTATAATACATAGATGTGACTTGTGAAAGGTTAATGATATTATGTACAGAATATACAGTTTATATAATAATAAAATGTAGAAATAAACTATACATACATGCATATAAATTATAAATTTTATAATATTTATCTTTGTTTAAAAAGTTTTTAGGAATAAAGTTATAATGTGTTTTGTGTATTTATTATCAAGACCAACCGACCGAAATAGTTATTTTCTATGGTTATTTCTAATTACATATGATATTGAAATTTTACAGTTTATCAATTTACAAAATTGTTTACACATTTTTACAACGATCGCTTTTTTAATGATAGCAGGATTAATGTGCTCCCCAAAGCTCTGGAAAGAAGTCACCACCACAATTCCAGATTGTTTTTGAGATATAAAAAATTATAACTATTATCCAATTCCAGATTCGAACTAGGTATCGATAAATGAACAAACAAGTGGATCTTGAATAAGAATTTATCTTACACATAAATTAAATAAATATTTCTTTAAAACATTTAACAGTTCTAAAAATATATATAATATTTTTTAATAGACGTGATTGTTTTAAGAATAATTTCGTCATTTAAATAATAAAATTATTTAAATATCATTTATACCTAACATATAAATTTAAGGTGCTTGAGATAAGCAAAAGAAGTCATTCAATTTCTTAACATCTTTCTTGTTATTATAAAAAAATGCATGAGTGTGTGAAATGAGTTACAGAAAGTGAATCTCGGTTGCAATGATTTTTTTATTTTCCCAATTTTTTTAATTTCAGAGAGGGGAAAGAAAAAAAGGAGTGGAGGATCCCCACTCCTCTTCAGAGAGGGGAACGAAAAAGAGGAGTGGGGATCCTCCACTCCTTTTTTCTTTCCCCTCTCTATTTTTTCCATTACCCCCTTCCCCTTCTTTTCTCCTTTCTCCCCTTTCTACCCTCTCTTTTTTTCCTTCCTCTGTTTTGCTCATTTTCTCTCCCTCCTCTCTTTTTATTCCTCGTCTTTACTCTCTCTCACTCCCTTTCCAGACAAACTTAAAATATTTTGTTTTGAGTTTTTTTTTTAAATTGTCTACACTAAAGAAAGACCCGTGATGAAAGCTCACGGCTGAAAATTCTATCGCTTTTTTTTCGCCTATCTGTCAAATCCATGCCACCCGATAAGGAAATTAAATTTGTTCTAAAGCTAAGCTTTCCACTTCGAAATTGCCCAAAATAAACATCGGGTGATTTTTTGTTTATGACGTCAAAAGGAAACGGAAAAACTTCAGTTTAATAGGGTTCCTTTCATTATCTACTATTCAGTAAATGTTTTGGCAAAGCGGAACTACCACGTCGGCTCGTCAATAACAGTTCCGAGTTCCGTAGCATCGATGCTCTTCGAAATAGCTACTTCGCGCGTAAAGTTGGCAACGCTCGCTCCGCGACTAGACGTATTCGAAATTCAACCATGAACGTCTAAAGAAAATGTTTTTCGCGGGGACAGAAAATTTTCATTCTTGTGTAATATTCAATAAATGCTATCATAAATTAAACTAAATTCTTACGGAGTTTGAACTTTGTATTAAAAGTGACACATAAAATTTAAAAAGTTAAGAAATACTGGCCAGTTACAAAAATGCTTTTATTTTTCCTATTATTTCTAATACATAATACAAACGCTTACGTAATTGAAGAAGAGTGCCTTAATTATACAGTCTATCCAGTGCAATATGATTTAACGATTTATCCGTACATTTTTAAAGATGGAAATGCATATTATAATTGTGATGTTCAAATAACAATAATTGCTAATGCTCCAAATGTGAATTTCATTGAATTAGATGCTAAAAACTTGGAAATAAAAGGCGATTCTATTAGAGTGTTACTTAATGAAGATAATTTGGTAAATCAATATAGGCCTTATGAATTTGATAATAGAAGAGGAAAATTGTTTATTTATTTGCGTGAACCCTTAAAGCAATATAGTTTGTTTAAGACTCAATATTTGATCAGATTGTCGTTTAGTAAAAGAGTGAATGCGAATAGTGATGGAATTTTTATAAATAAATATGAGGATGGTGAACAAAAGTAAGTGAAACTCTATTTTATAAAACATCCATACATATAAATAAAATAAAATTGTATGTTAGTGATTTCAAAATAACTAGTTTCTTTAAGTTTCGTGTGTTATTTTAATATATTTATTCGTGATATATTTATTATATATATTATTATTTCGTGATATTGATGCCTAATATCCATTTTTAAAAATTAACATCTGTCTGTCTGTCATTCTATTTGTTTCTCTCTCTGAGATGACTGAAACAAATTTTAATGAAGCTTTAATTGAAAGTTAGAGGAGTTTATAGGACAGGACCATAGGCTACTTTTACGTGAGTGAACAAAAGTAATGATTTTAATCACGCGAATGAAGTCGTGAGTAATAACGAGTTGATAATATTACAATTTTTTAATTAAACTAACAGACGATTACACGTCTTGTGATATAAGCGGTAGGTAACGAATGAATATCTTATACATAAAATTGCCGTGTCACAATGTTAGTTACCGTACTCCTCCGAAACGGCTTGACTGATTTTTATGAAATTTTTTATGAATATTCAGTGGGTCTGAGAATCGGCTGTTATCTATTTTTCATACCCCTTACTGGTGAGGGTTGTCCACGCCTAACATATATTTTTTAGATCAATAATTTATATGACAAAACAATGTTTGCTGGGTCAGTTAGCCTTATATACAGGGTTATTTTTTTATCACCTGCCAAATTTAAATAGATGGTTCAGACCATGAAAGTAAACAACTTTCCCAAAAAAACACAGGTCGAAAAGTGAAAAAAAAAATTCAGTCCTTCCATATGAAATCGACCACGTGATCGAGCAGTTTTCTATGGGAGTGTCGAATTATTTTTTTTCACTTTTCGACCCATGTTTCTTTGGGAAAGTTATTTACTTTCGTGGTTTGAACCACCTATTTAAATTTGGCAGGTGATAAAAAAATAACCCTGTATAAAATTCTCGTGTCACAATGTTAGTTACCATACTCGTCCGAAACGGCTTAACCGAGTTTTATGAAATTTTATATGCATATTCACTAGATCTGAGAATCGGCTAAAATCTAATTTTCATATCCCTAAGTGATAAGGGTTGTCCACCCCTAACATTTGTTTTTATTTTTGAACAACATTTTTATTTATTTTTTTATAATGTGGCATTATTTTTGGACAACATTTTTTTTTATAATGTGGCATTAAAAACCCTAAATTTTTACACTTTTATCCTTAACCCCTATTTTTAGTTCAATAATTTATATGGCAAAACAGCGTTTGCCGGGTCAGCTAGTATATTTATATTAGATTTTACCACAGATCACATGAATACTAAGATTTTACACTTTCAATCTTCGGCACTTACTGAAATTTCATTATTATAATTTGAAACTAGCTTGTGATGTACTTGAACTTTAATTTCACTATAAGTAGGTATAGAGAAATAATTTTAAATTAATTGACCGGTTTTGCTTTTTAAAGTATCTTCAGGACGTAATATTCTTTACGGAGTAAAGCATCTTCAGGACGTAATATTCTTTACGGAGTAAAGCGACTTCAGGGCGTAATATTCTTTACAGAGTAAAGCATCTTCAGGACGTAATATTCTTTACGGAGTAAAGCATCTTCAGGGCGTAATATTCTTTACGGAATAAATCATCTTCAGGACGTAATATTTTTTACTCCGTAAACTTTGAAAAGCGAAACCGGTCGATTAATTGAAAATAATTTGTCTATACTTATAGTGAAATTAAAGTTCAAGTGCATCATAAACTAGTTTCTACTAATGATATATTAATATTTCCGTACTCGTATACATAAGTATTGAAAATCAATTGTAATATAATAATGCGAATATATATATAAATATTACATTTTTACTGGTGAATCGCTGAACCAATTTTGATGAAAATTTTACAAGGATATAGTTAAAGATACGGGGTCAAACATAGGCTTTAAATATTATTTTCAAAAATCAGTCCTTTAATAACAGGGGATGAATTTTAAATGAAAGTTGTAAGGACGACAGGCTACTCTAAAAAGAAATGTTCACGCCTGTATCCCTGAAAAGTTAGGCAGAGGTACAACCAGTGCACCTACGACTAGCCGAAGATACTTAGTCCCGTAATGTGATAGCTGACGAGCCTATCGCCAACCGGGCGCTTATCCAATCTCGTACAGCGTAGTTTTTTCAGAGAAAACTGAAGAAACACATTTTATGAAATGCCCGACTCGGGAATCGAACTAGGGACCTTATGTGGTCAACACCGATAACGGAACAATATGACAAAGAGGCGGTACATGTTCTCCTCCGTGTTGGTCCCGGGCTCCTTTGAAGAATAGGTCAAATGCAGGTCGTAAAAGGCGACCGATTGGCTATGCAAGTCACTAACATCGTGGCTATTAGGTGCTAGAGTTTTGCATTATCTCGCCCGGGTCTGGTACCAACGCTATTCCTGCCGTAATAGTTCTGTCGTGTTCCGGTTTGGAGGGTAAGGTAGCCAGTAAACTTATGCATGTGACATTAGACCTCGCCACAAGATTGCAAGGCACAATTAACTTTTTTGGTGTCTATAGACGATGGTTGACTTTTCCATCAAGATACCCATCTGCTTGTTTGCTATCTTATCATATAAAAAATATAAAATAACTTTACTTAGTAATATTTTATTAAGTATATCGCGCCGGTTCTTTTGCGAGGTACTCAGAGTAAATCCAACGTCTTAAGACTTCCGGCTTATCACAATTCATAGGTTTTTCGATTGGTAAAATGAGTTGTGATCGATTGCCGCATTTTACCGATCTGCAACCTTAGCATAGCATTAAAATATCTTTTTATTTAACGAAATATAGCAGGGAATCACCATTACAAAATCAGTGTTAAAAACTGACATCAGTGCCGTCTTTATTACTGTCAAATATATCAAAAGATTTTGAATTGTCAAAAAAAACTCAAATAGACTAACACTTTGCCTGACCCGAAAATTGAACCCGAGACCTCATGATCTGAATCGAATAGTTTTTTTATAACATTAGATAGCAAACAAGTAGATGACTCTTCTGATGGAAAAAGAATCCATCGTCTGTAGACACCAAAGAAGTTAATGGTGCGATGCTATCTTGTGACGAGGTCTAATGCCACATGCGTAAGTTTACCGGCTATTGTACCTTCCAAATCGGAACTCAACAATGACAAGTTTTAATGCTATTGCGGCAGGAATAGGTAAGGCGGTTGTACCAAATACTCGGGCGAGACGCTGCGAAACTTTACCACCTCATGGTCACGAATGGTAGTGACACGTAAAGCCTATCAGAGTGCTAAGTGTGAGTTTTTCTTTTCGCATTCGATCGTGAGCGCGTTTCGAGTTTACTAGGAATTTGTATGTGATTTGTACAGCGCCACCTAGTGGTAAACTGGTTTCTCACGTTTACCATTAGGTGGCGCTGTACAAATCACATACAAATTCCTAGTAAACTCCAAACGCGCTCACGATCGAATGCGAAAAGAAAAACTCACACTTGGCACTCAGTTGCCTTTTACAACTTGCCTGGCAGAATGACGGTTAGTCCCGAGTCAAAGGAGCCCGAACAACACGGGGAATAGTTTAAGGTCTGGACCACAAAGCAGTATTTTTTAGCATATATACTTTCAATTTAGTCACATATAAATTTTATGAAGATCCGATTTCGAATTCAAAAATTTAGGATTTAAGAAGTAAGTTGTATTTTTTATGCGTTTAAATTATTTTAAATCACGTGTGGGATGTAGTATAAATATTAGTGGTAATAAAGTATGCCTTAACGTGGGAGAAGGCCGGAAACTTAATACGGGCTTATGCAAGGTCACGATCAATGCCTTGCATTATCTTTAAAGTAATGCAAGGTAAACAAGCTCTTAAGTTAATCTAGAAATAATAATACATAATATTTTATATTACTTACGGCCGCCGGTTGTCTGAAACGCGAATTAATTTTAATAAGCAATTAATCTTTGTTTAACATAATTTTTATAAGCAAACTAGCAAACCCGGCGAACTCCGTTTCGCCACCAGATGGCTTTGCTTTGCTTTTCTTTTAAATTTTCTTTGCTATAAACCTCATGGAGCCCGAGACCTTTCCAACGAATGCACAACCGCAGAAATCGGTTCGTGCGTTCTGAAGTTATAACGTCAGGAAGGAAACCCCGACTTATTTTTATATTTTTATATTCAGTAATTTGGTATTATTAATAAAGCAAAACGATCGATGCTTTCCACTGTCATGTTTAAATTTTGAGGGTAAGATTGCCGGTAAAATTATGCATGTGACAATATATTACGCCACATACCTAAATGATAACACACTATAAACATCTTAAGTGTCTATTGGCCATGGTTCTTGGCGGATGGTCATCTGCTTTTTATATTGTGGCATAAAAAATACCGATTTTAAAAACATCTTAGGTTAACAATTTTATTAGTATGATACAATCCCTATTAACAGCTCCTTCAAATCGATATTACGTAGGCAATTAACAGTGGAATTCATTAAACGTTAAGGCACTATAGTAGCAATTTTATAGCACAATACTCAATCGTACAATAGCATCACTTAGAAGAAATACATTGTGACTGTTAAATGCACTCAACTAGTAGGTTTTTATTCTAATAGAGAATAGGCTTGTTAGCAAAAGAACAAATTGAATATATTGCAGTTTTTAATTATTAATTATAACTATCGATCGCTTGTAGCTTGTAAAATCTCTTTTAAGTTTGATAACTGACTTTAGAAGTTAAGAGAATAGTTTATACCAGGCTACCTTACCCTCCAAACCATAACACGACAGCAAAAAACATTGAAGCTATTTTACCAGGGAAAAGTAAGGCAGTGATAGGTACCAAATTCGCTTGAAACGTTTCAGAACTCTACCTTGCCAGTAGTTTACGACGCAAGTGATATTAGCCTTCTTTCAAGTATAGAATATGTATAGATCAATTACTTTGATTAATAGGAACTCGCGTTAAGTAAGGTAGTTTTCGTTTCTTCTGAAGATGCTTCGGTTTTGAAATGATACCTGCGTTTAGTGCTTTTGCTGCCGATGTGGGTGGATGTGGTTGGATAATTATACCGCTTTCTTTTTTCTTTCTTTTTATCCGGACAATCGGTGACTTTTGTCCATTGATTAAAACGGTGTCTTCTTTTTCTGTGGCATCTCAGAAGTCACACAAAACAGTTCGCGGATAACAGAAAATATAATTAAATTCACCTTTCAAAAATGGATTTCCGCATAGTAACAACTGAATAAATAGAACTCTTATACGAGTATTATGATGAGATTTTTGAAGAAAACTGAGAAGAGAAGAAAGACTAGCTGAGCAGCAACAAGGTTTATACCCAAGTGATTATTAAAAATGGCACGGATCAACTTACAGTAAGGTACTTTCATAATTTCAATACTTGTCACCGTCGTATTCTGGTTTGGAGGACAAGGAATCCGGTGAACTAATGGCAGGGAAACCCAAGATGTTAAATGGGTATTTAGCTTAAGTATCGTTGAGACCTATTGGATTTTGTTGATTAGATTATAGGAAATATAAAAGGAAAAATAAATGGTGGGGAAAAAATCTACAGATAAAAAAAATATTTAAAAAAAACTGTGACATTGAAACACTAATCGTGTCAGATTAAGGTACGGTGGATTAATTGGCACCTAAAATTTAAAAAATCTGCCGATTCAGGTATAGTGCAAGGAGGGTCACAATGGTGCAAAGAAAACATTTTTACTTTTCTCGAGCGCGTCTGAATTTTTTTATGATATAGGAAATTATGTAAGAATAACAAAAAAAAAAAAAATCTGACAATCTCCATAAGCCGAGGCTATTGGAATTTTGTATTTTTTTCTGCCCTAGTTACCCGCCTATATAAAGGGCTTGCTTATATTTGGTGAAGAGCTTCAACAGTATGCGAGGTACCCCCCTATGTTAATCTGACGCGCTCGAATAAATGAAAAAATCCTTATGAATTACCTCTCCACAACGTGGATAGCAGTATATAATTAGCAACTTTGGTGTCTGTAGGCGGTCTGTAAGCTATTTTTATCTTTTCATAAAAAGTTTGTAGACGGTATTTATCTTTATCTTTATTTGTATCTCAATCCTAGTATATAAAAATAATATGTTCGCAAATAAGTCTACTAAAATCTAAAACTTGACGTATTCGCGAAAAGATATTTGAGAGAGCGAATAATACGGTAGACGGCGTGTTTCCTTAGTTAACTAGAATCTATTTGGCTGCAGACAATGACACAGAAAATTGGCCTTTTACTTTGATTTGCAGACCAGATCAGACCAGACCAAATCATCATGTCTGTGATAATAGGGAGGACTTACATGAATTTTCTAGGACATCCTTGACGAGAGACTAGAAAACACGAACTCCCGAATTAAGGTGTTATAAGTTATTTCTCATCAATTATACCTATGTGCTCTTATTTTAACTTAGCAAAAATTTTTTGATAGAATTTCTAAATTAAATTTCTAAATTTATTTTATGCACTGGTTCTTATATCATGGGATCTCCATACAACAGTTTAGACCAGTTTTCGGCGTTAAATTGTATTACAATGGTGACCAAACCAGGGCTGAAAATTGCCATCGATGGGTATCGCAGAAAATAGAATTGAAAGATCCATACACTGCAGTAGTGATTCAGAGATAGTCAGTAATGACATATCATTCAACGAGAACTACATTTGAACAAACATTTACCACATTCTGTCTCAATTTACTATCCTGTAGTATAAAACCGCTGCCGCTATCTACTGCTGCGTGGAGACCATTATAAATATTTAGGATTACGACCTATGCGCAGGGAGACTGTTGTAACACACAACTTTGAGCTGTTTGTCTATACTCAGTTTGCCTCAACGAGTTAGTCAACTTGGGAATCCCACTATTACTTGTATAAGCATGATTAGATACCGGGATGGACGTCGCAGTCTACGCGAACCAGTGAACGAATAAGTCCTAACTTTCAAGGCTGACAAGACGACGTATATAGATATCTTCTTTACAGATATGTACACACCGGCCCACGATTTTTGCAGCTTGTTTAGTGTTTACTTATTTATAAAATAACTTCAATAGATATCGATTGCCATCTTCCACAATTCGCTACTATACTCTACTCTGATTTGGCTGTTATTAGGACCCAGAGCGTATATCTCCTAACAGAATCAAAATTGTTTATTGTACGTTGGATACTGTATGACATGGTTCATTTTGTTTACCCCGTATAGTCACAAAATCTGTTATTGGACTTGCCATTTTGCTAACCATCTGTTTGTAAAAGGGCCAAGGACAGATACGTGGAACATCACGTCTTTGGATTGAAATATGCGTCAGGGTTCAATTATGTCGAATAATATGTCACAAACGCATAACCAATGTCACGAATGATTAAGCATAATGAATTGGACTTATCTCGGTATGTTAGTTCAATACTGTTGTTTAGTTTATGGTTTCGTATACAAAGACTACCAATGGGGTCCCATTATAACTATATTCAAGGATATACGAGCATCTTTAAACTATATTAAGTAGATACTTGTAATTTAAAAAATGCCTGACATAAATCAACAACAATAACAGGTAAATCTTAAATCTATATTATTATTATAAAGGAACAAATAAATATCACTAGACAAATAAAACGAATTGATCTGATCTCAAAGTAAGGAAATTATTTGTATGTAATATTTTTTCCTGTGTTAGTCCGAGCCCCCTTTGAAATGTATGCCCATATTATATATAAATATAGAAATAATCAAATATGAGTAATAAAATTAGCCGTATTACTAATTTTTAATATCATTCATAACAAACATACTAATAGGATCTATCTAAAAGGTAAACTAACATATGTCGAATTATATACCAAACCAATTTCCCTAATAGAGCCAAAGCGCATAGACTATAAAATAAACACGGCTATCACATAAAGTTATGTTTTTCCCTAAATCCCATAACAATAATGTGGATTAAGAGGAAGGCATATTTTTTCTTGTTTCATACTGTGAAAATTTGACCTATACATACATACGTCTGCGATTCTACCTGGCATTTCATAAAATGCGAAGGATTTACTATACCTGTCACTATTATCGTGACTCCTAGGTGGTAGAGTTCCGCTACGTCTCACCGGGGTATATCGACCGGGTACCAGTGCTTGTCTATTCTTGCCACAATAGCTTCAAATTTTGTCATTGTGTTTAGGTTTGGAGGGTTAGGTAGCGCGTATGTACAATACCACCATCTTATCTATTCCTGCCGCAATAGGCGCATCTCTTTAAAGTTCTGAACTTGAATACCCAAAAGTATGACATATAAAATAGGTTGATTCTTAAAAAAATAAACTTAGAGCAATACCATTTGGCATTGTTATAAATTATAATGAATACACTAACCTTTTGCCAATATTTATACCCTTACAGTCTTCGATCAACACAGTAATTGAATGTAGCCGATGTATTCGATGGTCTAGTTATAATTTGCAGCATCGCTACTTCTGATGTAATTTCAAATTATCACTGTTTGTATTTTCTCGCTTTCTCATGCTCCTATCTTTTTTTGTATTTTTTGTAGCTATCTGTAACCAGGGACTTTGTTGGTAATACTTTTTTACCACAAACTAAATACTTCAATTTTTTATTAAAACTCTTTTACCAAAAAATAAGTTTTGTTTCAACAACAGGTACAAAAATTACAAGCATAATTTATTTCTTTTTTTATCACATTTTATTGTTTCATTACAGCTTTATGTAAACACACACACATACAAAGAAATACTTAAATAAAATAAAAAAATATATTTTTAATCCGTAAGTTAGATGCATCTCTTTAATCTTCTTTTTTATATCATATGATAGCAAACAAGCAGATGGGTTTCCTTATGGAAAGAGTCAACCATCGCCTTTAGACACCAAAGATGTTAATAGTGCGTTGCTATCTTATGGCGATGTCTAATGCCACTTGCATAAGCTTACCGGCTACCTTACCCTGCAAACCGGAACGCGACAGGGAAAAGCACTGACGGTATTGCGGCAGGAATAGGTAAGGTAAGGTACTAGATCCGGGCGAGACAATGCAGAACTCTACCACCTAGTTACCACGATGGTAGTGACTCGCATAGCCAATCGATCGCCTCTTACGACCTGCCTGGCAGAACAGCAGTTTTCCTATTCTTCAAAGGGCTCCTTTGAAGAATAGGAAAACTGAACTGAATAGAAAAACCTAAATAAATAAATAATTATATCTCCTCTACCCTAAGTCCTAATCCCGCCTTTTTTACCTTTATGTATAAGTTATATTATTTTTATTATAATTTGTTACATTTTTTGGTGCGCAATAAAGTGTGATCATTCATTCACTCAATACTTTTTAAAATTTGCATGATTCAAGTCATGATTCAAATCATGTTTAGTATTCGCTATTCTCCTCAGGCACAAAATAAATTTCTACACTGAAGTAACTTCTTTATAGAGATATTAGTGAATTGGTAACCAAATTCTCTAGTACATAAAGCCATACTACATATTTAGCATTATCATAATGAATACGTTACTTATTGCCAATATTTACACACTCATAGTAATTGAATGCGGCGGACGTATTCGACGGTCTAATTATAATTTGCAGCGTTGCCACTTCTGATGTAATTTCAAATTATCACTGTTTGATTTTCTTATTTCCTTATGCTCTTATATTTTTTGTAACTATCCATAGCTTGTGACTTTGTTTTTTACTAGACTAAATTGGCCGCGTTATTGTTTCACGAATGCGGTTGTATTACCCATGACTTTTTCTTATTTTCTTGTTTATTATTATTTTCTTTTACATATAAAAGTAACACATTTGGTGTCATAGGCGATAGTTTCTCTTTCCACCAGGAGAGCCAACGTCTTGTTTGCTATCTTATGATATACATAAAAAAATGCTGTTTAAACATACGTTACATTTTTACAGAAAGCAACACTTATAAGCTATATTAATATTATAAATGCTAAAGTTTGGATGTTTGGATGGATGTTTGCTACTCAATCACGCAAAAACTACTGAACGGATTTGAATGAAATTTGACACATAGGTAGATGATGACCTGGAATAACTCATAGATTACTTTTTATCCCGGAATATTTAGATGATCCAGCGGGATTTTCCAAAAACTTTTATAATGCAGCAGGCTGCATGCTGTAGCTAGTTTAAATATAAAAATATGAAGTGTTAGGAGGTTACCAAGATTTCAACCGACTATGTAAAATGAGGTTATCAATTCGGTCGTATGTTTTTTGTTTGTTACCTCAGAATTCGAAAATTTAGAAACTGTTTTTGAAAATTCTTCTTCTAATGAGCAAATACTTTCTTCGTAGTTTTATTTTAATTTGGTGAAGATTTGATTCAGAGTTCCGAGAATACAGAAAATGCCTTAAATATGTGGTGTTTTTGCGATTTGACTAATGTTATTCCCTTTAACTAAAATATCCAAAAGGCCGTGACGCCATTTGGATGATTTTGAGTGGCGTCAAAAGATGTTTATAAAAAGATAGGGTGCAAAAGATATTAACGAGGACACTAAAGTAATTGAGCGTGACTAATTGCACCTTTTCTTACTTTGAAACATACATAACCTTTGTGTTTTATTGTGTATAACCTTTATATTTATGTTTATGTTAAGAAAATTATGAAAAGGTTTAACTTACACTGAAAATCTTTCTATGCTAGCCAACCTCATATTTTAAATTGTACAGAAAATAGTTCAATCTTTTGACTTTGAAAGATTAGAGTTCTCGATTTCTTTTTATTCTTTACTTAGTCATCGATCAATTTCAAAATAACGAGGAGGTAAGTAAATTTAAATTAAAAAAAGCTAAGAAGTTTTTAAAACTATAAAGACCAAAATAGCAGAAAGTAAACATTGGATGTTAAATCAAAAAACCAAATTGAAATATAAAGAGTCATGTCAATCTTATTTTATAAATCTAAAATTGTTAACATTTCCTTGTTTATATATTTTTGAAGTAGCAGCGTTTGTCAAAACCTATAAGCGTCTGTTCCCACCATTAATCAATAAACGCCTTAAAGAAAATGTAGCTACAAGCAAAACGGCAATTTTTCACAAAAGTATCTTTTTTATTGCTCCTAAAATATTTAATAAACTGCCCAATATCAAAAAAAAAAATCAAAAAATCTTTATTCATAAACTGGTTTACATAAAAACATGCGAGTCGATCGGTGTCTCCTTTTAAGTACATTTGCACTTGTGTTAGGAGGCACCGCTCTTCTAATATAATAAAGGAAATTAAAGAATTGCAGTTGTTTAAAAAACATTTATTTAATTTATTATGTGAAATATGTTATTACAGTACCAATGACTATTTGAATGATAAAACTATATAATGACAATGACAAAAATATTATTATAATACGAATTAGTAGAGCATAATTTTTATTTCATTTTGACATTTTTTGAAAATAAATATTTTTGTAATTTCTTGACATTATATACATTTATATATTTTTTTTCAATACGATTTATTAATTTATTAATTTGAAATTTGTTATTGTCTATTTTTTTAATAATTTATTTAGGTATAAATGTAAAAAATATGAGTTTAAATAAAAATTGTGTAAAAACATATTTTTAAATAGTATATAACAATAATCTGTAGTCATAAATTTGCATGCCATTTACCTGGCAAAATAGGTTTAAGCACATCGATGTATGTTCAAAATCTTTTCCAACCCTATTTTGTGCAAATAAAGTATTTGTATTTGTATTTGCTAATTTAGCGATGTTTCGGATGTATTATATTTGACCTTCTTCAGACATCTAAAATATAAGAAAAACACATATTATTACAAATTTAAAATTAGAAATTAAATGTTTATATAAGAAATATTTACCATTCCATTTTCCATTACCATTTGCCGCCCCGTTGATCGAGTGGTTAGCGACCCTGACTACGCAATCAACGGGGCTCGGGTTCGATCCCCGACGGGGACAAGCATATGTGTGATGAGCATAAATGTTTGTATTTCCGGGTTTGGGTGTTTATTATGTATGTAAAAGTATTAATATTTGTATTTCTATGTATTAGTATCGTTGACTAACACCCATAATACAAGCAAATAATTTGTTTACATTGGGGCCAGATCAATATGTGTAATTTGTCCCGTGAATATTTATTTATTTATTATTATTACCATTTAACACTTGACACGCAAACGTCGCTAAATTAACAAGTTTTTTTTAATTTAACATCTAACGCCCACTTCTCGGCGATTTTTATTTTAGGCGCAATATAAAATTAATGGTTAATATGGTTCTTAAAAAGTTTATTCCTTTAAAAATTTAGTGAAGTTCTGATTGAGGGTTCCAAGGATACTTATATGAGTTTGAAAATAAGTGATTATAAACAGTTTTATTGAGTTTATATTGTGTTTGAAAGGATATACCTACCAGATGAAGCTATTATTATTATATCAAAATTAGACAATAAGTTCCTAGAAATATCAAAAGAACTCTTTAATTATATACTTATGAAGTCGTTTTTTGCAGTTTTACAGCACATAAATTACGTATTGTTTTTATTTCAGGTACTTGTACTTAACACGTTTATCTCCAAATAAGGCGAAGTACTTTTTTCCTTGCTTTGACAACTCTCTATTTGAAGCTGTATTCAAAATAAGGGTACTAGTAAATCGTCCACAGGCGGGAATCCAGTATTCGAACACCACTCTTGTTATTGCGCAAGAACAAAAACATCAGAGGTTTGTACCATTTATTAATTGGAGTTACTAAGCACTTATCTATTTTTTTTATATTGACTTATATCTGGTACGTTGCTGGCAAAAAAATATAGTAAATTGGTCAAGCGATTCAGGTCACTAGCATTACTTGCTATAACCAGCTTCAAAGACTGAAGGCAAAGATTGTTATCTAATGCACAGAAGAAAATTACTCCAGAGAGACCTAATGACTAGTGCTGCAAATTTTACAGATAGCAGTGTAAACAGAGAAATTCAAAAACCTTCCGTTTCACTTTTGCTATCCTGTCCGCATACACTACCTATTATTATTATTATTATAAACAAAAAAACTGCGTTCGTTTAGGTATAATGCTTTATAGGCTATAACGCTTTTACGACGTAAACGTTTAACACATGTTAATGAAATTTTACATCCACGTAATCAGGAGTACAAAAAAAAATATATAGAAAAACCTGTCACCCTGAAAAAAAAAAAACTCTAGTGATAGTTCAGACAAGGTAGAAGTGATATTTTGTATTCTGGTTAATTTGTAAAGGAATATGATAAATGCAGTGGAGGTGTTCAATAGAGAGAGAAAGAGAGAGAGAGGGATTGGTTGACAATTTGATCGTCTAATTAATAGGGAAACTACATAAAACTCATTTTATCTAATTCTCGCACATCCTAAGATCTATAAATACATCTACGGCTGTCTTTTTTACATTTTGCTTTTTCATGTCTTACAATCCAATTCTCACCATCCTAAGAGAACTTTCACTACAAAAACTTTAGAAAAAAACGACGAAAAAACTGAAATATCCATCATTTATTTTTAACTATTCATCATGTTTTATATATGGATAATAAATTCCAATAAAAAAGTGAGGTAACTCTGTAAAAATTTGTGCGCTGTCAACGCAAAAAATAAAATATACACGTCCAATTGAGTATCTCCGCCGGTTTTTTTTCGGTCGAATACAGCTTTTTACGCAAGCAAAATGGAGAGCAAATATAAATATTAAATATTTGGTGCATTTATACCAAAGACTAAGAAAAAAGTAAGGAATAGAAAATGTTTAGCAATTAATCGAGTTAAAAAGGGTATATCTTTTTAACAGATAAAAAATTTCAAGGAAGTTTCTAAAAGGAACAAGTTTCAATAGACACAATTAAATACTTATATTGACCACACTGACACAGTTTCTCACGGCTCGGATTAGTTTCCAAATATGGCCGCCCGTCAATAACACGTTAAGCTGAAGTTATCCAATAAACAACGATTGGCTCTGACAACGAGCGCTAGCATCTCAATAATAAATTTATAGTGTTTGTCAATCGAAGTATGTTTCATCAATTAAAAACTTTGATAGAATACTTCGATAAAATTATTTCCCGTGATAATTCAAGCACTTTTTTTAGGACAGATCGATTTCCTCATTGCACATCTCATAAAATTAAGAATAATTTACCAAAAGATATAATTTTTACATTCTGTATGTTATATAGGTATATATTTATGTATAGTTAACATCCTTAATTAACCATTTACATTTTGGAATGAAGTTCCTTATCGCGCGTTGTGAAAGGGGTCTAGACGGAAATAATTCTTACGAAAAGTTGTAACGACACTTTTTGCTATAGTAAGCTATTGTAAGCTGTGCACCGTACGCATGTTTCTCTCTCTCTCTCTCTCTCTCTCTCTCTTATAGAAAGCAAGCCAGATTTACATTTTATTACAATTTAAAATTTTATTACAATTCCTTCACTATTTTTTTTAATTATTCTATATTTTTTTAATTATTAGATTAATTAATCGAAAGGAACTTCATTTCATCCGTGTGTCCCTTGACACCTCTCAACTTTTTTTTATATTTTATGATAGCCTTTCGTAGAGAGTAGTATTATATTCTTTGATGATAGCAAACAAGCAGATGGCTCTCCTGATGGAAAAATACAACTAAAGCGTATATACACCAAAAATGTTTATGATGTATTATAATAGTTTAATCGTAATCTTAGGCAGTTTAAGGTGGGGTTTCTTGCCGTCTTGTGACATAAAAAAGATGTAAGGTGCATCCATTTTATATATGGCATGAAAAAATTTGACCATGTTTCTGGTTCTCGGGCAAAATTCACATACTTTGTTTATTATATCAGATTCTTTGTAATCCTCAATCTCGTAAGTATCTTCGTGATTCCTTTGGATTTTTACACTCTCCTGAACCCCCATGTCGCTCTAGCGTAAGAACCTTGTTGCGTTTTCCTCCTAGCAATTTTGATTATTTGCTGCTACTGCTGCTTATTTGCACTCGTTTACGGTACATGCTGCAATTCTGTGGAATTCTCTGCCCATGAGATTCGCCTGTGCCTTACTTTAGAATCCTTTAAAAAACGAGTCAAAAACACTTCCTAGCTGAAATGTAAGTTTTCCTTATAATGTATGTATTTTTTTTTCTCTACATCATTTTTTAATACTTTATTAGTATATGTTAATTTAGTTTCATAGTTTATATTTGTTATTTTTCGTACACTAGGTCTACTCATTTCTTTATTTTCATTATTTTATTCTCTTTTAACGGGTTGGCTGGAAGAAATCTCTTTAAAGTAGAGATAAACTCGCCCATTTTACTTATGTTACGTTAATATTGTTTTTTTTTGTATTATTTTCTGTGTATAATAAAGTATTAAATAAATAAATAAGGTGTTATTAGTATGCCTATATACGTAGAATTACATCCACATATGGATGAAAACCTAGCATAGTCACCTTTAATATCTAAATGCTATGGTTATCTCTTTTTCTCACGGCAGATAACTACTTTATTTCGCGGAAAATATATATTTTTTTAAATTGTGAATACATACTTCGGACAACTCTAACATAGTTTTTATTTAAAAAACTTTTTTTGAAGTGTTGTGAAAAAATGTCGTGTGATAACATTAAAATTAAGTGTCATCAGGAAAGAAAAGCTTATAAGTTTGGCAAATTTTGATTAGCTTGTTTGAAAAAAACGCAGCACATTGGAAAAACATCGTAGACAGAAAGTTTGTTAGACTCACCAAAAGGAATACTCACTTGACTCACCAAAACCACTAATGAAGTTTCAGCTGCGTGTTTAATATTTAAAAATTAGTGTGATGTCCTGTGGGTCACCTGTATTTCTTGATAGGATTTCTTGAAACTCTATCTTTTTAGAAATTTACGTAACTTCTCTACCGTTTGATTCATGAACGTCGTGACCCTATAATATTTATTGTGTTACAATTTACTTGTAAACACTGTGATTTAAACTGTCACAAAATATACACGTGTCTTTAAAAATCTTAATTCTACACCAAATATCTAAACTTCATAAAAAGAAATAAATATTGAATTTATAATACCCATTTATTTAGACGTTATTTACAATTTAATGTTTACCTTACATGGGTAAAAAGTAGTGATTGTATACTCTTTGTGACATGGGTCATTACAATCTATATTTGGTCACAGCTTCTCTTTGAGTTATAATTGGCGCTAATACGAATTCAAGAGGTTGATTGTGGATGGATTGGCGTACGAGAAAGTTGAAAGCGCGATCATTTAGATCACGATCATGAGAAGCCCGATGTGGACTTAGTAACCATAGCTTTGCCTTTTATGTAAAACTAATATTTATAAAATTGACTGACAACATTATAATGGGTTTCATTAAAGTTGAATAGTTATCGTTTTCACTAAAGATAGATTCCCAATAACTAGTTGATACATCTCATGGTGTATTGTTTAGCATAGATTCGAACAAAACTAACATTGATAAGCAGCTTGGAATCTAGAGTACCTGTTGTTGGGTTTTGTTTGTTTATTTCTTATGTGTGTGCAGTTATGGGTGTATTCGTAATTATTGTCATCCTAATAACTTGATTGGGTTTGATTAGTACTTTAGTGATTGCTATCCAAAATTCAGATAGTTAAGGATTCCTCGTAAAAAGGTAAACTGGTAGAATCTCGATATAATATTGTTCGCTCCACTTGGTAAAAGGGGTAAAAGATTTATTAATTTAAACAACAACTGACGGAATATCGAATTGTATTAGATACAAAATACAAGACTAATGACACTTTATTGTATGTTACGACACTTCACTTCTCATTTTCACAAACACGAATGCCTGTAAACATATCTGTCAGGCCTTTTATAATATTTTATTCTAATAGTTTATTTACTTAATCATTACATTAATCAAATGGTTGACTTAATTTCAGCTCAAAAATCATATTAATTTTAAATATGTTAAATAATTAACAATTCTTAATATTTCATTAGATATTTTAATAATAAGTAAAAATTAACACTTTATCTTTATCTTGACATAGCAATTTAGAAATTGATGGCCGCATATAGGTACTCATTTTAAATATGATGTGTAAAATATTGACAATATACAATAACAATACAAAAATACAATAAAATAGACAACAACAATATACAAAAATTATATAAATACATATAATAAACGGTAAATAAAAATATTGAAGTTTATGTATATGAAATATAAAAATATAGACGAATAAAAAAATACAAGAATACGTTAATATTATATCTATACATTGATTTTATATAAATGTGTCTAAATAATAAAGTCTGTTTGCATAGATAATGATACTTATACTGCTATAATATAATAAATTCGGTATGAAGGTCAACTAAATACTTGTGTAATTCTACATAAAACATAGTTTTTGAATTGAAATTTCTTAGACAGCGATTGCTAAGAATGCGTCATGCAGTGTTGGCAGACCCGTGAAAAATTATTGTTGTATCAGGACCGTAAAATTAATGTATTTATTTACAATAAAATTATCGTACATCGCAAAATTAGATTTTTCGTCTGAAAGCTTTAGTTTAAAAGCGAATCACTGAAGTCATTTTATTTACTTTGAATACTGAATGTCGTCAGCACTTGGTAAAACTCCATGTTAATTTGTGTTAATAGTATATTACAAACACTTGTACTGTTTTACTTAGATTTTATTGATAAACACCAACCGGTTTCACGTTTTACCGCATCGTCAGGGCAATAGGTCGATTTTATTTAAATAATATTCCGGCAATTATTAAACATTTTTAAATGCAAGTATTCTTAGAACTTACTAAGTTATTTGGTAAAACGGGAAATTTGACTCAAACATTTCAATTATTATTATTTTTTAAAGAAAATAATAATTTTATTATTACTATTTTCTTTAATAATTATATTATTATTTTTTAAAGAAAATAATAATTTTATATAGAAAATTGCTATCATTAAAAATTATTGTATTTTTTTAGAGATTAGATATTATTGAAAAAATCATGATATTATATGGTACATTATAATACATACAAACCTGGTCACTTTGAACCCCAAGAAGAAACAGCTTTGCGTGTTCTCCGCTAAAAAGACAACCTCTGTCGTTTTACCTCGATTTGGGAACAAGCTGAGGCTGCCAGGAGAGTTCCTGGCAGCCTCAGCTAGTATCGGGATTCTGGGAGTCGACATATCGAATTACGTTCAGTTTCGCGGTCATTTGGAATGTAAAGCTAAACTAGCCTCCAAAAAGCTCGGTGTGCTCAGCAAAGTGAGACAGTACTTCTTGCCGGCCCATCGCCTTCAACTTTATAAGGCTCAAATTTGACCCCACATGGAGTACTGTTCTCATCTCTGGGTCGGAGCTCCTTAGTACCAGCTCCTTCCTCTTGATCGCATTCAGCATAGAGCGGTTCGAATCGTTGATGACCTTGCTATTTCAAAAAGGCTTGATCTTTGGCATTGCGCAGAGATGTTGGTTCACTCTGTGTCTTCTACCATATATTTCATGGAGAGTGTTCCGACGAGTTATTTGGATTAATTCCTACCGCCGAATTCCATCATCTCACCATCTCGATGTCTGGAAATCCACAACTGTGCGTTTCTCTCTGCCCTTTTTGCCTCGCACTACTTTGTTGTGGAACCAATTACCGGCAGGGGTGTTTCCAAATGGATACGACTTGGGGGCCTTCAAGAAAAGAGCTTACTCACTTTTAAAAGGCCGGCAACGCAATCGAAAGATCTCTAGTATTGTGGATGTCCATGGGCGGCGGTGATCACTTAACATCAGATGCACCTCCTGCTCGTTTGCCCCCTCTTCTACAAAAGAAAAACATGTACAATAATACTGCTTTCCCAGGCCGTTTAGTTAAGGTAATTTTATACATGAGAGAAAAAATGCCATGACGTAGGAAAAAAGAAAATTATGTCACGAAAATGCAGTAAAAAAGAGTTGAGCAGTATGCACAAGTATGCATACACATGCATGCATACACAGAATATAAAAGAATGTGTTTCATAAGATAACAAACAGGTTATAGTGATACAAGATCCCTGAGCTCATTCAAGTTCAAAGTTCAAATGATTGTTACTGCGAAATCAGGCATTTCGGGCGAACAGATTTCTCATCCAAAGTTTAGAGTAAATGGGTTAAGGCCTAAGAGTTTAGGTTAAGTGGGTCCGAAGAGCGAGATCCTTTGAGGTCAAACCTTAGCTTAGGCTAGTTTCTTGACGATGACTGGCAGCGTAAGTAGTATCAGATTCTTGACCAGCATCTCGAGTGTTGGCGGGCCAAAACAGTGGGCCGAGTCGCCGCCGGCGGCGACTTTGACGTACGTGTGTAAATTGTGAAGTATAAGCTATGATGGGATCATTCGGATCGGATAAGACGTGGCTTTTTCAGTTTGTCATCGGTGATCATGATCGGGATGTAATTGGCTGCAGCTCTCTCCAGGGGCTTGGGTGTTCAAAGTGGCATTGTGACGTCTCGTTGAAGTATTTTTATAGCGTAGATATGCTATAAAAAGATATAACTGTCACCTATAGATACTTCATATGGTAAAAGCGCGTTGTAACGGCATAGCCTTTGTTATGAGTTTCCCAGCTAACTTACCCTCCTAACCTGAACACTTCGCTGCTGTTTTGTTTGTGGTTTGGATAATAAGTTACCACCGGGCTATTGTGGTAGGAATAGGTAAGTGCCGTGGTGACAAATGAGACCTGTGTCTGTGTCTGTGTGTGCACTGTGTATAGTAAAACGAATATAGATGAAACAATATTTTTTTTATCTTGTCGTAAGGGTCAACTTGATTCATTTGAACGTTACTGCCAATGAGTTGCCATGAATGCCAAGTAATCACAATTTTCTCTTACAGTTCAAAGGATGGCTACACGACAATTGAATATATGCCGTCTCCACAAGTCGCGCTATACCAAGTTGGCTTCCATCACTCACAATTTGGAAGTAGACAAGCTACAGCCAAAAAAACTAACGATACTTTAATTATATGGGCACCAGAACCAACATTACAATATTATAATTTCATATTAAGCTATGGCGAGACCATATTAAATCTTATTCATGAATATGCAATAATAAATCGTCCTCTTGTGAATGGACCGATCAATATAGTATCAGTGCCTTCAATCTTAAATGGATATGAAGTAGGTAGTTGGAATTTATTAACCAATGGGTAAGTCATTCATGTTATATCAATATTTTAGGCTTTACATGTATAAAAATACTTATAATAAATCGATATATATATATATTTTGTTCTGTTTAAGGAAGAAATCTTAGTTCAATTGATTAACGATCGATCCTTCGATCTTCAGACTTAGCAAAAAGGAAAACGCTATTTAGATTTTAAGAAACTCAGTACCTAACTACCTAGCATTTGGTGGTTTTTGAAAATCATTGTTTTTTAAATAATTAGATAGCGAACAAGTCATTGCCTATAAACACTAAAACTGTTAACGGTGCATTGTAATCCATGTGACGGGATGGCAATGCCACATGCATGAATCTACCGGCTATTTAACCCTCCAAACCGGAACACGATAAAGGTATTGACGCTGTTGCGGCAGATAAATTTCATTCCGCCGTGTTGGTCCCGGCCTCCTTTGTAGAATAGGCCAACTGCCGTTCTGCCAGGCAAGTCGTAAAAGGCGACCGATTGGCTATCGAGTCACTACCATCGTGGCTACTAGGTGGTAGAGTTCTGCATTGTCTCGCCCGGGTCTGGTACCACCGCCTTACCTATTCCTGCCGCAATAGCGTCAGTGCTTGTCGCTGTCGTGTTCCGGTTTGGAGGGTAAGGTAGCCAGTAAACTTATGCATGTGGCATTAGATCTTGCCACAAGATAGCAACGCACCATTAACATCTTTGGTGTCTATAGGCGATGGTTGACTCTTTCCATCAGGAGACCCATCTGCTTGTTTGCTATCTTATGATATAAAAAAAAAGGCGATGGAACCAAAAACTCGAGCGAGATTTCGCGTAACTCTACCACCTAGTAGTCTCGTTAGTAGTGACATGTATACTGTATTGCCAATTGTTCATCTTTTACGAACTGCCTGGCATAATAGCAGATGGTCTATTCTTCAAAAAGGGCCCGGACTAATATACGGAGTAATTCTACATAGGATTTCTGTTATAAAAGATATGATGAGAATGTGATGTCACATGCATAAATTTAGCGGTCATAATATCCTATAACTCAGAACATGACAATTGCATGCATGCAACAGAATTCTCCCATCAAGTAGCCATGATTGTAGTGACATGTTTGGCCAGTCATTTATCTTTTAAGAACTATCGAGCAGATATACAGAATATGTTATACTTGCACCATGTAACCTAATGCATTACAAAAGTTTTCAGGGAATCCCGCGAGAACGATTTATTTTTTCCTCATAAAAAGTAGCTTATGTACTATCATTTTTTTCTACTCAGTTTTTTCTATTCAGGTCAAATTTGTCATCTGTGTGACAAATTTCGTCCTATTTCGTTTTGTAGTTTTGGCGTGATTGAGTGTATCAAACATCTATTCATCGAAAAATCCATTTCTTTTCTTTTACTTTCTCATTTATAATATTAATATAGATTTATAAGGATTAACGATTGCCTTGCTGTCAAAATTTGACAATAGACTGAACAAAAAAATCTCTGAAAAGTAACAGACTCTAGCCGCAAAGAAAACAGTATACTTTTGTGTATATTATCTTGCATGTCACATGAATGTAGTATGTAATATTTATTTTTTTAATTTAATATATTTCTAATGCATATTATTTAATAATATTAGGTTTCTGCAGTTCTCAGATTGTAAACTTTAACTGTGCCAAATTTCATACTTCACTACGTTCATGCTCCAATACACTACTACATTCGGGTGATTAGTGGAAAAGGGGGTAAAAACTTTACCATAAGTTGTATATATACGGTTATAATGTATAAATTATTATCGCCTCTGTGGTCTAGTGGCACAGCGTTGGCGTTGATCACATAAGGTCCCGGGTTGGATTCCCGGGTCGGGCACTTTCAAAAAAAGTGTTTTTTAAGTTTTCTGATAAACACAAAGTTGCCCGGGATAGGAAAGTGCCCTGTTGGCGATAGTTGTGGGACCAAGTATAGACACTGTGTGTAGACACTTGTGGGACCAAGTATCTTCGTCTAATCGTAGATGCACTTGTTGTACCTCTGCCTACCCTTTCGGGGATACGGGCGTGAAGATACTTTTTATAAGGTATATACACGGATCAAACCGGATACGCCATTCAAGGCAATTTTTTAGATTGTCAACACGCTTGCATTTACACAGAGAAATACGAGTTATAATACTTACTGATGAAATAAATCACTCTAGAGGTATTCCTTAAGCATTAGCTTTTTATTCAACACGATAAAATTGCACAATATGGAAAAGGTACTTATATTTTTTTACATATATGTCTACACGCGTTAGACATTTACATACAGTTGCTCATATGAGCGGCTACGCATTTTGCGCCCAACACTATGTCTATCAGTATTTGCGTGGTACGTGGGTATAAATGTTCTATTTTAAAGATGAAACACCTTTGTCGTCAGTATTAACTGAATTACGCCGGTACAGCTAAACAGATATATATGAAATTTAGCACAGAGTTGGATTATAGTCTGTAATAGCATATATACACATACGACTATTTTTCTCAAAAAAATATATTATTCTGGTAGAATTCATCAAACATTTTTATAATACATCAGTGATCAGACTGCAAGGCGCAGCTATTTTCGTATAAATATTTAACAGCGGGCATGAGAATAACAAATGATGTAAAAAATTAGAAATAGACGCACAGTACTGCATTGCTCATAAACACTTCCTCGCAATTTGCAAGGTCAAATAACATATGGTTTGAAACAAGCCCACTTTTGTTAAAGCAATGTCAATATTTATGTAATATTATGTAAACTGTACTGCTAAAAATCTTATTATTTTGCGTTGTTGCTTTGATACAAGTATGTTCACTCCTTATTTTTCATATTTACTTCAACACTTTATAAAATATCCGGACAAGTGCAAGGTCATGACAGGATTCTATCAACAAACTTGATCTATATAACGATCTATACCTATCAACGAACGATGTTACCGACGTTACTTGAATGAAATCTGTTTTTTTATTTATCATGAAAGTCGCCATGACGGTTATCTGTATTCATAAGAGAGCCATCTTATCATACTTGCACTGACCTTTGATATAAAGAGTTGGGTTGTAAAATATGAACGAAGTTAAAAACAAAAAGTTAAAAATATTCATAAGAGAGCAAACGGTTGCGGGCATCTCTTGTTGATTGGTCGTTTTTTTTATATCAAAGGACAGCAAACTAGCAAATGGCTCACTTAATGGAATGAAAAATCATCGCTTATAAATTAAAGATGTTAAATCTTGACTTGCCATATGTATCACGAGGGTATACAACCACATACATGAGTCAGTCGGCTATTTTATTCCCTGAATCGAAATATAACAGTAAAAAGCACTGACTTAAAGCGACAGGCCAAGGTAAAGTGGTTTTACAAGACATGTGTCACTTAATTCTCGTGTAAAGGGTAAATACAGTTTTGCGATGATCTGTCTGGTTGATTTTTTTTGCGTTTGTTACGCCACAACTCGGGCAATTATGAACCTAATTAGATTTTTTTTTTATTTGAGGATGTATTTTCCATTTAGTTCCGTATTAATTTGGTAAAGAGCAAATTTAGGGCTCAACATACAAACTTATATTTTAAAATGATAATTATATTTTAGTAAATCATTATTAATTTTGTTAATAACATTAAATATTATTGTACAGTACCCGGCGATAAATATTGCACATCGACCTTTGGAAAGAGACAATCGGCTAATTTCGGCTTCGTAGAGCGTTATCTCTGTCGCACAAAATACAAACAGTCCGGTACCTATTAGGAGCTGTTAAAACAAGTATGATTTGCTTCTTTTGATATTTTTATTCTTTGTATAAAATACACTAATTTTTCTATAAGTGATGGCTTTAGGTTGGGGTAAAATAAAATAAAAAAACATTTTTACATTATGTTTACGTATTTAATTATTTTGGAACATTACAGCTTTAGTGTACATAATAAACACCATTATACCTATTGCTAAAATGAGACATTGCAATAAAAATAATAATAATTCTAATTCTCAATTACTTCCATTTCACTATCTGTGCTCTCAAAGAGGTCAATATCACTGTCACTATCAGCCGTATTTATTACTAATCTATCAGTGTAATTGTCTAAACTGTGTTGAATGCTTCTATATTCATTCTCACATTTGATTGCATGATTGCAAACCTTTTTCCACTCTTCAGCGCCGATCATGTTTACTTTTTCAGTCAATAATGTTTTTACTGTAGTTAAGTTCATACCCACATTTCTAGAGGCTACATAGCCTTTCAGTTGAGACCATATATTTTCAATTGGATTAAAATCCGGATGATATGGTGGCAATCGCAACACAGTGTGCCCATGTTCGGCAAGTATTTTGTCCACAGAAAACTCTGTATACCTCTCCTTGCGCTGACATATAATAGCGTAAATCTGGGTTTTTGTTAATTTTGGATCAACTGGAATTTCATGTCTGTTTAACCAGTTGATCATTTCCCGTTTAATGGTGTTTGAGTTGGGGGGTCTCTCAACATACTTGTTTTGATAGGGTGCGTTGTCGATAACTAGAACAGAATCACTGGGTATATTTGGGATTAATTGGTTAACCAGCCATTTCTCATAGTTATCGTTATTCATTTCATTGTGATAGTCACCTGTAGTGTCCGTGGATTTATACGTTAAAAAAGCACCGGGTACAAAGCCTTTTTCATTTCCCGCATGAACTATTATCAAACGTTGACCTTTTGAAATTGGCTTTTTTACTCCTTTTTTCTTATCGTCACTCCAAGATTTCCCTTTAGTGTGGGATGCATGTATATATGACTCATCCATGTAGACGATATTTTTTCCTGTTTCGCGAAATATTAAAAGACAAAGAATAAAAATATCAAAAGAAGCAAATCATACTTGTTTTAACAGCTCCTAATAGGTACCGGTCTGTTTGTATTTTGTGCGACAGAGATAACGCTCTACGAAGCCGAAATTAGCCGATTGTCTCTTTCCAAAGGTCGATGTGCAATATTTATCGCCGGGTACTGTAACTTAAAACAAGTAATAATCAAAAAATCAAAAATTAAATTTTCAGGGATAACCGATTATCCACGGTACACGAATACACAAGTATTAAACAAACGGAATCAATGATGTTTGAGTTGGCTCAACAATTAAGCAGGATATGGTTGGGGAATCCTGGAGAACTCGAACGAACAAGATGGAAAGAAGAGTGGTTTAAAGAAGGAGTTGCTACTTATTTAGCTTATTATTTTTTGACTCAGGTATATATTTTACAAAAGGTTTAAATCTATATTTAGGTAACATGCAAAATAACTAAACATTACTCAGGTATTTTTTTATTTTGTGTTACCATATTTCATTAAGCCCGACGTAAAAAGAGTATTATAAATTTCATCACTACGTTAATGTGTGGATTTGTCTGTTTTTTTATTACTGTGATTTTTATTAATTGAAGGCTGGTTTTCTAGCAGGGCTTCTTTGATCTATTTTATCAAAATATTTAGATTCAACCGTTTGAAATTAATCAGGTAATTCTATTTTATGAAAAAAATGTAGTAACTGATACAGGTTTGATTGATAATGAATTTGATATTATGTTACTTTAACGACATTAAAATAAGGCTGCAAGATTTTTATTCGATGGTCAACGGCTGTTATTATGTTTTACTCTGAAAATAATGTACATGAGGCAGGAAGGTGATCTTATGATAGAGGAAAGTGTCGAGGGATTTTTAAATTCAACTTATGAAAATATGTATAATCTTACGAATATGTGAGGTTGTTTTGTGTGTATATTTGTAGGCTTTATGTATGTATGTGTCTTAACTTTTATGTTGAAACGGCCTACCTAAATTATATTAATGTCATAGGATAGCAAACAAGCAGATCGCTTTCCTAATGAAACGACAGCCTAGTAATTATGATATTTTATTATTAGTTAAGTACCACCCAATTAAAGAAGTGTATAATAATGGAATAAATACTGGAATTATCATAAAGCGACCTTGCAGTAAAATTAAAGAAAATGGCTATGGATTCAAATCTCCTTGCATGCCTAGCCTATGCATGCTAGTCTTGGAAGTTTACCGATACTGTTAAGAATAAAATTACTACATTTCAAAGGGAAATGGAACGTAGCATGTTAAATATAAAAAAAACAATACAGAGTCCGTCACTCCTTTGGAGTAAAACAAAAGCAAACGATGCTCTTACACATACATAAAATGATAAATAAAAAAAAACATACATAAAATTTAAATGGAAATGGACAGGTCACATCGCAAGACATTAGGACAATAGAATGACCAAAAAATTAATTTCTTGGTCACGATTGCTTAGCAAACATAAACGAGAAAAACCGCACAAACAATGGAATTGTGCGTATAGCTGAACCGCGCTGGATGAATTTAGTGCAAGTTAGAGACCACTGGCACTGGCTTCTCTGGACGAGGCTTTTACCTCTGTGGTTCTCAAATGAATTTTATTTATTTATTTAATACTTAATACTTAGTACACAGAAAACAGTATAATTAGGAAAAAATAAGCGTTACATAAGTACAATGGGCGAGCTTATCTCTACATAAAGATATTTTCCAGCCAACCCGTAAAAGTAGATAAGAAGAAAAATCAAATTTTATGTATTCTGAAATGAATTTTTAACTGTTAAAAAGAGAAATATAAGGATTTTCATTTTATTCATTTATAATAGTTTTAAGGAAAAAATATGCTGAAATGCACTTGTACTATTCCACAAAACACTTTTTATTTAGTTTGTATCGCCAACCAGTTTCGTCTTTTACGGCTTGTTAAGGGTTAATTCGCCGTTGAAGGTGAAAGTGGTAGGCGATATACGAGTACTAACTAAAAACGTGTTTTCTGAAAATAGTCCAACAGGATAACATTTAATAGAGTTTACACTGCTGACAAAGTGTATAAAATAATAGAATCGATGGACAAATTTCATAAATTCATCTAACTACAAAGTAAAAAACATATATTTTCTTTTGATATGGGTTTTAAGCAACGATATTAATACATAAAAATACAACAATAACAATGATGCAAACACAGAAATAAAATCACTACGTTCATCACACAAATGCCTGTCCCTGTCGGGAATTCAACCCGAGCCCTATTGATTGCGTAGTCAGGGTCGTCAACGAGGGGAAGGCGCGGTGAAAAGTTGTAATGATAAATTGGCAATGGCAATGAGTTTACACTGCTGACAAAGTGTATAAAATAATAGAATCGATGGACAAATTTCATAAATTCATCTAACTACAAAGTAAAAAACATATATTTTCTTTTGATATGGGTTTTAAGCAACGATATTAATACATAAAAATACAACAATAACAATGATGCAAACACAGAAATAAAATCACTACGTTCATCACACAAATGCCTGTCCCTGTCGGGAATTCAACCCGAGCCCTATTGATTGCGTAGTCAGGGTCGTCAACGAGGGGAAGGCGCGGTGAAAAGTTGTAATGATAAATTGGCAATTAGAAATGATAACAATATAAAATTCAATTTATTTAATAGATTGGCAGTTAATATTCCAAATATATTTTAGTATAACCATGGAAATTATTTAAATAATCAACCAATAGGCGAATATGGTGTGCAAATGAAAAATAAAGCGATGGCAATAGACTGGCATCACACTACACCAGCACTAGCTAGCTTTAACAGAACTCTTGCTGTAGAAATTCCAACCAGATACAGAGAGCTGGTAACAATGAAGACGGCATCGCTGTTATGGATGGTGGAGAACTGGATCGGATCAGAGAAATTTCACCAAGCTTTAGTAAAATATATCAATAGCAGGTACTTTTACGCTTTGTACATTTTTTGTTGACTGTTGTATACTTGGAAAAATGGATTAAGGCTTTTGTATACAATTTTTATCAAAGTTCTATTGTATTTTTTTGATATCCTCTACTTTAAGCCAGTAATTTATGTATATTTATATGTAATTAGTTTTTCCAAATGGTTCTAACAATGTTGTCGAAATTTTGTATTTAGATAGCCATTTAATATTAAAATCGATCTAGTTAAGCGTCGTCCCCGTAACAATCTGATTTACATAAATAATTATCATCGGAGTGAAGTTATTATTAGTAAATTTGATCAATTATTTATACATCTTGAATTTTGTCTTACAATAGGTCACTGTATGGTAAATAAATACTTTACTAAATCCAAATCGAATTATATAAAAATAATAATATCACTGGACAAATTTCACAAATAGATGTAACTCTAAAGTAAGCAAATTAATTGCTTGTGTTATGAGTGTTAGTCAACGATACAAGTACATAGAAATACGTATATAAATCATAATACTGTTACGTACATAATAGACACCCAGAACCACAATTACAAACATCTATGCTTATCACACAAATATTTGTCCCTGTCGGGAATCGAACTCAAGCCCCATTGATTCGTAGTTACGTTTGCTAGCCACTCGATCAGCGGGGCGGTCATATGTCCAATTGTACTGTCTCAGAACTTACTTAATTTAATTCATCAACACCAAGTATTGCACCTATTCTCGGTGGAATTCAGTTGGCACCCACACGACGCTTAAGTGTCGCATTCCCATTTGATTTTCAACCTTCCACTCCTAAAAATACAGACTACTTTATTATAACGAAGTTTAACGAAGTTTTATAAGGATTTTTCTTGGGAGCTGAGGGGTTAAGTTTAAGTGTGATCTGTGGTTAGCATTGCTGTATGCAGCACATCTATAACCCATTTTCCATATATTTTGCATATTATTTTCTCCAGAAAAAATAAATTCTATAAAATAAATGACAATTTTTAGTTGTTAATATAAATATTATTATTATATACCTGATACTTTATTTAATATGTGCAAGACGTTAAATTCAATAAAAAATTTCAATAAAAGGCCTATAATTAATAATGTAAGAAAGCATAGAAAAGAAATCTTTAGAGACACAAAAACAAGAAATATTATAAGCACCTGAAAACCATGACGCAATAAGAAAAAATTATTAAACCCACTTCTCATAGTGAACTGTTTCTGAAAAATTCAATCGAAATCGCATAAAGCAATTATGTTAACAGATATGAGTTAGTCACATTGACCCATTTCCTCATAAACTAATTTCTTAAAAGGCAGGTTCTTTGAAATAGATAATCTCGAAACTTTATGCGTGGTAACTTATTGGTTTTTGGTTGTAAGGAGCTGAACTTTTAATTTGTTGAAGTGACTTTCTGAAATATTGTTATTTGAAACGAATTATAAAAATTAACTTGATTTTACTACGTTTATTTCAAGAATTATTTTCAACTAATCACATTAAGATCCCGTCAATTCTCAATATTTTATGTTATTGGGTTTGTTGTACATAGTTTTCAATTACATAATGACTAAAATTCAAAACAAAAACAATACAATTAAAATGAAATAGTTTCAATATATTATGTCTATATTTGTGTGTATGGAAGGTGGAACATTTAATTAAATTTATAATATTTTAGATCTGGTTAGAATTATGCAAACTTTATTTAAAAAAAAACATTAACAAAAGTAACATTTCAACTTTCAGGAGAGGACAATATATTTCCTTAGCTGATTTTATGATAAGTCTTGATCACGACACAGTAGAATGTCTTAATCAGTTTTTTAATGGATCGACAGCATCAAGAGTCCTAAACTCTTGGTTTCATCAGCCTGGTTATCCTGTGATTTACGTTCAAGTATTGCGAGATAGACAACCAAATGCTATTCAATTAAAACAGGTAAGAAGTATAAATTAATAAAAATATTTAAAAAAATATAAGAATATATCATTAATACTAATATATAAATTTAATTAATTAAAAAAGAGAGAGTTGAGTATGTCAGTAAGGTCATAAAAGTAGAATAAAGGCAGTCGCTATATATAATAAAGACACTCGCGGACCGGGTCCATAACGTGGAAGTGAGAGAATGGTTAGGCTTGAAAGAAAGTGTCGGTGTAAAGATGAGAAAGGCCATGCTACGTTGGTTCGACATGTAGAAAGAATGGTAGATGAAAGGTTAACAAAACAGATATACAATGCTAATGTGGAAGAATGTAGGTACCGGGGAAGTCCAAGAATGACATATCATGATCAGATTGATCGAGTACTGTGTGAAGGTGATCTTCACACAGGTGAAGGTGGACAGTCTTCGCACCCGGCGTGTGTGTATGAAGAGAGTGATGAATGTGAAAGAAGCGAGAAATGCCTGCAAGGATCGTGATATATGGCACTCGGTTCTCTCTGCCTACCACGTAAGGGATCTGGCGTAAAGATATGCATGGATGTATGTTTAATTAAAAAAAAACTTTGCACGCCAACTACTTGCAAATAATCAGGTCAATAATTTTGTGACACTTGTGTCAAATGATGGTGCATTAAATGACAAAATTATATTTATTCTACAGTACCCGGCGATAAATATTGCACATCGACCTTTGGAAAGAGACAATCGGCTAATTTCGGCTTCGTAGAGCGTTATCTCTGTCGCACAAAATACAAACAGTCCGGTACCTATTAGGAGCTGTTAAAACAAGTATGATTTGCTTCTTTTGATATTTTTATTCTTTGTATAAAATACACTAATTTTTCTATAAGTGATGGCTTTAGGTTGGGGTAAAATAAAATAAAGAAACATTTTTACATTATGTTTACGTATTTAATTATTTTGGAACCTTACAGCTTTAGTGTACATAATAAACACCATTATACCTATTGCTAAAATGAGACATTGCAATAAAAATAATAATAATTCTAATTCTCAATTACTTCCATTTCACTATCTGTGCTCTCAAAGAGGTCAATATCACTGTCACTATCAGCCGTATTTATTACTAATCTATCAGTGTAATTGTCTAAACTGTGTTGAATGCTTCTATATTCATTCTCACATTTGATTGCATGATCGCAAACCTGTTTCCACTCTTCAGCGCCGATCATGTTTACTTTTTCAGTCAATAATGTTTTTACTGTAGTTAAGTTCATACCCACATTTCTAGAGGCTACATAGCCTTTCAGTTGAGACCATATATTTTCAATTGGATTAAAATCCGGATGATATGGTGGCAATCGCAACACAGTGTGCCCATGTTCGGCAAGTATTTTGTCCACAGAAAACTCTGTATACCTCTCCTTGTGCTGACATATAATAGCGTAAATCTGGGTTTTTGTTAATTTTGGATCAACTGGAATTTCATGTCTGTTTAACCAGTTGATCATTTCCCGTTTAATGGTGTTTGAGTTGGGGGGTCTCTCAACATACTTGTTGTGATAGGGTGCGTTGTCGATAACTAGAACAGAATCACTGGGTATATTTGGGATTAATTGGTTAACCAGCCATTTCTCATAGTTATCGTTATTCATTTCATTGTGATAGTCATCTCTAGTGTCCGTGGATTTATACGTTAAAAAAGCACCGGGTACAAAGCCTTTTTCATTTCCCGCATGAACTATTATCAAACGTTGACCTTTTGAAATTGGCTTTTTTACTCCTTTTTTCTTATCGTCACTCCAAGATTTCCCTTTAGTGTGGGATGCATGTATATATGACTCATCCATGTAGACGATATTTTTTCCTGTTTCGCGAAATTTGCGTATTTTATCAAGGTATTCCATTCGTTTGAGACTAACGTCGTGCTTTTCCATTAGAATTTTTCGATTATCTTCCATTTTAGTGAACTGAAATCCCATGTCATGAAGTATTTTTCTCAACGTTTTTTCAGACCCATTGTAATTAATAGCTTCAGATAACTTAGCTTTTAATGATTTTATTGTTGGCAGTTCATTAAATCGTAAGTGAAAATCATACACCATTCTTCGAACAACATCGTAATCAAAATCGTCCATATCCAAACAAAATTGCTTTTTTGGTCTCCCTTTTTTTGGAGTGCTGAACTTAATTTCAGTCGAATGTGTTTCAGTACTGACTTCGTTTAATATATTGTTCAAAGTTCTTCTTGAAATTCCAGTGGCATTTGCAACTCGCTCTTGTCTTCTTAATTATCTTATCTTAAATAAAATCTTCTTAAAATAACAACTTACATTTTCATCTACTTTTTTTTTTAAATCTATCAGCTTCGCTTACAAAGTATTTATAAACATTGTAGATAATTTCACGTGACTGACCTCGTAAAGGTTTCCCTCTTTTTCCGAAAGATGCCATATTACAACTTTAAATTATTTAAATTTGTGGGTGTTATCAACTCTAAATATATATTTTTTTTCGGGACGCGACTGCACTCTATCGTACTTGAACAACGACTGACTAAACGTCACATAGGTAGTGTGGGACAGAGATAACGCTTTACGAAGCCGAAATTATCCGATTGTCTCTTTCCAAAGTTCGATGTGCAATATTTATCGCCGGGTACTGTACAATCATTATTATACATCATCGGTATATGAGACTGGAATTTATTTTGAAAATATAAGTAAGTTTTCTGTAGACAACAAAATATTAACATTTAAAAAGCAGTTTTGTGTTTGTTTTTGATTGATGTTTTGATTTTGATTTTTTTAAACTACATTTGACGTAGTTTTTTAAGTACTAAAATATGATAGAAGTTTAAAAATGATTATTTAAAAAATCTCGAAGTAAAAAAACAATGTTATTGAAAAATTTTTGTCAACGATAACTCTTGATTGGATAAACCGATTTTGATGCAATTTGTGCATTGGACACAGATTCTTGAGGAAACCACTTGAACCAAATTGGTTCAAATTTCCTACAGGTCTAAGTTGAGCGGAATCCAATCAAATGCCATCAACCGTGTATCGATTAATCAAGCCGTTCAAATATTATGAAATGTTTACAAACACACACACTCATACACATACATACATACATAAATACATACACACATACATACATACATACATACATACATACATACATACATACATACATACATACATACATACATACATACATACATACATACATACATACATACATACATACATACATACATACATACATACATACATACATACATACATACATACATGCATACATACATACATACATACATACATACATACATACACACATACATACATACACACATACATATATACATACATACAGACGTACTTATGTCATCGTGACAATAGTCGAAAAAGTTCCTAGGACCTTGAAACGTGGAGATCCGGTGAAAACTCGATTGTTGAAAATCGGGGCAAAATCAGTAACTTCATCTGTACGATACGTAGCGGGAAGTTAAAAATTTGTCGAAAGTAAATCGTTATTTCTAAGTAACGCAATTTTTAAATTAAAAAAATTTTAAATAATTAATCAAATATAAAACTGATTATTTTTAAGTAAAAAATAATGATATATTTGTAATGAATGCTATCTTAAAATAACCCATTTTATGTTTGAAGGTTAATCATAAATGTATTTTCTAATTGAATTATTACAAAATTTCAGAAGCAATTCAGTTTCTCTCATCAATTAAAACAAGAGTCTGATTACCTGATTCCAATTTCATACATCGTTCAACATAATCAGACTTGTTTCAATTGCTACCAGCCTAGATTTACAATTGGCACACAAAGCTATTCATTTGGCGAAAATCTCCATGGTGGTTGGATAATTCTTAACAGGAATGCTGCCGGTAAGATCTTTAGAAACTACGAGTATCGCTTATATCATGGAATACGTCAGTATTTTATACCGACGAAAAAAGGAAGATCATTAGATTGGCCTGTATGTATATATTATAGTTGGAATTGGTTAATTTTTGAGTATGATGATCTATTTATGCGCCTAAGTACATGTACCAAATTTCGTAATGAAATGTATGTTTGTATTTTTATATATTCGTCTACAAACTTCTTGGGAAATAAAAGTCAAATCAAGATAATTATTTTTAATTTACATCAGGTTCTTCCAATTCAGGGAATTGTTCAAGTTTTATAATTTCAGTATTTTTAGTAATTTTTGAGAAATGAGTATAGTTGTTTTGGCAAAGAACACAGGCGGTTTTGGTTTTATACATCCCTTATGTGTCTTTCGAAATGACGAATATTGGATAAACTATAATTATTTTCTACCTTTTTTAAATTAATTAAATAAAAAATAATGAGTCTTTAATTTGATTGACTTCGATCATCATATTAAAGTGTTGCCATTTTATTCATTTGCATTAAAATAGCAATAATGATGTATAAAATCATAATATTATACATCATTTTGTACTAAAGAATAGTTTAAAGCTATTTTTTTACGTTATTTTAAGTATCTAAACTTATGTTATTTTAAGTGTCTTGGTAAAATCCTAGTTTAGAATTCTGTCAATGTAACTTAGATTTCTAAGATTAGCAGTTGTACTAAAGACATCCAATGACAAGATAAACAACTCAGACTACTAAGAAGGAGAGAACTGAATTTCAACTTCATTTAGCTACTATTCTCTATGTTTAAAAAGTATTTATTAAATGCTAATAAATTAAGGGGTTGATATAGAATTTTAGGGAATATGTTAAATTTTAAGGTAATAACTAAAAAAAGATGTATGATGTCTCACTCGTATTCTTTGTTGTAAATTATAAATTTTTTAATAAAGTTACTAATTTGCAGATAAAGTAAATTTATTTTAAGAACTCAAGGCCAATATGTAGGTTTTCTGAATAGTATATAAAAGCAACATAAGACATGTTGAATTATTACAAATTTGTACATCTATTATTTTCTCTATAAAACTATAGTTATTAAAACAAATTTTTACTAGTAATTTAACCCGTGCTGACCCGGATCCTTTTTTGAAGATATACAGGTTGACTAGTAAAAGACTGTACATATTAAAGGACGCTATAGTTAATATAGTTATACGTAACCAATAAAAATATAATAAAAAGAGAAAATTACTTAACTTCAGAGTAAACCTCAACGAATTTGGTGTAGTCATATTCAAAAACTATGGTCTCTGTACAGAGGACGAGAACGCGCCTTGGCTTACGTCGCGGCGGCTAATCTATATTAATGTTATAAATGCGAAAGTTTGGATGTTTGGATGGATGGATGAAGGATAGACGTTTGGATGGATGGACGTTTGTTACTCAATCATGCCAAAATTGCCAAACAAATTTAGATAAAATTTGGCACGCAGGTAGATGATGACCCAGAATAGCACATAAGTTACTTTAATTCCGGAAAAATAAGTTGTTCTTGAGGGATTCTCCAAAAAGTTTTATAATGCAGCGGACTACATGCTGCAGCTAGTTTTGCTTTAATTGTACGGGTGTCTATACTAAACACTATTATTGGATAATTAAGTCAAAATAACTAAGGTTAGATAAAAATTAATAAACCTATTCTTTACGTATTCGGTATCAGAATCAAATACTGACCATCCTTCTTCAGTGTCTATAATCTTTTACCAGTCAACTTCTATAAAAGATCCTTACTGTAAACTATGTTTAAGCACTTATCCTGTTATTGAAAAAACTTTGAAAATTTAAAGAAAAATTTCGTCACGACAGGATTTAAACTTGTAACATTTCTTCTGGGCGGCACGCTCTAATCGACTGAGCTACTTAATAGAATCGATCATAAAGCAAAGAAGAATTTCGCCATGTTGGACTATTCGACAGTAGCAGTAACTTTGCTTGTTACGATTTAATTCAAAAATACTTAATTTTAAAAATCCTTTCACATTTGTAAAGCTACATTATCCAAATATAAAATAGGCTATTTTTTACTGGATTGAATAAAGAAAAGTAATTAGTTTTGGTCACGCGAACGAAGTAGCAAGTAACTGCCACAGCTAAGTGGGCGGGTGTTATAAAATTATCTACTCGTAACATAAATATTCCGGAAACACTAATTTGGGATTAACCTTACGTGCCACACTAACATTGAATACTGAGAATCCTTGAGCACGTTTGTTGTGGTTATTAAATGGCTATTTTGGTCTAAAACAACGCGCCCACAGCATCGCTGAGAATGCTAAATCCCACGCATAAACTACGGCAATTGTAGTGCAAGGTTAGTCATTTAATTATTGTATTTAATATATCATTAAGGACCAGTTTAACTAAAGCTGTTATTTATAAACTCGTTCAAATTACAAATTTTAGAATATACAATATTTACGTTACTTATAAACCTGTTTTATCCTGCTTATAAAGTACTTGTTTGCTTTTTGTCTAATTTATTCTCAGATAACATAATATGGCTTAATTAAAAAAGACGGACTAAACGCTTATTTATAACAAAGACTATAAGTTTTATTATTATTTTAGTTAGTTTAAGCTTAAGAAAACACCTATTCCAAAATATAATTCTCAGTCTCAATATAATTCTTTTTCTTGGTAATACGTGTGGATTTTCCAACAGTATGTATGGAAGTGAAAGATGGGAAGTCGAGTTAAGATAACAGCGGAGAAATGTTTTGAAAAACACACAATTGTCTCTGCAAGTCACTACCATCGTGACTACTAGGTGATAGAGCTCTGCATTATCTCGCCCGGGTCTGGTACCATCGCCTTACCTATTCCTGCCGCAATAGCGTCAGTGCTTGTCACTGTCGTGTTCCGGTTTGAAGGGTAAGGTAGCCGGTAAACTTATGCATGTGGCATTAGACCTCGCCACAAGATAGCAACGCACCATTAACATCCTTGGTGTCTATAGGCGATGGTTGACTCTTACTATCAGGAGACCCATCTGCTTGTTTGCTATCTTATGATATAAAAAATGCAAATTATATTGTTGAAATAACGTGATCAAGATTTCTGGAATTTAAAAGCATTAGTTCAGTTATTCTATTTTTTTAATATTTTAACAAATAATATAAAAAAAATAGAATAACTGTTGAACAATTGAAAGAACAAATACGTTTTGGATATAAAATAATATGAAAAATATTTTGGTTAATTTTGAATCATATGTTTTCACACCTTATCTAATGATAGACCTAAACCTAAACTAACCTAATTCTTTATTGTTATTTTATTTATTAAACACTTTATTGTACACAAAACATTTACAGTAAACAATAAAATGATGTATATTAAAACAAAAGGCGAGCTTATCTCATATCGAGATTTCTTCCAGCTAACCCATATGTAGAAAACAGTAGACAAACAAAGACACTTGTGCACATATTATTAACACGGCATAATAATAAAGCATACAATTAATATCAAATGTGGCCTTAAAAGCTATTAACAACAAAAAAAAAAAAACTAAAAAGAAGAGACAAAAAATAACACACTTTAAAAGACAAGAAAATAAAATAAAAAAATAATACAAAAATTACACAGTTAACTTGCTAACTACTTTCGCGTCAAATAATAATCATGTAATCGTGTTTTAAAAATGGATAACGATTCACTGGTACGAATATTAGATGGAAGTGAATTCCACAGCCTAACTGCTTGAACAGAAAAGGAATTAGAGATAAATTAGATTTGAAGGAAGGGTAACGTAAGAGAGAACTGACATTAGCTCGACAATTAGTACACCGCTTGTACTTGGTTGTATTGAGGTATTCTATATGCTTATCGATGAATAGACCCAAAGTGCTGCAGAAACGAGGCAGTCTGATCAGCATCCTTAAAATATTATCGAACTGAACACGCAAGGCATTGTACTGTTTCTACACTGTAATACTGTAACAAAAAAAATGCTTGCAAACGATGAATGAATTTTTGAAGGGATGCGCTGCTATGTCACTTCGTATGAAAACCCACCAAACACCTACCTACCAACAATTAGTGTGGAACTAAGAGGCGTATTCTAGGATGTATAGTTGGATAAATATAAGATTTCTTTCTATATTTTCAGGATATTACCGTGTTAATTACGACACTGAGACATGGAAGCTTATTGCTGAAACACTGCGGCAAAATCATTTGTCTATTGATGAATTAAACAGAGCTCAAGTAAGACAAAAACTTTTATGATTATTTCTGCCCAATTGATTTTTGTTGTCGGCTTTAATAGATTAAAACTATTTAGCTGAAGATCACGAAAAATGTGTTTTTATATCACTTTTTTGTTATTATCTGCAAACAGATAACTCTCTTGGTGTATAGGTATAACCATCTCTAGACACCAAAAATTTTAATAGTGCATAGATGGGTGGTAACGTTACATGTATAACATGATGCTTTACCGACTACTTCACATCAATGCTCAATACTTGATACCATTGCGGTACGAATTGATAAGACAGTGGGGTCAAAGCCTGGCAAGATTTTGTGGAAATTTACACTGTGGTTGTCACGATTGCAGCAACGCGGTTACCCAGTCGTTCGCTATATTTTATAAACTGCCTGACAAAAAGATAGATTATTTTTAAATAAGCCAAGACCAATACAGATTTTTTCCTATATGAGAGTTTTCATTCTGGAGTCTATAAAATGCTGGAATATCAACATCTTAGTCTCTCTAAAATTGTCTGTAAGATAGTCTAGTTTGCTTAGGTTATATGCGAGATGCATTTCACATGAGATATGTCAATGTCAATCAATATCTCGTTTCTTTTAGAATTTTGTAAAGTAATAACTGTTCATAGATGCGACAAGGATTCGCTTCGATGCACTATTATAATACGGCTAAATTGATCGTATGTACTACATGTACCTGCTATTATTATTTAGTAAAGACTATAGTGCAAGGAACTAAACTAAAAAAACACAGACACTAAAGTACAAGGAAACAATCTTTTGACAGTAAAAAATAAGAAAATAGAATCGCTACAAAATAGGCAGCGATTATTTTCATACCTTTTAATAAAAAATATTTTTGATCTTTCAGTTTTTTCTACCAGTTGTAATTAAATTTACGAAGTTTAAGTTATGTACTTGTTGATAAAATAAAAATCGCTATATAGTAAACGTAGATTTTTATGAAGATAATGCTATTTTAACGTCGAATCATATTTCTACATATTAAAAATTGTGCATCGATCCTCTATTATATAACAATATGCCACATCTATATGTCTACTGAGTACCTTTCATGCCTTAATACCATATTTACAAAATATACTGAGACTAAAGCAGCCAAATCACGTAAGGAGGCGGTACTAAGTCACGATTGACACATTTGATCTTCTCTTACCTTTCACGAGCGTAGGTAGCAAATCAATTCTCTAAAAGAGCCTTAAATAATATGCATTTTTTTAAAAATCACACTAACGTTTGTGAAACACGAACATTTGGTAGTTATGTTGTTTTGTATCATAAGATGGCAAACAAGCAGATGACTTTCTGATGGAAAGAGACAAATATCGCCTATAGACACCATAGATGTTAATGGTGCGATCGTATCCTTGTGGTGACGATATGCATAAGCTAACCAACTACTTTCACCTCCAAACCGGTACATGACAGTAACAAGCACTGACGATATTGCGGTAGGAGAAGATAAGGCGGTGGTACTAGACAACGAAGAACTGTAGTAAAAATGTAGTTAGTTTAACATATTTACACATTAAAATCTAATTAGTATTTTTACTTTATTTTACAGATAGTAAACGATATATTCGCTCTCTACGCTGCCGGTCATATAGATGAAGGAATTGCTGTGGAGGTTTTGGATTATCTGAATAAAGAGCTTAGTTTTATAGTTTGGGATTCCGTTGCATCTGGTTTCGAGCTTCTGAAAGTGGAGGGTTCTCAAATAACTAAACGAATGTATGAAGAATGGCAGGTTGATAAATTTATATTATAAAGGAAATTAATTAGACTGCCAATAATTTATATATTTAATCTGAAGCGTCAATCATGCACGAAGATTAAAATTATCGAACAAAATTTGACGAAATGTATGCAATGCTAACATCTAGTAGTATTATTTATAAACATTGAATTAAATTAAACTAGCATCAATCAGCTAAATAAAATCATATAGACGATTACTTCTTAAGTTTAAAAGTTATTTTCTCCATTGAAATATAAAATAAGTATAGTAAATAAGTAAATATAGCTGGATAAATTACAAGACTTGATCTAACCCAAAGTAAGCAAATTATTTGCTTGTAATATGGGTGTTAGTTAACATTACTAATACATAGAAATACATATGTAAAAACATACATATGTAAAAAAAAAATAAATAAACACCCAAACCCAGAAATACAAACATCTATGTTTATCACATAAATATTTGGCTCTGTCGGGAACCGAACCCGAGCCCCATTGATGCATAGTCAGATTCGCTAACTATTCGACCAATGGATCAAAATACTAGCCATTTCATATGTTATAACCTACTTAGATTCCAATCTCATGGGAAAATTGGAATAAAATATAGCACGCAATACGAAAAACTAATATAGCCTTGTACTGATGAAAGAGTTTTCAAAATTGGTTTAGTGATTTCAGAAATTATTTCCTACAAGTTTGGAAGTGTGTACAAACTTACAAACTTTACCTTTTACAAAATTTTATAAAATATAACTCTTAAAATGAAGGAGTAATCATAGCTTATATACTTTTCATTCAATGATATACTTTGTGATATGTTTCTATTTTTGGGCCATGGATATAATTTTATGATTATTAGCTATCTTACTTGCGAACAAAATCACAAACTTGGCAATTACTAATGTTAAGGCCGTAAAAATAAATCCAAATATTACATAAACATAAAAAAATAAATACCACTACTATTTTGTTTTAATAAAGATTAATAATTAACATGGTGCCTTGATTTTCTAGGTAATTATCTGTTTTTCGGCATACCGTTGTTACAAATATAGTTTTCAAAACTTATCGATCCAATTAAATATTTGGGATTAATTGTCCTGCTTACCAAAATCTGACAATGAAATTATTTATAAGAGAGAATTTTACTTATACAAAAAATATTTGTTAAAAAAGCAGTTTTCTTCCACCGGATCTTACTAGTGTGTGATCCGGTAACAGTTTTAAAATTAAATATCAATTTAAATAAAACATATTTAAATATTAAAAAATGACTTGATTTGAATAATATTTTTATATGCATGTTCTATATTTTATTGTACGACTCGTAATGCAAAACATTAGATAGTGCTTTACGATTCAAAAAATTGTCCCCTTCTTTTATTGTGTTTTTATTTAAAAGTAGATACAATGTGCATGTATCAATAAATGTTTTTATTATTACTAACTATTATTACATGTCAATTATACCCTTCCTAAATATTTTAGGAGTTTCTTCAAAAAAAAGTGTCTGTAATCTACAAAAGACTTATGGAAAATATTGAACAGTGGCCAAGGACAAGGCTGTTCAGGAATTTGATTGTAGAATTTGCGTGCTCTGTCAAATATAAACCCTGTATGAACGAAATGAGGAGATTTTATGCAGATTATCGTCTTGGAAACACGAGGTAATTCTCTCAAATAAGATTTAATTCGTTCAAACATTGTGATTTTTTTCTTGAAAATGGGAACAATTTGCTTTTAAATTAATTTCTTCATTAACAAAATTGTTCAAACTACAAATAATAAAAAATCTATTATTTAAAAAAAATAATATTTAGAAAAATATATTATCCATGTGTCATTTTCTTATTTGCTTTCCTATGATATACAAAATACTAGTAAATATTTGACAACAAATGAGCTTTCAAATTTGTTCCCATGACAATAATAGGCCGTGGACCCTCAAACAATTTTTTTTTGATTTTCTAGTGTCGAAAAATCTCGAAACGGATAATTAATGAAGTTAGGGGGCTTCAAAGATGTCAATTTGGTGAAGTAAAAACATTGACTAATAACAATTAGTTTTTAGGGTTCCGCACCTAAAAGTTAAACCGGAACCCTATTACTAAGCCTCCGCTGTCTGTCTTTCCGTCAGTCTGTCTATCACCAGGCTGTATCTCATAAACCGTGATGGCTAAAAGCTAACATTTTCAAAAATTACGTATTTCCGTTGTCGTTGTAACAACAAATACTAAAAATGAAAAATGAAAATATTAAGGGTAAACGTGTTTTTTTCGTATTTTTTGCTCAATATTAATAACAGTAACAGATAGACGCTTAAATTTTTCACATAATATTCAGTTGTATATTACATTTCAAACTAAATAATTAAATAAAAATAAGGTGAATATTAATGGGGGGCTCCCATTCAACAAACGTTATTTTCAAGGAATTTTTTACTCGAACCATACACAGGTAGAAACTTGAATAGGGATGCTACGGAACCCTTCATGCGCGGATCCGACTCGCACTTGGCCGGTTTTTACTTTATTCGCTTGATTATTTTATAAGAAACACGAAAAAATTTTTGTCCTGTAATTTTGGCGAGTCCTCCACTCTAAAATTGTCTAAATTATGTTTTTTTTTTTTTAAATTGATTAATAACGACCTATTTTTTTCACAATAGAGTATAATTTAAGAGTAACTTAGTCCTACGCGTAAAGTGGAAACTTTTTATAGTCCGACGCTCTAAATTTGTAGGTTTTACGGCTACAATTTTCTGATTAATAACCGTAGGACAATAAAAGCAAACAATGCTTTAGTGTATTCTTGTCCATAAAAACTTCTTGTCCTACAAAAAAGAGGGTATGCTTTTGTGGTCCGACAATATTAAAATTTAGTTAGTTTAAGCCGCTCTTGTAACCACCTCGCTTATTCAGCGCCGGATCTTGGTTATCTGTGCGTAGCCCATAGTCCCGTCTTTTTGACGATAATAATAATATATATTTCTTCCTGGCACTTGCACGGGCAGAGCCTGAAATATTGAATTTTTTAAGTCTATTTTCACATTTTTTAATTATTTTTAAGTATAAACGTTGTCCAAATTACTTTTAATTTTGATTATATTATAAAGATTTCATATTGTACAATAATTTAACCCAACATAAATTTATTTTTTTATTTAATTAAGTGGTAGTTGGAATCGTCTTCATATTTAGTAGTCGCGCACTTACATCTGACGGATCTTTGGCTAACTAAGTAGTTATGATGTATGCATAGGCTATAAGTTGACTCATTTTAATGACAGATGTCGGTATTATATAAGAATCTTTACTTTGGTTTTATCAATATTTTAGAAAAAAGGCTTATATTTTGTAAATTAACTCAAAAACAACTGGAATGATTTTAAAACTTATTTTACCACAAAAATCTACAAAACTAAGAGTACCAAACAATGAGACAATTTTTTCACCTAATGAAGGATGTAACATTTGTCGGCCATGTGAAGGCCACGGCTAATTAATAAGTTAGAAAAAAATAATAGGAAAACAATAAAAATTCAACTACGCTGCAGTTGTCTAATTACTTTTTTAATTAATTAAACTATTTTAAAGTCAAGTATTTAAAAAGTTTGGTGCAAGCAGATTTTAACATTCGGAATAATGTTTTTTTTTTTTTTCAAAAATATAAAATATAATGTGGTCTATTGTAAAATAGAAAAATTATACTATTGTGAAAGTTTTCAAATTACAAAGTATCTCATAAGATGAGATACATTGGAATTTGAACAGAAAAATATTTGTCAGGCGAACGATTTTGTAATATTACTGAGATAATAAGTGACTTTTATCTAAACTTAATATAATAAAGAGAAAATATTTGTATTGAATGCCTCAGTGCGAAGCAGTAAGATAGTGCTCTACTGTCCCTTACCAAATTCAAACAATTTTCTGAATTAAATATGTCTTTATAATATTTATATTGCACTACAGAATAAGATAAACACACCTACAAAAAATATTTAAACGCATTACATATTTTAAATAAATAGACAAAAATTATTTTATTTAGAGTCCAAATAAAAACTGATTGGAAAATTATTGATTTTAATCAGGGCTGTGCATTGATATATAAAAACCCATATATCAGTGGGGCTGTGTGATATTTTCTGACTAAAAAAATTGAATTTCACGTATAAATATAAAATTATAAACAAATTTTTTGAGTAGTGCACTTTTGGATTTTTAAAACTGGTTTTGGTTTTTAGTAACAAATAATTAATTAAGAACTACTTAACGAATGTAAAAAAATCTACAATTCCCAGGAGTAACCATAGGACATGTTTTACCTTTTTGAACAAAATAAAATAAATTGCGTGTAACAATTCGCCGTGTTGGTCCCGGCCTCCTTTGTAGAATAGGCCAACTGCCGTTCTGCCAGGCAGGTCGTAAAAAGCGACCGATTGGCTATCGAGTCACTACCATCGTGGCTACTAGGTGGTAGAGTTCTGCATTGTCTCGCCCGGGTCTGGTACCACCAAGGCGGTGGTTACATATTCCTGCCGCAATAGCGTCAGTGCTTGTCGCTGTCGTGTTCCGGTTTGGAGGGTAAGGTAGCCGGTAAACTTATGCATGTGGGATTAGATCTCGCAAAAAGATAGCAACGCACCATTAACATCTTTGGTGTCTATTGGCGATGGTTGACTCTTTCCATCAGGAGACCCATCTGCTTGTTTGCTATCTTATGATATACATATAAAAAAAAAAAACTATTTTATAGATTCAGATGGTATTTTGATAATTATTTTTGTGTTCATGTAGCACTTACCCCGTGCTTGAGAAAACTTTCAAAACTTTAAAAATCAGTACAATCAACGGAATCGATCATATAGCAAAATAGAATTTCGCTACGTCGAGCCCGTCGACTCTAGCTCAGTGGTAAAGCGTCCTGGCTTTAGGGAGACGATCGCAGGTTCAAATCCCGCGTGTCGATGTTTTTCTTTGTTGTTTTTAAAGTTTATTTTGATAACGCGTTACCTTAATTGTCTCTCTTAAGTTCATTTCTGTTCATTTTGCTGTTTGATGAATGTATTGAATGTATTGATGAATGTATTGTTTGATGAATGTATTGATAAATGCGGAGGAAGCGAGATAAGCCTGCAATGATCGTGCTGTATGGCACTCGGTTCTCTCTGCCTACCCCGCAAGGGATCTGGCGTGAGGATATGTATGTATGTATGTTTCTGTTTGATATTATATAATAAGTAACAATATTTGCTTTTTCACATTTTTTTATTATTTCAGACTGAACCCTGATTTCCGTCAAGCATGTTATCAAACGACGCTGTACAATGATGGGGTTGGTGATAAACTCAATCGATTCGAGTTGGAGGATAAACTTAAGGCGGAACATAAAATGTAAATCACATATTATCTACATTTATGATTACTCGGAACCACAGACCACATTAGTACTAATAGACATGCCGTTAGGAAGGAAACTTGTCGCCGCGCATATGAGCAAATGCTCCTATCACTGGGGTATTCCTCGAAGCGCAACCATTTTGAAGCGCACCTAATGAACCGCATCTTTTAGTTGCGCTAAAGAAATAGCGAAGCGCACTAATTATGAAAAAAAGGGAAGAACATAAAACAAGTAATGTGGATAATAAAAAAGAAACAATTATCTATGCTGGGTTACTTTTAGTCCGACGTGGGTCCGATGTCCGATGTGGGCAAATCAATAAAGTGTTTTTTCGTTTTCTAATAAAAACAACATTGCCCTGGATTGGATAAATGGCGATATGCTTGCCACCTATCATATTGTGGGATCAAGTATCTTCGGCTACCGTGAGCGCACTGGTTGTACCTCTGCCTACCTTTTCGGGAATTCGTCAATGAAGATACTTCATAATCAATATTTAGATAATAATTATTTTTCTTATTAGTAGACACTTTTACTATTCCACTTGTACATCAATTTCACTTTACACAATTTTAATTATATTACTCGATCAGTTTCACTTTTTAAAGCATCTTCAGGATGTAATATAATTAATTAAAAAGTGAAACCGGTCGAGTAATATAATTAAAATTGTGTAAAGTGAAATTGATGTACAAGTGGAATAGTAAAAGTGTCTAGTAACAATGGAATTTCACCAAGTGCCGACGATGGAAAGTATAGAATATATTTTTCTTATTATTTACATCACTTTCTTTATGCTCTTCCCTATTTTTCATCATTGTTGCGCTTCGAGGAATAAAATTATAATATTTTTTAATTTATTTCGTTAGCGCAACTAAAAGTTGCGCTTCGAGGAAAAGTTTAGTTGCACTTTTTTTTTATATCATAAGATAGCAAACCATCAGATGGGCCTCCTGATGGAAAGAGTCAACCATCGCCTATAGACACCAAAGATGTTAATGGTGCGTTGCTATCTTGTGGCGAGGTCTAATACCACATGCATAAGTTTACCGGCTACCTTACCCTCCAAACCGGAACACAACAGCGACAAGCACTGACGCTATTGCGGCAGGAATAGGTAAGGCGGTGGTACCAGACCCGGGCGTGACAATGCAGAACTCTACTACCTAGTAAATTCACCATTTCATTAGATGCGCTTCAAAATGGTTGCGCTTCGAGGAATACCCTCTATCACTGTCAAAAATGTCATAAACTAGATTTATTATATCGTGAAAAAATATAAATAAACCATGTTGTACTGTTTTATGGTAACGAATAAGACGGCAAGATTTGAAAATTACCCTTTTAGTGATTTTATTTCATTGGTAAGTAATATAACTCTGTATTTCTGTGTATAATTGCTAACAACACTGACACACTAAGAAGTTTTCTTGAAAGGCGTATCCATTTAAACCGTGATTGGAACAGAGTTCCTGCTCGCATGTTTATAGTTTGTTTGGTTTGAAATATGTGTAATAAAAAAAGGGTTGTGGTTGTGCTATGGACACAGCCTTGTATGCTTTACATGATTAAGTAACGGATAATTTTATGCGATGGAAACATCTTTCATTCATCGTACAAGTGCCGTTATAGATCGGTTCGGACGCCTTCATCTTTTTTGGCGCTCCTTTATTCTATGGGGATTCATGAACATCATTAGATTGATATATATATATATGTGAGTAGTTACGCAAAAAGGGACCTGAAGGGATTGGAAACGGTTTTTTTTTTTTGATAAATTCTGATTCTATGGTCCTTCATCTTTGTTTTGTTCTAATCAAAATAATTTTAGGTGCCGTAGTTTTTTTTTAATGATTTTTTATGTAAGCCGAGGCAGTTTTGAAAATATTACACCTTATACACAGCGCACACTAGTTTCTTTTTCTAGCGCGCACATAAAGACAAGTAAAAGACGAATAAATAAGTCACCAATAATACAGCTATCGCAAACACGTGCTATTTCTCACTGACGAAGTCGCTCACTAACGACACTAACATAAAACACCCCGCGCCTCTCTCATTTCGACTCAACATTTTAAACGTGATTTACTCGAAATCAATTATTTTCCCTTGAGGTCCCTTTTTGCGTAACCACTCACATATATATATATATATATATATATATATATATATATATATATATATATATATATATATATATATATATATATATATATATATATATATATATATATATATATATATATATATATATATATATACAGAAAGCCTTGTGGTCTAATGGTTAGGCTATTGATAGCCGGGTCGTATCAAAACGTTACAAAGGTTTTTTTTTTTTAAATTTAAAATCGCAGTAGCAGCTCGGAATTGGGTATTGTTGTTGACAGCGGGGGTTTTCAATGACCACAAATATCTATCGGTCGAGAGCACGATGGTCTGTGGTCTAGAGTCTATTCCTATATTTTATTAATATTCTATAGTTTGTTCCTATACATGTTTAATGGTAAAAAAAGACGTTTGGCACTCAGAGACTGCCGCGGTGAAGCTATTGCATAGCATTTTTTATCAACTTATGCAATTACAATTATATATTTATTTTATTTATGCAGTATTTTTTTTTCTTTGTTTATTCATATTTAAAACACTTTGTACACAAATTATACAAGTACAGATATTCACTGTTGTACGTAGATGATAAATACCTATACACCTATATACTACTCTATATACTTTCTCACAAAGAGCTGATTACGGTAGTTTTCCAATACAACCAATGCCACCTAAAGGCGGGTTGCTGAACTAAAGAAACAAGCGTGATATTTCTAAAAGTCATTAAAAGTTCTGGTATTTATCGATAGATGGAAAAACTAAAAAGTATCACCGCTGTGCCGGTCGGATTGGGGGGTGTTAGGTTTTTTCGTTACGGAATTTCTGGATTCGGTCTCCACGCTCAAGGCCCGCGATAGAAGCTATGCAATAGCTTAAAAATTGAACATAGTGAATAAAGGTACCTACTGAATATTTTAGGAAAATATTGAAAATTTGACTAAATATTTATTTATATGTTATTTTTTTTAACTATTGTAATATAATACTTAGGTGGTCGAATAAATAAGTTATTTTATTATTAATATTTTTCCCGACCTTTATTTTAATCTGAAATCTAAAAATCTAAAAAAAACCATAAAACAAGTAAGAAATTTAAATTCTTTATTCCAAATATTATGTTTTATTTATTTTTAGACGAGAAGAAAACAGATTTCTTTACCGAGTCCCCATTGGTACGCCTAGACCTTTGCCGATTATGATGTCGACTACTACATCAACAGAGGTATGTTTATCTACACCAAACAAATATATGAAGAAGTCAAACTAATGTTTATTCTTCATTTCTTCTCTCATTAGTCTCGCTAGGTGTATCAACTTTGCCTTATGCACAAAAAACTGGTAGTGGCACGCATATCTAGGTGTATGAGAATGAAACAGATAGAATGGAAATATAAACTAATCTATACAAATAAATAAAATTGGAGTGTCTGTTTGTAATATTAAAATAACCACTTTTTACTCAATGCATATCGAAAATAAAAATATCGATGCTCAAAAATATGTCCTTCCATATGACGAATTTAAATGAAAATTAAACCCGAGCTCTATAGATCACGTAATCATTATACCATTTTATTATTTATAGGTGCAGGCGTTACTTTGTGGGAATCCATAACTCAAAGGCGAAATTAATGTGTTTAATTTGCAACGAAATAAAATCTTATAAGAGACTGCTGTAATGATACTGAAACAAAAAATAGTGTAAAAAACGGAACAAACTTACCAAAGGTGTGAAAATTAAAGGAGACCTCTATGGCAAAATAATAGATGTCAATCACTCTTAATCACATTAGTAGCAAAAGCAGATAAACAGTTTATATACTGAACAAATGCTTCACTTTGTTAGCGAAGCATTTTATAAAGGGTCGTATGTGCTATATGACTTATAAAGATGCTTTAGTTGCTCAATAAAAGTTGAAGTGTTGTAGAGTGGAGTGTCGTTTGGCTCTCCTTCGCAGTTTATCCCGATCACATCGCGACAATGCAAACCATCGTCGTTGCTCGACAAATCTAGTTTCATAATAAGACTTTGCAGAAATTTAGTTGCAAGTTAATTACCTTAATTTAATCTTTATCTTCTTAAGGTTTTTTTTATATCATAAGATAGCAAACAAGCAGATGGGTCTCCTGATGGAAAGAGTCAACCATCGCCTATAGACACCAAAGGTGTTAATGGTGGGTTACTATCTTGTGGCGAGGTCTAATGCCACATGCATAAGTTTACCGACTACCTTACCATTCAAACCGGAACACGACAGTGACAAGTACTGACGCTATTGCGGCAGGAATAGGTAAGGCGGTGGTACCAGAACCGGGCGAGACAATGCAGAACTTTACCACCTATTAGCCACGATGGTAGTGACTCGTATAGCCAATCAGTTGGTCTTTTCTTCAAAGAAGCCCACGACCAACACGGGGATACCAACACGGTGGATATATAACTAATAGTAGTAATACTACTATTTGATATATACTCGTATCCACCTCACCCGATAATAAGCAAGAAAATATTTATTTATTTTGGTAATATTTTTTCATCTATTTTCAGGCCAGTTCAACTACAGTTCAACTACCACCACAAAACGCTGGTGCTACTACTTTAATATCCTCTACAATATTTTATATAGCTTTAACAATTTCATTAGTTATATATAGATAAGTATAACTAGGTTATATTTGTTAGATTATATAATGTTAGATTTTGAATAATTAAATATTGCACATTGATATAAAAAACCCAAGATGCACAGTCTCGAACAAAACACACTCAAAACTGTCCCTAACTTCACACAAGTAGTTAGAGATATGGCGAAAAAGAAATTGTTTTTGCATATCCAATCTTAAGCGCAAGTTTTATGATTGTTTTTAAAAAGCAATGTACAAAAAGTAATAGAATTGACAGTGTCGCGATCGACGCAATTCTATTTGAAAAGAGCGCACAATTCAAAATGGTGCGCTCATTTTTAGAGGACGTTTTTGAGACACTGATTGTGCACCTTGGGTTTTTTATATCAATGATATTTGCATTATAAAGAGTAATATGAAAATACCTTATTTTTGGGGAAAACAAATTTCAAATAAATTCACTGCCTTTATAAGTATTTAAATTCTTGTAATAATGTGTATGTATCGTTTATAACAGTATATAACTAATGTTTTAATTTAATATTTTTGTGAAAATTGAGCGTTATAGACCTAATTGTTAAAATGTTACTTTTCTATTCTAGTCACATACGATTATATCTTCTTTTAATACTTCCATGCTTATAACTAGTTAATAAGCTGTTTGTATTTTACTTTGAAATAATTATATGATTCTATATAATACAGAATTATAAATAGTTCAATAATAGTTAGGTAATTATTAATATATACTTAAAGTAAGTAATGTATCAATATTATACCTAAATAATTTAAAAACTGAGTAAATAACTTTTGAAAATGTCTTCTTATACTCGTAAATCAAATATTCTAAGAAATTGCTTATTAATTTAATGGCAAGTTGATATTTTGAAAATTAATAATATAAGATTTCATTTTCTAAACTTCAAAGTCTGAAATGCTTTTTTGTGAGTTTTGCATTACTATATTTAATGATAATTAACTATGTCTATTAAAGGTTATACTTTGATGAGCCTGGATTAATAAAAATGTCTTGTTACCCTCGTTAGTCAAAATTATAACGATAATTAATTTAAAAAATCGGTGGCAGTCATGAGGGTTGCTGACAGAAGTAACAATTTAAAACTGTATTTACAACATTGATAGGGTTTTTATATCGATGATTTACAAGCACAAATTTAGTATAGTGCCATCTACTGGGTTTACAATACATTATTTTGTGAACACAACAGTTAATAAATAATGACTATTTTTGGTACTCTCTGATAAGTAGTCTGTTACTGTTGTAAATGTTTTTCAGAGTATAGTTATTCCTCTGAGAACTGTTTATATAGTATAGATATACCTTATATATCAGCAACATGACGCCGACGTGAACACAAGCGATTTTACCCTAAAAAAAATCGTCTAAGGCGGTGAAATAAAAATATGATCAGATGGTAAACTATAGTTGTGAAATAGTTTTTCACTACTGAATTCACGAAATAAGTATGGAAAATAAATAATACTAGTATTTTCCTATGCTAAATTTTTATTTTAACTTATTGCAACATGTACATATTACATTAGGTTATTACAATAACGTTCTTTTTTTAATACTACTTTTACTTTCTGTACAAATTCTTAATGTTAAAAGAATATTCTAGAAAATCAAAATTACGTATTATCTAAATTTGAAGCAAGAGGACGCGTTTGCTTCAAACTTAGCAACACTTATTTTGATAATATTAATTACCTTACAACTATGAGTGAAATGCTGTAAAAAAACCTTAACACTATTATACTTATATAATTACTTAAAGCAACTAGTTATCATTAAATAATAAAATATTTTAATTTATTAAAAATAAGTACCACCTTGTGCAAAATCTGACGTAAGTTTATAATAATTATAGTCTATAAATAATTAAGTGCCTTAAATACAAATATAATATTTCTATATAGAAACTAAATTTTGTTTAACTGTTTATTAATAATTAATTAAAACACACCATTTATTGTAGTTAAAGGTCAACTACAACAAGATGTGTTTTATTCACCAACGAAACTAATGTAATCACACACGTTCAATCTAATTTTTTATATCATTGTATTACAAATAAACGGGATTTTAGAATTTTAAATTATTTTTATAGAGTGAGCTTTAAAACTGACAAATTTATTACTTTAGTAACACTGATGTTTAGTATATCCAATATTATGAAAGAAGATGAAAGACTATTAGTTGGTATGATTACAATGATAAATGAAACTACATTTGCTATATTTATATAATAGCAACGTGTTTCTGAATTAAATATGTTTATCTAATATAATTATGTTAATAATCATAATTAATAACATTTATAACATAATACCTACTGTTTATATTCATTATAATCTGCTAACGACAAACGCCTCAATAAATTATTAAAATATAATTGTAATTTATTATCTATTAAGTAATATTGATTATAAAATTTAAATATTAATGATTAAATAATGTTATTACTAATGAAATAAATATTAAGAAAGCAGAAACGAAAATAGTTGGTGCATCATTTTCATCTATCCATTCATACGCAATTTCCATTAGTTCCATATGCCATGTCAAGTCCACCATAACTCTATCTCGTGCTTCAGTAGCAATATCAGTTGAGTCAGCTAAGTTGTTTATATTAACGGCGTTTACCCAATTTGAAAACTGAAAAAAAAATGAATATTAGTTTACTGTAATTTCTCATATCCGATAACAATTACATTTTTTTATAAGATAGCAAATAAGCAGATGGGTCTCCTGATGGTAAGAGTAAACCACCGCCTATAGACACCAAAGATGTTAATGGTGCGTTGCTATTTTGTGGCGAGGTTTAATGCCACATGCATAAGTTTACCGGCTACCTTACCCTCCAAACCGGAACATGACAGTGACAAGCATTGACGCTATTGCGGGAGTAACAGATAAGGCGGTTAAATAGAAACAGATAAGGCGTTACCAGACCCAGGCGAGACAATGCAGAACTCTATCACCTAGTAGCCACGATGTCAGTGACTCGTATAGCCAATCGGTCACCTTTTACGACCTGCCTGGCAGTTGGCCTATTCTTCAAAGGAGCCCGGGACCAACACGGGGAAAAATTTAGAGTTTATAACTTTAAGTTATTTTTTAGTCTCCAATCCTAAGAAATTGGGGTTTCCCATAGATTTTATTGCCAAATATAGCAAAAAAAGCATCAGCTATAAATTAATACGCGAAGAAAAAACATAATACCCCTTTCAAGACAATTACCAGAACGGTGGGTGGGTGAAATTTGAAACAGTTAAAGTTTAAATTGCGAAGAACTACATAAATCTAATATTTTTAATATCCATTAGAAATACAATAATAAACATTAAACACTCCATTCATGTTTTTTTTTTTTTTATAGAAGAGGGGGCAAAGGAGCAAGAGGTGCACCTGATGGTAAGTGATCACCGCCGCCCATGGACATCTGCAATACCAGAGGTCTTGCAGTTGCGTTGCCGGCCTTTTAAAAATAAGTAAGCTCTTTTCTTGAAGGTCCCATGTGACATACATAAAAGTAGCGTGTATTAACACACACATGTATACTGTTTTTATTACGGCTAAAGTGCAAAACAAGTCTGCAGCCAAACTTTAGAAATTATATTATTTAGTCTATAGTCATATTTTTACCACAAGAGGATCTTAAGTATGTTTAAAACGAATAAGCGACTTAATTTTTAAAACAAAATAGTCTCCATATCTTTTTTAAAGCTTATTGTTTGTGTATAAAAATATATAAACGGGTCAAAAACGCGTACATATATAGAACTTACTTGTAAAGCTCGACGTTTCGGCCAAGTTACATTAACCGGAGCGGGCTGGAGCAGCGAGTTCATTCTATACAAGTTATATATATGTATGCGTTTTTGACCCGTTTATATATTTAAAAAAATGATAGTAGAAAAAGTTAGTTTAAAAGTTCATATTGTTTGTGGCCTAATTTGATAGTATTTTAGCCTTAAATATGAAACTAAAACCATATTTACTGCCTCTTAGTCTAAAAGTTATCTGAGTCGAACAGGCTCAGATCATTAGGTCCCGGGTTCGATCCCTGGGTCGAGGAAATTTGTTACTGAGCTTTTTACGAGGTTTTGCTCGAAAACCCAAGATTTTAATAGCAGCTCAGAGTCTGCCGGGTGGTCTCTTACCACTCCCATGCCTCGAGTGAGCACGTAAAGCCGTCGGCCACGGTTATCGCTAGAAATCGTCGATAATCATTATCAGGTTGATAAAATGCAGCGATGGGAATCACCACTCATCTCGCCAACCGACAAACCGGTGGATCATGGTGAACTGGAAAGTCTATAGACGTTCGACTTGCTCTGCCTACTCCGAGAGCCGGGCGTGATGATATCTTAAAAGTATATTTCTGCTAATGTGAAGTAACATGCGTATGTTCGTGTAGATACATGTTCATATACACAGACACATATACACACACATGGATTGGAATGTGCCCAGTTGGCGATAAACTCGTCACCTATCACTTTGTGTGATCAGTTAATAGTGGGTGCACTTGTATCTCTGCCTACCTCTTCAGGGACACGGGCGTGAAGATACTTTTTTTAATTGACTTATGTACTTACATCATATGCTAGTCCAAAACCTTGCAATACTTCAGAGAATGTCAATAACAACTCTTCTAATTTTTCTGGACCTCCATACCTGAAGAATAAATGTATGGAAATATAAAGCCAAGAATTAAACAAAGTACTACGCCTATCGTTGATATAAATATTTGATATAATTTATACTTTCCATTGTCAGCACTTAGTGAAACTGCATCATATTTATTTTGTCAGACACTTGTACTATTTCACAAATAAATATTTCACAACTAATATTTATTTGTTGTACAACAGTTGTCATCTTTGTGTGTGTATTTGTAATGTTCAAATACTATTTATATAAATTAAAAGGCCTGATGATATAGGTGAAATATTTATTTGTGAAATAGTGCAAGTGTTTGACAAAATCAATAAATATTTGAGTTTTTTTTAAATATATAAGAGTATGTTATATTTTCATAATATATCGATATAAATCTGAGTTTCTCTTTTTTTAAATTAAATTATCAGACTTTAATTTTACTATATTCTGTAATGATAATTTATGAGGGAGGAAATTTGCAAGACTAAGCAAGCAATGGAAAAACATATAGCCGCAACAAAAATAAATATAATACCTATAGGTAATCTACTAAGGTAATCATCTTCACTCATAAATAAATTTTGAAGGTTTTTTTTAATATCTTAATATAGCCAACAAACTGATGGGTCTCCTAATGGAAAGTGTCAGCCATCGCCTGTAGACACCAAAGATGATAATGGTGCGTTGCTATTATGTGGCGAGGTCTATTACCACATGCATAAGTTTACCGGCTACCTAACCCTTCAAACCGCAGCACGACAGTGTCAAGTACTGATGCTTTTACGGCAGGAATAGATATGGCGGTGGTACCAGACCCGGGCGAGACAATGCAGAACTCTATCACCTAGTGGTCACGATGATAGTGACTCAAATAGCCAATCGGTCACCTTTTTTGAACCTGTCTGGCAGTTGGTCTATTCTTCAAAGGAATTCGGACCAACACGGAGGAAAAATAAAAGAGTGTGCAATTGTCAGTGGTAATTTAAAATTAAAAGAAGGTAACTATAAATTTATTTACTTACATATTTCTGATTTCATTTGTACGCATTATCAAGAAGTTCAAAGCTATAAATGCATTTTGAAAGCTAGCTCTTCCAACTGCCAGGAATATTTTAAGCCTTTCTGCTGTATTATATGGTGTATTTCCTACAATGGTATCGTCGAGTAAGCTGGAAGAAAAAGTGATGAAGTGATATTGAACGATCCTATGAAATAAAATTTAAATGCAACAATTTAAAATTCTGACACCAAAGATCTGTTCTATTATTCTCATCCCGTTATTAAAAAGTTTGGCAAGGTAGACTACGCAATCGTTGGAGCTCGAGTTCGATTCCCGACAGATACAAGCATTTGTGCGATAAGCAATTACTTTGGGGTTAGGTCAATTTATGTATTTCGTCCAGCGAATATTTTCATAAGAGTTTTTACCCGTGTAAGCCTGGTAGATTTCAATAGAGTAACAGAAAATTTTAAGCACAAAATATTGGATTTAAAGTTTGAGGCTTTTAGTCTCAATAAATTGGAGTTTTAAAAATAAAAACATCTACCTAGTCGTGAATTGAAAAATAGGCTTATAGGATTAAGAATAATTATAGAATACTTGTAATTTGTTACAATGCTTTGATTCCCAATCCTTTAACAGAAATTTTAACTTAGTTCAAAGTTATAGTGTTATTTTCAAGATGAATTTACGCATGCTAACCTTACCGGTAATTAATCGTTAAATCGTTTATAAAAATGAATAAAATGTATGAAAATATAACGGAAGTTAACTTCATTAATTAAAGGACCGATCACACTGAGGCGGTCCTCAATGGGTCAAGCCGAATCGCAAAAATGTTGGCTGGCTTTCATATTTCGACAGCTCCTACGTAAGTTGTCTAACTTAAAAAATGCGATTTTTGTTTTATTTATGAAAATGACTCCACTTTTGTAGATCTCATAGTAACACGAAGAATAAAAATAAAAATTCTGTTACAAAAATGTAACTTCTAATAAAAATTTCATTTTCATAAATAAAACAAAAATTGCATTTTTTAAATTACGAGAACTTACGTAGGACCCGCCGATTTTATGAAGTATCGCATTCTTCAGCGGGCCGCAGCGGGCTGCATTAAGGCGGATTTTTGTTTGGCGGATTTCGATAAATGCGATGCATTTTGTATCACCTTGTCGCCGTGTGCATTGGCAAAAAGAATTGCGCGCACATGTTTCAGCGTGTTTTGAATATTAATTTATTAAATCACGTAGTTATGAATAAATACGGATAATAATTGGGACAATATTATTCCTTATTCCTTATTATTCCTTATCCTCTAAAAACTAATTGATCTATTTTACATGTGCACTTTTAAAAATAAATTATGTGTTATTTTATATTTTATCTTTCTATTAATTATTGCGTCTCTATAAGTTGATCTACGGATAAATTTTAAATGAACTTCATTTAAGGTAACATAATAATTATGTTTAAACATACTCTTTTAATATTTGGTAAATAAAAATAATATTTGATCCTCTTTTTTAGTTATGGACCTTTAATTTTGTTCATTTGATGATTTTTATATCAATTTTGCCTTTTAATATGGATTACCTAATAAATACATTTCGATCTATATTATACTAACCTTTAAAATCTATTTGATGGAACTAAAAATATTATTGGTAAATATTTGTAATAGTAGGGGAGCCCAAGATGCTAAAGATTTTGTACTACTAGATTTTGTAGGTTCAATTATAGGAAAAATAAAAGGTTATATAATGTTTTTCATTTCAATGGTGGAGAAAAATTTGTGATATGGAAACACTAAATCGCGTCAGGTTAAGGTATGGTGGGTCGATTGCCACCTAAAATTTAGAAATCTGACGATTCAAGTGTAGCGTTAGGGAGTGGGAGAGTCACAAATTTGCAAAGAAAACGTCGTTTTTAACATTCTTGGGCGCGTCTGAATTTTCTTTTATTATTTCTATAATAAAAGAAAATTCAGACGCTTTCCTCTGAAATTCCTCTGATTCCTCTGAAATGATGTAAGAATGACGAAAAAAATGTAATATGACAATTTCCACAGGCCGAAGTTATTAGAATTTTGTTTTTTTTTTCTGCTCTAGCCACGCGCCTCTATATGAAGGTCTTATATTTATTTGGTGAAGAGCCTCAACAGTATGAGAAGTACCCCCCTATGTTAATCTGACGCACTCGAGTAAATGCAAAAATCCCCTCTTGGGCTCCCATACTATAATGAAAAAGTATCTATAAATTTACACGGTACTTTGTGGATGAGTGACACTCGTCCGTCATTGGCCGTCCGTAATTGGTTTATATTTAAACTAGCTGTTGCCAGTGACTTCGTCCGCGCGGATCTCGTTTACTCCGCACGGCACCTCCCCCGTAGGTAATAGCGTGATAATATGTAGCCTGTATGTTGATCCGATCTGTTAGTAATATTCATGCAAAATTTGAAGTAAATCCATGGAGTACTTTTTGAGTTTACCGCGGACATACATACCGACAAACAGACAAAGTTCTAAAACTATATTTTTGGCTTCGATATCGATTGTATATCATGCCCCAAGTATTCTTTTAAAAAAATATTCAATGTACAGTTTTTACTTTTCTACGATTTTATTATATGTATAGATTACTAATTAAGTATGCTATTTTAACAAAAATAAATCTTTGAATATCGAGTGTCTTTAAATTGTTTCCTCCCTTGACTACAACTTGATAAAAGTAAATATCCGAACATAATTATATTGAAGACTATTTGATAATAGACAAAAAATAATTTATATAAATCGAATTATTTAAAAAAATATCAAATATTGAATATTTAATGCTCATTTCTCTTAGTTTTGAGGACCAACAAGTAACGATCTGATGTAATTTTTACATATCAAAATTTTTACGTAGTTTTAAAGAGACTAAGATATCGATGGATTTCATTTATTTTATGTCTCAATGAAAGAGGACCAATCAATAAAATATATGACCATTTAGATTTTTTTCTTTGTAGTTTCTATCAAATTAAAAAGATGGTTTAAATACATGCCATAATAATTTTAGTTTAAGGCTACAAAGAAATTTATGATTTGCAAGACCCTCGTAATGATAATTAACAAAGAAGAATAAAATTTAGAAAGAAATACGGAAATGTGCTGCGTTGCGATGAGGCTCGCTTCGCCCCGCTGCGGCTCGTGCTTCGCAGCATTTTCCATTGCGTTGCACTCCGACCCGCTCCAGTCCATCTCAGTGTGCTCGAACCGTAATAGTAACAGGTTTGACGGTTGCGTGCTCAGCTTTTTTTATTATAATACAAGTGAATTTACCTTTGGACAAAACCTGGATCTTGTGAACAACCTAAAGATTCAAGGATGACAACCCTTTCATACGCTGAAGGTTCAATTTCTAAACGATCGTATAATGCCATGATTGCCTCATCATCTCCTTCTCTAACCATAGTACAGTAAACTGCTGGTCGTATTTCATTTGGAATATTTGGATTCCTGGAAAAATAATTATGTGAAATTAATAAACACGCTTAAAATTAAACCAAAGAATCACTATCCATAGAAGCCAGCCCAACTTTGTCTACGTTTATAGATATTTTTGAATAGTTTTGTACAGAAATCTTTCAATACGGTCTTCGTTTTGTAATATTCATTTATAAATTTATAATATAGGTATGTAATATTTGCTCATTCTTTATACCGTGGGCTCTTATTTACTCTTTCTAAGTTCTTTTATTGCTTCATCCAATCAATTAAAAATGCATATTCATTGACTTTGGCTGGAGGCCGCCGTTTTACAAATTCCTATTGCGAATGGCACCTAACTGCATGCAATATATCATGAATTTTTTATATCACTTTCACTACAACTTGATTAAATTTATACATGTGCGCTTCCTAACATTATGTTCCTAGTATTCTATTAATCTCTACTAATTTTATAATGAGAAATAATCTGTATTTTTGTATGTTTGTAGCGAATAAACCCAAAAACTACTAGATTGATCTTAAAACCTTTTACTTTTAGAAATATACATAATTCAGGAGTGACAATGAATGTAATAAGAATGTAATGATTCTGAGTAACGTGAACAAAGTCGCGATTAACAGCAAATATAAAGTATTGCAATGTTAATTTATACTTTCCATCGTAGGTACTTGGTGAAATTGCATCATATTGATTTTGTCAAACACTTGTACAATTTCACAAATATTTCACAACTAAACTTTAATTGTTGTGAAGCCAACCGGTTTCGCCTATTGATGCTGATGATGCTGTAATAGGCGAATCCGGTTGGCTTCACAACAATTAAAGGTTAGTTGTGAAATATTTGTGAAATAGTATAAGTGTTTGACAAAATCAATTGCAATGTTAGTTCAGGTCCTTAACTAGCACTTTTATTTGGAGGCCATCTATAATGCATCATCATTCTCATCAGAAAATATACAAAAACGAAGATACTTAAGACAAATAATTGCTTCTATTATCAATAAATTAAAAACAATAAGCCGCAAAATGCCTGGATATGACAATAACTTTGTTTGAAGTACAACATAAATGCATGACTACTACTATCCACCTACTTTCTAGTCTTAAACTTTGCAGTCAAAATCACTATAATTTTTCGTCTAGATTCTTCAAGCGGTAGTCGTTTCTTACAGTTAATTGAGCCGTCAGCTGTATTGTTGTACAGCTGTAATCTTGCGTGATAAAAATTTGAGCAATTACTTTTTCTTTGTTTAAAAGCATTGGTATTGGGTAATTTTCTTACCCCCACCAAAACAATTACAGAGGTGAATAATAAACGACACTTAGCACTTCTTTACTTAAAACGGTTATAATAATAGTCTTTTAAACAATGCTTTTTAATTATTTAATACTTACACAACTCCATTATTATTTGGATCATAGAACCAATCTATTGCCGCTGCAATACAAGGTTGATAGCCGGCATAACACGCGTGCTCCATCACGAGGCCTCGTGTAAGAGATATCATAGCTGGTTCATTAATATTTATTTCAGGCGTAAAACCTATTTCTCTCTCAACAAGACCCACAGTTCTTCGTACCATTCGCTGTAATACAATAAGATTCTCGATTAATTTAACAAAATTTTCAACATTTTATTTTACGTTGTTTGTACTGTTCAATATTGTTAAATAATAGTTTAAATGCATGTTTGTCTGAAACATAATATATTGTACTCCGAGTAAAATTCAAATTCAGGCAAACATGCATTGATTTTTCAACATTAATATTTTATTTAACAACGCCAAGAATTTGATTGCTCTTGAAAACACCTTTGGATAGTACAGATTATTTTAATAAAGGTATGTTGGAAGGCGTGCTTCGTTTTCCTTGGTACTTATATTCATCTACTTTTGTATTGTAGGTGTACCTGCTTTTTCAATCTTGCATCTTTACAGCAACGTCACGTCGAGCTACCTTACTTTACTAGTTACCATACTCTCCTAATCTAAACACGACAGCGACAAGCACCAACGCTTTTTTGGCATGAATAAATACGTCCAACAATCAGTAGACATTATGTCAGGGATCCGTACTTGCTTCTTGTCACCTTTTATGAGATGGTTAGCTGCAGTAAGGGAGTTAATGTATTCTTATAGTCTTAAATTAAGCACCGAATCAACACTTGAATTTCAGTTATAAAATTTAATAATAAAATATGTTTAGTACCAAATAAATGTCGGGGTCTCTTTCTTCGTCATCAGCAATCAAAGCATCAAAGTTTCTCTTTAAAAATATCATATTCCTAACAAACGCTTTCCACACTGCATATTCCATTTCATGTTCCATTGTTAAAACCACTTGGAACGCTATGTCGTAATCTAGTTTTCCTGCCCTTGCCAAATTAAGAGCATCATCTACAAGCTGCAACATAAAGTAAAAAGCAATTAAATTACTCGTGGAGTTTATCCACTAGGTTAAATAACGAATAGAAACACTTTTAAACTTTCTCGATTATTATAATACTTATTTGTATGAATAATAATTAATATATTCTTACCGTGATTTATTTACGTTTTATTTTTCCGATATTACGAAGCTGATACAAGCGCCATGGTCACCAGTAACTGAAGTGATGCGGATAGATTGCTGAAAACTAAGAGTAGATAAGCCTATCTTCTGTCTTTCTAATTCTTCCACTTCTATTAGTGGAGCTCATTCGATTGTCATTTCAAAAATAAACACTCAGTGTGTAACTTAATTTTCGGGCACTAGGTTCTACGAATTCAACAATTCAAACCCATCAGCGGGTTTGAAATTGGGGTATTTGGCAATTTCTAGAGCTTCCTTGACCAGTCTTCAGACATAATGGCATTTTGTTGAAAGTTTGTGTTTGAGCTACACAAACCCATAGTTTGTGTAGCCCAACCCATTATTGGGTGCCTGACGTCATTACGTGTTTAGTGATTGCCGATATTTTTTCAGATCGCTGTTCTTGACGGTACTTATATGTTCTTTCACTCGACTAGAACTGCCGCAACAACAGTCTATTTCTCAATACCGAGGTATACGAAAATAAATTCAGGCTTATCTTTTTTAAGGGCGTGAGTACATTTTTTTTTGGAATGTGTTTTTAATTTTTTCGGATCTTATCTGTTACCCCTTTTAAGGCAAAAATGCTGGCCGACATTATATTTCCAGTTTACGTGGACTCCCTCTATTCCGTCGATATTTGGCTTGTAAAGCCATTTTAATTAGCACATCTTGAATATACTCCAGCTTTCCAGTATTTTTTCGATTTATAAGTGATGTAACTAAGGCATTCAGATGTCTCGGGTGATAGTGTGAAGTCACGTGTATCTATCAGTGTGAGCTGGTTTTATATATACTGTATTTCTCAGTTAGCCATCGTTTCCGACTGTCCTTTTGACAAAGACTGCTAAGATGCCAAGGACTTTTCATTCTCCATTTTCACTGTGAGTTGAGTGCATTTATGGGTGTTATTGTAATACTGGTGTAGAAAACCATAGAAATTGCCAAATACCCTAATTTCAATCGCGAAGATTTATTTACATCGTTGAGTTTGTGGGATCTAGTGGTAAATACCATAAAATACTACTAATACCATAATAGACCTAGTGCCAGAAAACCAAGTGACAAAGTGAGTGTTTAATGTCAAAACCATAATTATTGAGTGAGTTTCATTCGTAGCAATGGAAGAATTAGAAAAAAGGTAAACAGGCTTATCTACTCTTGTTATTATCAGCGATCAACCCGCATCAATTAAGTTGGCAGTGAACATGTCAAATTAGCAGTGACCATGTAACAGCGTCAAAACATCGGGAAAATAAAGTAGAAACTAATCACGGTAAGAACCAGTTTATTAATAATTTAAATAAGTGTCAAGCTATGAATAATGTGTAATCTAGACTGCTTAACTGCATACAATGAAGTCTTAAGTTTAAAACTCAGAACCAATTATTTTTATACCGTAGACTAGCAAACAATGATTTTCTTAATTAAAAAAAAATATTATCCATCACATAATATAACATATCAAAGACGTCATAAGACGTTACAGTGCATAACCATCCATATAATATGTCTGTAATACTAAATAAGTTTACCAGCTAACTTTCAAACCGAGACACGTGTGATAAGGATTGATGCTATTGCGGCAGTAAATGAAAAGACGGTGGTACAAAACCCAGGTAAGGCTTTGCCTTGTAGTCACTAAAGTAGTGACAGATTTAGGCAGTATCTTATTTTTTACAGAGTGTTTGGCATTAAGGCAGACAGTCTATTATTTTGAAAGGGTCTAAGTTTCTGAAAGGGAAAGACAGTCTATTTTTAGCTATCCATTATCTGCTGATGTTGTTTTAATCACCCTCATAAAGCTGTTGTAAGTCGCAAGTAACTATTGAGGCGCTTTGCACATGACGGGGCGGGACGGGCCGATCAATTTTGCCGCGATCGATAGCACAAAGGGAATCCTATATTACCAACGCACATAGAGGGCAAAAAATGGGCCCGGCGGGCACTGGCGGCGCGGCATGTCCGCGGTTGCCCGCCGTGGATCACACAAACCAGTTCGTATGCAGTAACGCAGACGGCGGCGCGGGGCGGCTAGCTCAGTCCACGCCACGCGATTTTTAGTGATGGACGTCATCGTTGTAGATGATTAAATTGCTGGAGTGCAGAAAAGATCGCCCATATATGATACGTCATTAAAAGAATATCACGACGTAAATGAAAAAAAGAAATTGTGGTGTGCCAAATAATGTATACTCCTGCAGTATGGGATAGTCGTGAACTGACTGCCTCTGCCCGTCGTGTGCTTTGTGTACGTGGCGAGGGCAGCTGCAGACATCGACGGGCAGACGCGGTCTTTACTGCTTCGCGGACAAAAAGCCCATCCCGCCCCGCCATCTGCAAAACGCCTGATAATCGCTATGCAATTAAATTGTAAAGTAGCCTCGCTATATTTTCTAGTAAGTAAAGATCATTTGATTTGACCGTCTCGTTGGTTGAATGGTTAGCGGCCCTGACTACGCAATCAATGGGGCTCGGGTTCGATTCCCGACAGGGACAAGCATTTGTGTGATGAGTATAAATGTTTGTTTTTCCAGATTTGGGTGTTTATTATATAAACCCATAACACAAGCAAATATTTGCTTACTTTGGGGTTAGATCAGTAAGTGTAATTTGTCCAGTGAATATCTATACATAAAATAAAATCGTAGGAAAGTCAAAACTGTACATTGAATATTTTTTTAAAAGAATACTTGGGGCGTGATCTACAATCGATATCGAAGCAAAAAATATAGTTTTTAGAATTTTTGTCTGTTTGTCTGTTTGTCTGTTTGTCTGTTTGTCTGTTTGTCTGTTTGTCTGTTTGTCTGTTTGTCTGTATGTATGTCCGGAGTAAACTCAAAAAATACTGCATGGATTTACTTCAAATTTTGCATGAGTATTACTAACAGGTCGGGTCAACATATAGGCTACGTATTATCACGCTATCACCTACGGGGGAGAAGCTGTGCGGAGTAAACGAAGTCCGCGTGGACGAAGTCGCTGGCAACAGCTAGTTTATCATAAAGGTATTGGGAAAATGATATTGAGTTTTTATTAGCGAACTCAGTACTTTCAGTTCGCTGGTTTTTATGTCTTGAAAAATCTTACTACAAATCTAGCGGTGGCGTGCAATCACCCCCAACTTTCAGGAAAGCACCTAAAGTTGTGAATGTAATAACAAGTGATAATCGTTAAAGTTTACAAACGAAGAAATAAGTTCATCCGCAGACATATTATGAGCATCGGATTTATTTTAACCCGGAATATTATGTTACTTACAGTAGCACGATTAAATGGATGAATTTCTTCTCTTCGATCCGGATCTTCAAGGGCCCAAATGATTCTTTCCCATAAAATGGTTTCATAGTTAACACGATAATAACCTAAAAATAAATTTTAGAACTTATTAAAATTACTTCACAAAAATTAAAATAATTATTATTTCTAGTAAAACAATTTAAATACAATCACAATCAACTCAATCTCCTGCATATCTAGAATCATAAATCAAATTTTCACCAAGTTCACATGAAACCAAGTAGGATATCCTTTTAAATAACAAAAATTTTTTTCCTAATATGACAATATAATATGACGAAGACACAAACATAAAAAAAATTAGGCGATAAATAGCTTAGTGTGAAATTTATTAAAAATTAGAGGATGCCACAGTTATATAAAAATATAAACAAACGCCATTCTTGAACGCAAGTGACAAACTTTAAATATAATTGTCACCAAAAATATTTATAGTACATAATTGCTATCTACTAGTTAATAAGACGTCGCAGGTGAAAATTTCGGTCTATCCTACCATCTAGTCATTGGATTTAAACCAGTGATCTACGATTTCTATGTCATTTCTGCTTCATAAAATTAGCTGTGGTGTCACCACGTAATTTAGCGAATGTTTAATTCATTCTTACCTATGGTGTTAATTGTATTGAAGAAATAAGGTTTCTGCTGTTCTTTAAATATTATTAAAGCAGTCTTTTTACGTTGTAATCTAGTGGCAATTTCATTTTGTGGCAAATACAAAATTTTATATATTTTTTATAATATGCATTTTATATATTTTTGTTATTATTTTCACGCTACGCAATGTAAAGCGTACATTGCTCCAACTCGTTTTGCTTGCGAAGTTCTCGAACCAGCCGTTAATTTTGCGTGTTATATGGTATAATATAATACACTGCTTATTTTGAGTACTACTTTATATTATATTTATAATATCATATTTTACTTTAATTTTTTTAATAAGCACTGTAGAATATGTTAAGAATAAATAAAAATACACAAAGTTAAGGCAAATAAATCATTAAAAATACAAAAATTTCAAATGGTTTCATCTCAGAATCATATTATTCCAAATTCGTAGTTTTGACTTTCGTTAAAACATCTCTTACACGCTGTAAATAATTATGTAAACTCTTACCTTGACCCTGAATGTTGAAAATTACCCAGTCTTCTTCATCCAGAAAAAAGCTGTACGAAGCAGAATTGTCCATTAATTCAATCGGATTAATGTTATCAAAGTCTGGATTCATGCTGGTAGTATAAGTTATTGGTATTGCGTAACTTATTGGTGGCACACTTTCAAACCCAAAACGTTCCTGTAAAATTGACAATATTTTAGCTATATATAGTTTAAGTACGATAGTAACTATTAAATAATCAGTGGTTAAAATATGTTGTCAAACTTTTCCCCCTGTTGGTCTCGGGTTCCTTTGAAGGATAGGCCAACTGACGTTCTGCCAGGCAGGTCGTAAAAGGCGACTCATTGGCTGTACGAGTCACTAACATCGTGGATACTAGGTGGTAGAGTTCTGCGTTGTCTCGCCTGGGTCTGGTACCACCGCCTTTCCTATTCCTGCTGCAATAGCGTCAGTGCTTGACACTGTCGTGTTCCGGTTTTGAGGGTAAGGTAGCCGGTAAACTTATGCATGTGGCATAAGATCTCGCCACAAGATAGCAACGCACCATTAACACCTTTGGTGTCTATAGGCGATGGTTGACTCTTTACATCAGGAGACCCATCTGCTTGTTTGCTATCTTATACTATAAAAAAACTTAAGAGATTTTAACATAGCCTATGATCAAAATGAGTCGAAGTTTGTTTATTCTTTTAATAGTCTATAGATGTTTGTTCCTTCACGATTATTTTCCCCGTGTTGTCGGGCTCCTTTGACGAATAGACTAACTTCCGTCTTGCCAGGCAGGTCGTAAAAGACGACCGATTGGCTATACGTTTTTTATTATATCATAGGATAGCAAACAAGCAGATGGGTCTTCTGATGGAAAGAGTCAACCGTCGTCTATAAAGATCAAAGATGTTAATGGTGAGTTGCAATCTTGTGACGAGTTCTATTGTTACGTGCAAAGTACAAAGTACAATGAGTACAATCCGGGGATCTTCAAGAGAAGAGTGAACAGGTACCTTCTAGGGAAGCGCGTTCCATCTAAGGCTGCATATTAGTTTAACATCACGCGAGAACGTGGTCAAACGCTGTCAAGTCAAGTCAATCAAGCAGCCACGATGGTAGTGACGCGTACAGTCAATCGGTCGCCGTTTGCGACCTTCCTGGCAGAACGGCAGTTGGTCTATTTTTCAAAGGAGCCCGGAACCAACACGGAGGAGGAACTAATAACTTGTGGCACTACTTGTCTTACCTGAGTATTTGGTACCACCGCCTTACCTATTCTCACCGCAATAGCGTCAATGATTGTCATTATCCTCCAAACGTATTCCGGTTTGGAGGATAAGGTAGCCGGTAGACTTATGCATGTGGCGTTGTCATCCGCCAAACGGATAGCAGGATAGCAACACACCATTAACATCTTTGGTGTGTTTAGGCGATGGTTTCTCTTTCCATCAGGAGAACCATCTGCTTGTTTGATATCTTATGAAATAAAAAATAAGATAAAAGAATTACGGTAAATTTTGACCAGAGGACGATGGCTAGTTATTTTGAACGAGTAATGTAGTTTAATGAGTAATTGTATATCCTTGCCTGAGAAACTTGAACACCGTTTAATCGACTAACAACAAAAATAACAGGATATCCAGTGTTATACAGCCATGTTGCCAAGTATTCTTCCAAATTATTTCCATCTATAAATCCACCATTGTCGTATTGACCAATTATTGAATCTATGAAATTCAATGTATTGACTGTTTGTAGAGATCTGTAAAAAATATATTTTTATCAAAAAAAAGTAAACAAAATGGCTTTTCTGTTAGAAAGAGACAACCATCACCTAGAGGCAACAGATATATTAATGGTGATTTGTTATCCGTGTGGCAGGGATAAAATGCCAAATGCATAGATTTACTAGCTACTTTACCCTTCAAACCTTTAACAAGAGACAAAATAACTTGGCATTAATTTCCATAAACAATCAAAATTATAAAATTGCATGCATTCCAACGCTGAACAAATAAAAATGGCTTTATCTCTGTCTAACAAGTTAGAATTTTCATAAATGACAAAGCTACAAAAATTTTGTCAGTGTTCAAATTACAAATCATTTAAGAAAATTAACGTCATCTTAAACAGCTTGAGGCCGAAACGCCATTACTACAATACGTTGTCAATGTAGGTAAGTTAAAATTTAATGTCAAATAACCCTTTTATTACAAAATATTAAATTGATTTAAGCGTTTATTTGTATTTTTCTATAATTTTAGTGTGTACCTTAAATCTACCTTTTTTTTTTACCTTAAATCTAAAATAAAAACTAATAGTTAAAATAACATGCTCAATTACAATATAATTTATCAATTGTTATGTAAACAGTAAACAGCTGTTCTTAAGTCCGCCATTATTAGGGACGAAATGACACGGTTTTCGCTTGGTTATTTCATATCTAGTAGTAGTTTCCTTCATCTATATATCTATATAACCGAAACGCGTCAGTGACAAGCGCTCCAAATTTAACATGTATTGGTCCGGGACCCTTTTGAAGAATAGACCATCTGTCCTTCTGCCAAGCAGTTTGTAAGAGGCGAACGATTGACTGTAATTCACGACTATCGTGACTACTAGATGATAGATTTTTAGAAATTCTCGCCTTGGTATACGTAGGTCACACTATAAGTTTTGCGTAACTTAAAAAAACAACATGTTATAACCAAAATATATATAAATATTAAATATATATGTTTATTGCTTTTCAAAATAATCTCCTTTACATTTTAAACATTTTTTCATGTGATCGAACCATTTTTTAAAACAGGAGGACCACAGATCTGAAGGCATGTTTTCTACGTGCTGATTGACCGCTATCACTGCCTCTTCGGAGTTGGTAAAAGTAAAATCTCTCATCAAATCTTTGATTTTGGGGAAAATACAGAAATCATAGGGTGCTAGGTCGGGGTTATGCGTAGGATAAGTGACGAGATGTACTTTTTCGGAAGCTAAAAATGACTTTGTTTTGTTGGCCGTGTGTGATGAAGCGTTATCATGGTGTAGGAGAATGCGGCTTTTGGGTCGTCTTTCGCGAACTTTTTCTAACACCCTGGATAAACAAATGGTAGAATACCACTCGGCATTAACAGTCTTTTGATCTTCAAGTAGAATTGTACAGATGGGACCCGTAGCTGAGAAAAAAACGTGATCATTTTTTACCAACGTTTCTCGCCTGTCTCACTTTTGTTGGCCTGTTCTCATTTCCAAACACCCATTTACAAGATTGCTGTTTTTTTTTCGGGTTCAAAACAATAAATCCACGTTTTATCTCCTATGACAATGTCATAAACAGCATTAGAATGTCCGCGGTCGTATTTCAGTAGCATCTGTGAGCACCATTCCACGCGAGTCCGCTTCTACTCCGCTGTCAGTTCATGAGGGATTCAACGACAACAAAGTTTCCGAACTTTCAATTCTTCGTGTAAAATTTTCTGATTTTGTCTCATACCAATCCCCAATAGTCCTCAAATTGTCTCATGGGTAATCCGGGGGTTTTCTTCAATTAACCGCTTAACAGTAACCACATTATTTTCGTTGACGGCAGTTGAAGGCCGCTCTTCACGAAATTCGTCATGTAAAGAAACTCGACCTCTCTCAAATTCAGCAAACTATAGCCTCACGGTGCTCAAACAAGGTGCTTCTCTCCCAAAGGCATTTTGAAGACGAGCGACACAGTCATGCGGAGAAAGAGAACTTTTAAAATCATAAAAAATCATCGCTCTAAAATCTTTTCGACTTAATTCTATTTTCGTTGCGTACGTAGAACTTTGATGTGTGTGTGATAAACAATAGACAAATCATTTCCCGCCAATCATTTCCCGCCGATTGTTTTTTTTATTACTAAGAAGGTTGCAACGTTTTAAAAATATAACATTTGAAATTCAAATAGTTACGATTAGCTAGAAGTGCAAAACTTTTAGTGTGCCCCATGTATCACGCCGTGGTCATACATACATACGTTACATATTTTGTCTACTCTTGTCTTGATCTAGTTTCACCATTTTGCTACTGTAAAAATGAATAAAAGGATCAAAGTGTAATACAAGAGATGTTGTTTTGTATGATTTCCAAATACAATAAAAACATCAAGAGAAATATTTCAAATCCAAACAAAAACTAGATTGTTTACGTTTTGTATTAGCTAGCATGCTGCTATCATTTCGATCCTCCTTTGTATGTATTAATTTTATTTCTGTTTCTTAAAAACATTTTTTTTTCAGTATTTTATCTACTACGTACACCTTAATAATAAGGCACCTTTCAAATATTTGGTTATTTTATGGTTGGGGAGTGTTGCCATGCTAATGTTTTTTTTTTTCAATTTGCTGCGATTTCTCGCCGGAATCTTCTTACATCAGCCAGACTATATAATGTTCAACCGAATGCGTTAGAAAAAAGGTTATGTTTTTTTGTATTTTATGGATTGTAGTCGGATTTTTATTTTTGTATAGTAATTTATTACCTTTGGTTAACTACAGAAGCCGCAGCTAATTTGATGAAATCTTCACTATCCCCAAGCAATAACCTCAGCATTCTCAAGATAGCTGGAGCTTTATGTCTGATAAGTCCATTGACGTGATATCTGATGTCGCCTTCTACTGTTAGGTCCTCAAGGGGCTCTAGTAATTGAGCGTTAGTGTAAGCATCATAATATAAACTTTCTTGAATGATATCCGTCACAAATATCGTGTTTGCGTCAATCAAGCTTTCGTCAACACCAATTGATGATGTTTGGAACTGTAAAAAATATTAATAAAAAATTGACTAATATATAACGCTAAATTAAGAAATTGAAAACCCTAGACCCATTATTTAATCATCATATCGTGCTCATCATCTTCATGCTTTATGTGCTTCGTGCTTTATGTTATTTTTCCCCGTGTTGAACCCGGGCTCCTTTGAAGAATAGATGAACTGCCGTTTTGCCAGGCAGGTCGTAAAAGGCGACCGATTGGCTACGCGAGTCACTATCATCGTGGCTACTAGGTGGCAGAGTTCTGCATTGTCTCGCCCGGGTCTGGTACCACCACCTTTCCTATTCCTGCCACAATAGCGTCAGTGCTTGTTGCTGTCGTGTTCCGGTTTGAAGGGTAAGGTAGTCGGTAAACTTATGCATATGGCATTAGACCTCGCCACAAGATAGCAACGCATCATTAACATCTTTGGTGTCTATAGGCGATGGTTGAATCTTTCCATCAGGAGACCCATCTGCTTGTTTGCTATCTTATTATAAAAAACATAAATAAGGACACACACATATATATATAATATATATATATATATATATATATATATATATATATATATATATATATATATATGTGTGTGTGTATACATAAATTCTTATAGGTCACAAAAACTTGAAATTGTCAAGGTTGTGGGTTGGACCATTTTTCCTCAAATCGGTCCATTTAAAAGAAATTGATAGTTACAATTGTAACAGAATATTTACAAGCATGAAAAGAGAACATGAAATTTTGTAATCTTTAAGTATAGCAGAATGATGATAAAGTGTTAAGCCACTCAACATAAACATATGTGACAAGTATTATCCACCTACAGCTGACTTTCTGGGCTAACTGTCCAACAGTCACTTGAAACGATTAAGCAAAAAGCTGAAACGAAAAAAAATTAAACTACAATAAATGAAACAATCTTATATATATATATATATATACATATGTATATGTAGGAAGAGGGTCAGATATGATAAATAAAATGTGGATGTGGTGATATAACAGCTCTTTATATTTTGATCAACTTTCCATTATTAATTACTAGTTTTCATTAACAATGTGAACCATAGTTATTCCTTACTACAAATAAGTCATAATTTAAGCAATAGATAGTCAATTATAAATTGTACTTCGACTAATTTATAGTTGATAATAATAATTAATTTGCTTGCACAAATTAATTATCCAAGAGTCAAGGATAAGCTACTAGCAAGATACAACAAGTGTACCGAGCCACGCCAGTGCCTAGACTGCCTTATCGGCGGGCGCTCAGAGCCTTTTATACAGGTAGCAACACAATTTGAGTAGTAGGGATATCGAACGATGCGCTTGCCGGCCCAGGCGGTGCATTTGTTGTTTACACTTTACAATATTCTTGCATTTGACGACGCGGACGCCGTCACGGCCATACTGACATGCACGCGTCCTCGTGTGCGCATCTTTATACATCTGAGGACAAGGAACGCCTCGTTCATCCTGACATATCTTTTAAAAAACTAAACATAATCTTATTTTTTTTACAACTCTATAATTAGCGTGATCTTTTAGCGAAATGTTACAATAGTGTGCTGGTCCGGTAACCCCTTCAGCAACTACAACTATTAAACCTTTCTCGTCAGTTTTGAAACCGGAGACTGGATCCTACTAAGCTAGGAATCCCTCATCAATTAAAAAAAACCGGAGACTGGATTGTACTAAGCTCCCTCTCATCAGTTAAAAACCGGAGACTGGAGTGTATTAAGCTCCCTCTCATCAGTTAAAAACCGGAGACTGGAGTGCACTAAGCTCCCTCTCATCAGTTAAAACCGGAGACTGGAGTGTACTAAGCTCCCTCTCATCAGTTTAAAACCGGAGACTGGAGTGTGCTAGGCCGGAAATCCCTTTAGCTACAGTGCTAGACCGGAAATCCCTTTAGCTACAGTGCTAGACCGGAAATCCCTTTAGCTGAGAGTGCTAGACCGGAAATCCCTTTAGCTGAGAGTGCTAGACCGGAAATCCCTTTAGCTGACAGTGCTAGACCGGAAATCCCTGTAGCTATAACTAGACCGGTTTGCAATCCCTATAGCCAAAAGGCTAGACCGGAATGAACCCCTTAGCTGAGTCATTGGACCGGAAACTCCCTTCAATGACTCTAATCTTCCTACAATTTTTTCCTTTTTGTCAATCCTACATCTTTTGTTACATTACTTTTACTTTTTTGTTTATTTTACATTGATTTCTTTTCATAGTTTTATAAGACTCCCATTTCCTTTATTTTTTTTTTGCTTTTCTTTACTTACATTTTTAGTGATATTTTTTTATCATCATTTTACTACATTTTTTCGTTTACTTTATATCGTATTTTTTTGCTGATGATGCAGCCTTATGAACAGTGGCATTAGTTATTACAAGATTAGAGAATCTCCTTCGCAGGTAGCTCGAAGATATTAAAAACTCTGACTGTTTAACTATTTACAATATACACTGCATTTCTATCAATATTGTTTGGACCAGTTTTATGAACAAGATCATTATCATGAGTATACGCCGTCACGTCATCCTTGTTATAATTTTCATATAGGTACCTCAAGAAACCCTACAGGAATATGGGGAACTTCGCAGAGGCTAACATGGGCGCACTTGTTTTCTAAAATTGCGGTAACTTTTATGGAGCCCTTATGTTTTGAATCAAGTTTAGTTTAGTGTCGTTCTTCATTCCTAACAAAGACAATGTCATCTACACTAAAAGGTCTAAAATATTTTTTTTAACTCTACTCACCCGTAAAATGTCCGATTGGGCTGATTTTTTGATTCCATTGGATACACTGGATGTTCAAAGCTTGTAGATACTTTTGTGAGCTTTTAGTTAGTTGCCTTGAATACTGAATGTCAAATCAATCGGGGCAAATCCAGAGACCCTATACCTTAATGCTGTTGAGCGCGTGTTGAATATTACCTAACCGCTCTTGCCATGATTTGTCAGAGTTATACTCCGCTATCATTATTCAACCCTACAAGATTCGCATCACACGTTGTGACTGACTATTAGCTCTATATGTGCCTGTCGCAAGAAGATGTAAATCTGTATTATTTTTTTTTTAATATTAATTTGAGTTCAGTTGGTAATAAACTTTAAGATCGTTATTAACGGTCTTCAAAGGATCCACTAAATCAATTTAAGCTCGCCGGATTTAATTCAATTGGATGTCAATTGTTTTTAAAAATATCTAATAAGCGCTCTCTATCTTTACTTACAAGGTCAGTGTTTACCACACCCTTGCTAACAGATTTTAAAATTGAGCAGGATTAAGTCTTTAAGTATTGTTAAGTATTAACCTGTTGTTGCTTAGTTCCTATTCTACCTCGCTCCAAAATTTTGCGGCCTAACGAAACATTTTTATTAAAGCTCATCAGGTTAAACGTGAAATATAACCTCCAAATTTAAATTTTGCCCTGTGGTTAGAATTTGATCTGTTGAGTGGAAACTACGTCAGGACAAGCTACTACTTAGATTCTTGTTCATATAACCGTTCTCCTACAAAGGAATCACAAGAGATTTGTTTGATATGGCATTCTGAACCAGAGTCAAATATAAAAGGTAATTAAATTTCACTTAGTGTAATACACCATGTGACGCTCTGGAACAGATGTTGACTGGTTTTCAGTTCTCGGAACTCGAAGTGGCAACTTCTTTCTTCTTGTAGCGCATCGGATGAATGGAAGCTATGTGGCTGGGCCGGGGTCACAACATACATAGCAGACCACTGGTGGTCGGCCACTGGACACGCCACCAGAGATAGTGGTAGATGACCTGCTTTCGCTGCAAGCAAAAATTATTTGAGATAAGTTTCTGTTTATCACGGCAATAGTTGTTACGATGTTAGATTCTATCACAAAAATTGTAACTTCCTCGAAATACAGTGGTGCTCTTAAATCGGTTCATATCTAAGTCTAAAAGGAAGAGATCTTCAAGTCATAATATAGCTTGCCAAGACAGCAGCTTGTGAAGTAGGTGACGGCATGACTCTTAAGTGAGTGAGTAGCTACAGTGATCAGATCAACCCCGTCTAATTTTTTCTTTTCTATATTTATTTTACTTAAGGTACACCAGCTAGTAAGTTACACGACAAAAATCCTACGAGTCAGATGAAGGGTCTTTGGAACGACAGAAGCATCTCATTAAAAACAAAGCAGAGGCTGGTTTGTACGCTGGTGTTCTCCATATTTACGTACGGCGCAGAGTCATAGACACTAAGAGCTGCAGACAGACGTCGCATTGATGCGTTTGAAATGTGGTGCTGGAGGAAAATGTTACGTATCCCTTGGACAGCACACAGGACCAACGCCTTCATACTAAAACAACTTGGAGTAAAGACCAGACTGTCTGCTACGTGCCTTCAAAGAATTCTATAATACTTCGGCCACATCTCTAGAAAGCAAGGAGACAATCTCGAAAAGCTAATCGTGACTGGAAAAGTAGAAGACAAAAGACCACGTGGTCGTACTCCTATGCGACGGTCAGACCAGGTTTGCACCAATCTTATGTCTAAAATGTTTTATGATGCTCTGCACGCCGCTGAAGATAGAGTCCAATGGCATAATATTGTGCTATTAAGAACAATCTAATGAGGAGGTTACGACCCTCAGTAATGAAGAATACGAAGCTAGGAGGGGGACACCAGTTAGTCATATCGTCTGCTTCATCAGAATCAATGTATATCAACTTAAGGGGAGTAGATGCATTTACAGAACGTGAATTAATATTTTCTGCTATTTTTCAAAGAACAGTTTCCACACCACAAGCGAAAAGAGACACTTTAGTGTTCTACATAATAACTTGAAATAGTTTGATGCTGAAGTGGGAGTGAATCCGATCCCACTTCTGATGTAGGAAGAGGGTCAGATATGATAAAGAAAATGTGGATGTGGTGATATAACAGCTCTTTATATTTTGATCAACTTTCCATTATTAATTACTAGTTTTCATTAACAATGTGAACCATAGTTATTCCTTACTACAAATAAGTCATAATTTAAGCAATAGATAGTCAATTATAAATTGTACTTCGACTAATTTATAGTTGATAATAATAATTAATTTGCTTGCACAAATTAATTATCCAAGAGTCAAGGATAAGCTACTAGCAAGATACAACAAGTGTACCGAGCCACGCCAGTGCCTAGACTGCCTTATCGGCGGGCGCTCAGAGCCTTTTATACAGGTAGCAACACAAGTTAAGTAGTAGGGATATCGAACGATGCGCTTGCCGGCCCAGGCGGTGCATTTGTTGTTTACACTTTACAATATTCTTGCATTTGACGACGCGGACGCCGTCATATACATATATATGTATATATATAAATATATATAAATATATATATATATATATATATACACATATATATATATATATATATATATATATATATATATATATATATATATATATATATATATATATATATATAGTCGGACTAGAAAAGCGTAGCCTCTTTTTAGTAGGACAATTGCTTTTTATGGCCAAGAATACATCAAATCATGTTTGCTTTTATTGTCCTACGGTTATTAATCAGAAAATTGTAGTCGTAAAACCTAAAAGTTTCCACTTTATGTGTGGGACAAAGTCACTTTGAATTATAATAATAATTACTAAGCTACTGTGTAAAAAAATAGATTGTTATTAATCAATTTAAAAATCTCAATTTCACAATTTCTAAATTTTTGGAGTGGAAGTCTCGTCAAAATCCATCGAATGTGTAGGACAAAAGATTTTTAGTTTTTCTCATAAAACAATCAAGCGATTAAAGTAACAAATTAATTCTTATTGATCAATATTTTTCTTTTGCCTAAGTGACACATTTGAAGCCCCCAGCTTCATTAATTACCCGATTCGAGATTTTTCGAAAATAGAAAAGATGGGCGTCTCGTCAAAACGAAGCTATTCATGAAAATTGAGCTTGATATTAATCAGAAAGTTGTAACCGTAAAACCTACAACTTTAGAGTTATGGACTATAAAAAGTTTATACTTTACATGTAGGACAACGTCACTTTTGAATTATACTAATAATAAGTAAGCTATTGTGAACAATTAATTAGGTTGTTATTAATCATTTTTAAAATCTCATAATTCCGACAACTTTAGAGCTAAAAAAACCATCGAATGTGAAGGACAAAAAGTTTTCGTTTTTGTCATAAAACAATCAAGCGATTAAGGTTAAAAACTAATAAATGTTATAAAGTAATCAATATTTTTCCATTGCAAATTTGACATCTTTGAAGCCCCCTATCTTCGTTAGTTATCCGATTCAAGATTTTTCGAAGATTTAAAAGATGGACGTCTCGTCAAAACGAAGCTGTTTACAAAAATTCAGCTTGTTATTAATAAAAAAAAAGTTTGTTTGTGGAACTACGGCCTAATAGTTTAATTTTAAAATAAATCGACGGAAGACGACATAGTCGCAGTCAAAAATTAGTATAGATATCAAGATATCAAAGATATAGTATAGAAGAGGCTAGGTGACTGAATTAAAAAAAACTAATATTTTACCTCATTAGGTAATATATATGTTATATTAACCAAAACACTATTTATTTTTGATATATTACATTGATAATAAAATTACGCATTTATAAATTTAATTTTATTTTATCGCAAAAAGTGCTCTGGAATTTCATGGCGTCTTGCATGACATCACGCCGTGATTATACATACATTACATACTCCTTAGTTTCTATGAAAATCCAACAAAAAAATGGCGATTTACCATGGTGTGTCGTACAGCTTCGCTGTCACGTGATTTAATGTTTATTATTTAATAAATACTTAATATTCTTTACGAATTTATATCCTACAAACATATCTTTATCTATATTTTCTATAATAAATATTTTAGTTTTTTACTGTCACCATATTATAAATATAATCATAAAATCTATAATATATTCGATTTATTCTAGTGGACACAAGTTTATTAGACACAACCATAATATAGTCAGTGAACTTTGAAACGGCATACAACTGCGAATCAGAAGAGAGAAGAAGCCTTATAAATACCATTTTTAAGCAAAAACTACTTACTGTTGAAAAAATATCATAGGCTATATAAGTCTGAAGACCTGTGATAACCCACTGGTAGCGCCAATTTTCCGGAAATACAACATAACCAAACCATTGCCTGGACAATGCTTCAGCTATTTTTATAAGTCCAGTTTTCCTTTGCTTTACTGAATGACCATTCTCCATCAATACATATGGTTCCCTGGTAAATAATAGAAGAAAAACATTAAACCTTGCATGCATTGTCGTCCAGGTGCCTTAATATGAAGGTTATACAACATCTGTAATTCTTCATAAAAGGCAAACGATTGGCTATACATGTAATTTTACTATTATCTCCGTGAAGGAAAAACTCTGGACCCCTTTTTAAGAAAATTGCGTGAACGATGGAGATTGTAATTTAATTTTATACTTTTCATCGTCGGCACTTGTTGAAATTGCATCATATTGATTTTTTAATATAAACACTTGTACTGTTTCACAAATGTAACCTAAATTATAGTCTTTGTGTATGTTAAATATTTAGGTTTTAAAATAATATAAGTAAAGTAAAAAGTTAACATGAAAGAAGCCCTGATGATGCTTTAATAGACGAAACCGGTTGGCTGTAAAATTAAAAGTGATTGTCATATAAATAAAATTTATGTTACTTTTGTGAAACAGTGCAAGTGTTTATATTAAAAAAAATAGTACGTAATTTTGCACAGTTAAAGTTTACATTGACGACGACTCCATAAATTTAATATTTTAATCAGAATCCATTAAAACATATTAAATTAATGAAAACAGACACATTCATGATAATATACACACATGTATACTATTTTCTTTACGGTTAAAGTCAGTTGTCACTTACTTTAACCGTAAACTCTTTAACTTAAGTCATTTTATTGGGTAGTAAAGTATATATAGTGTAGTAAAGTTCCACAACGATTCACCCGGGGTTGGTACCTCCGAAGTCCCTAGTAATGTTGCGTTTTTTGGTTGGTTTGGAGGTTAAGGTTTATATATATGTATATGTACACATACACACACACACACATATATACATATAATAAATATTTTTTTCAATATTGTAGTGTAATTGGCAAAAATCATAATTTATTAAATTTTTAAATTTATTTATTTTTCAAAAATAAACATTTAATTAAATTTTTATAACATATTTATAAACTTTAAACACAACAATAGTCAATTATTAACATTATTTAGAATAACAACATTTTTTAACAAAGTATTTTTTATATATTAATTAACGAAATATTATATAATTATAATAATTTAATAATTGACTATTATTGTTTAAAGTTTATGAATATGTTATAAAAAAATTAAAATTTACTCATATATCACCAATAGTTAATATTACTTTATTTTCTGTTAAAATAAACTCACCATATACAAACTGTCCCAAATGCATACCAGTCTACTGATACATCCGGTAATGCAATAACATTCATTGCTTCAACTTGATCAACGACTACTTCCAAGTAGGATTTGCCAGTTATTTCAACAAGCGCATTATAGTAATTGTTGATAGCTACAGATGCTTGAGAATCTTGGTTAGAAATTCCTGGTCGAGCAAATAGCAGGACATTGGCGGTAGGTACGTTTATGTTTTGAAGATTATGTGCTACCATTCCCCAGCGGTGAGGTGGCCCCTCGAGTGGTCTGAATTCTGTTCTGTAAAAATTGTAAATTAGAATTGTTTTTAGCCACAAGATTTTGTACTAATTCCGAATTACATTTTTTGATAAATGTCTTCTTGACAAGAATTTCGTAAATTTCGTATTCCCTTTGAAGAATATACCATTAGTTTTTCTGTCAGGCAGTTCGTAAGAGGTAAATGATTTGCTATGCTATTCGCTACTATCGGGGCTACTAGGTGGTAGATTTCTGCATTGTTTCACTTGGGTACTACCGCCTTACATATTTTTGGCACAATGGCAGAAAAGCTTGTCACTGTCATGTTCCGCTTTGGAAAGTAAGGTAGCCGGTGACCTTTACGCATATGACATTAAGACTCCGCTACAAGGGTAGCAACGCATTATTAACGTCTTTAGTCTATAGGCGATGTTTGTCTCTTTCCACCAGGCAGAGCCGTCTGCTTGTTTGCTATCTTATGATATAAGAAAATCTGTAAGCCAATTGCTTTGCGGACCATCCCTAAAGCTTCCCGCTAAATTGAGGTATTTTAAGCTCAAAGAAGAGAAAACTTTACCTTAGCATTAATTTCTGAGCTCAAGGAGTTCGAAAACTTCAAAATTTTGGTCCTGGGCTCCTTCGAATAATAGGTCAACTGCCATTTTGCCAGGCAGATCGTAAAAGGCGACCGATTGGCTTTGCGAGTTACTTACATCGTGGCTACTAGGTGGGAGAGTTGTATCTCGCCGGGTTAGATACTATCGCCTTACCTATTCCTGCCGCAATACAGTCAGTGCTTGTCACAGTCGTGTTCAGGTTTGGAAGGCAAGGTAGCCGGTAAACTTATGCATTTGGCATAAGACCTCACCACAAAATAGCAATGTACCATTACCACCTTTGGTCTCTACAGGCGACGTTTGATTCTTTCCTTCAGGAGACCGATCTGCTTGTTTGCTATCTTATAGTATAAAAAAAAGTTTACAAAAATGACGGTATTTTAAGTTTTGAAAATATGAATATTTTGAAAATTAAAAATATGTTTATTTTTAATTTTCGAACAGAGTTCAACGTAATTTTGAGGTTTACTTTTTGGTATTTTTTTGGTAATTTACAAAAATGTGTTTCGGAAGAATTTAAATATTTTACTTACTGACTTCCATCCACTAACAACGAATTAGTCATTAGGTGAGTGTAGTCCATGCCGTTGAATGTAAACGATATACGCGATGGTATTAAAGGGTCATCCATACATGGGAATACTCGTCTTGCGTATGCAGGGTGTAAGTTCATCGCCACATAATCACTGAAACAGAAAAATTTTGCTTTCAATTTTAATTGAAGATTTGGGTACATTTTTAAATAATTGTATCTGCAGGCATAGGAGTGAGTAAGCAGCCTAATGGAAAATAGTCACCACTGCCCAAGGATATTGGCAAATCCAAAAAAATTTTTTGACATAAATTATAAATATATAGGTATCTACATAATAAAGAGCATTAGTATAATGGGCCAGACACAAAGTGACGTCTAATTGAATAATTCACAATATTCACCGTCATTTGGTAGTTTTTTTGTCGGGAGTTTTGATTTGGTTATTTTATGGATTTCAGTATGCTCTTTTGAATTTCAACTTTGCCACCTCGTATCTCCGCCGCCATATTGAAAAAATGGCGCCTAATAACAGTTTTTTGGGAATATCTCATTTTAAAACATAAAAAACATTTATGTACTAAATAAACTACCAAAAAAATTCCTGCAATTTATTTATTTACAATTTGTCTCATAAAACCAATAGTTTTTGGCGTACGAACGCCGCAAAGTACATTTCAATAGAAATTTTGAAAAAACTCATTTCCACAGCACCTGGAGGTAGAGTAAGCGGCTTTTTAACTTCCCGCTACGTATGTGAATAAGGAAGTTACTGATTTTGCCCCAATTTTCGAAATTTGAATTTTCACCAGATGTCCACGTTTTGAGGTCTTAGGAATCTTTTCCGACTATTTTCACGATGACATCAGTATGTCTCTATGAATGTGTGTGTGTGTGTGTGCATATATGTAAACATCTCATAACTTTTGACCGACTTGACCGATCAAAACGTGTTTGATGGTATTCGATTGGATTTCGCTTGGATTTCCCAAAAATTAGAACCAAATCGGACCATGAGATTTTGAGAAATTTTGAAAATACCTCAAAAAAATTGACGAAACAGTATTTTTTTAATATAACTTCCAGATTAATGTACCGATTGAGTACAAAAACTAATCAGCTCTATTCCTCAAAAAACTACGTCTACGTTCATTTTCGATTTCATCGAAAGGTTTTTCAAAAATAGTCGCCGTTTCTTATTAATAGTAGAATATTTTAGAAAAATATACGAAAAACACGTGGTGGTGCAGATGAAATAATATTTTGTGACGCTCGTACGCCAAAAACTATTTATTTTATGAAAAAAATATAAATACATAAACTGTAGGAAATATTTTCTAGTTTAAAGTACATTAACGGTTTTTTCGTAAAATGCGTCGGATAGGAGGTATTCTTAAAAACTGTTATCAGGCGCCATTTTTTCAATACGACGGTGCGTGCGGCAGAGATACGAGGTGGCAAAGTTGAAATTCGAAAAGGGTATACCAAAATCCATAAAATAACCAATTTTCAAAACTCCCGAAAAACATTTCAAGTAACCCCCTTTTTTGACTAAATGACTGGGCTACTAGAGTTATAAACGTGTAGTCTATTTGTCATGTTTGACTTTAAATTCTATTTACTTCGCCTCTGTGGTCTGGTGGTCCGGTGTCGGAGTTGACCACATGAGGTCCCGGGTTCGATTAATGGGTCGGGCAATTCAAAAATGTGTTTTTCAGTTTTCTGATAAAAACAACGTTGCCCGGGATTGGAAAGTGCCCGGTTGGCGATAGGCTTGCCACCTATCACATTGTGGGACCAAGTATCTTCGGCTAATCGTGGGTGCACGTGTTGTACCTCTGCCCACCTCTTCGGGGATATGGGCGTGAAGATATTTCTTTACTTCTTCACTAGCCTCGGCGTAAATAATCCATACTAATATTATAAATGTGAAATTAACTCTCTCTATCTGTCTGTCTAACTCTTCTTTACGCCTATAACACTAAACCGATATGGATGAAATTTAGAACAAGGACAGTATAAGACCCGAGAAAAAAGATAGTTTTTATCCCGGAAATACCACGGGAAGGGGAACTATGCGTGTAAAGCCTTGGGATTATAGATTTTTTTCACGCGGACGAAGTCGCGGGCACAGCTAGTTATATATTTGATAAGTGAAGTAAAAACGTTGTGCCCCTTCTTACGAAGATCATGCGAACGCGAAATTACATACTTCTATATAATTTTCCACAGTTTAAATTTAGTTGGTCCCCGTTGGTCGAATGGTAAGCGACCTGGCTAGCATTCGATGAGTTTTGAGTTCAAGTCGTGACATGAAACAATATTTATGTGTATTGTATTTTTATGTGTATTGTAGTATTTGTATTTTTGGATTTGGCTATTTATTTAATATACTTCCAGTATTTATCTATGTATTTCTATGTATTAGTATCATTCACTAACACCCACACCACAAGTTCTTTTTTTATATTATAATATAAGATAGCGAACAAGCAGATGGGTCTCCTGATGGAAAGAGTCAACCACCATCTATAGACACCAAAGATGTTAATAGTGCGTTGCTATCTTGTGGCGAGGTCCAATGCCACATACATAAGTTTACCGGCTACCTTACCCTCCAAACCAGAACACGACAGTGACAAGCATTGACGCTATTGCGGCACGGCAGGAATAATTAAGGCGGTGGTACCAGCCCCGGGCGAGACAATGCAGAAATCTACCACCTAGTAGCCACGATGGTAGTGACTCGTATAGCCAATCGGTCGCCTTTACGACCTGCCTGGCAGAACGGCAGTTGGTGTATTCTACAAAGAAGCCCGGAACCAACACGGGGAACAAGTAAAAAATTCACTGTTGTTAATTTCATTAAAAGTTTAGTTTATTTCTGACAATAAATTGAATACGTAAATAAAGATCCATTAAGAATTACATTTTATTAAAGTAAGTAATTAAAAAAAAAACAGAGTAAAATTCAACCTTTTCCATTATGTTTTTGTATCTTTGAAAGCATTTCTCAGAATTTCTTTAAGCATTGGAATTGAATTAAAATGCTAAAGATATTTCTATCAAACATGAAAAGTAAACAGATGAGATAAAAACGTGAATATTTTTGCTAGTCGTTTTAAAATGAAATTGTTTTTTTAAATTTACATTCTGTATCTGTTTGAAGACTTTTTAGAAAAATTGCCTTTATAATATTTGCTTCTACAAAGAAGCCCGGAACCAACACGGGGAACAAGTAAAAAATTCACTGTTGTTAATTTCATTAAAAGTTTAGTTTATTTCTGACAATAAATTGAATACGTAAATAAAGATCCATTAAGAATTACATTTTATTAAAGTAAGTAATTAAAAAAAAACAGAGTATAATTCAACTTTTTCCATTATGTTTTTGTATCTTTGAAAGCATTTCTCAGAATTTCTTTAAGCATTGGAATTGAATTAAAATGCTAAAGATATTTCTATCAAACATGAAAAGTAAACAGATGAGATAAAAACGTGAATATTTTTGCTAGTCGTTTTAAAATGAAATTGTTTTTTTAAATTTACATTCTATATCTGTTTGAAGACTTTTTAGAAAAATTGCCTTTATAATATTTGCTTCTAGTACACTACAAACAGCATATTATGTTTGCATAACAGCAATTTGAGATTTTTTTGTAGATAGAAAAGATGGTTTTCTCGTCAAAACGAAGCTGTTCACAAAAATTCAGCTTGTTAGTAATCAAAAAAAGTTTATTCCGGGGATCCCGGTCTATTATTAGGATCTTCAGGATTAGCAAGCACAAAATCGGGTATAGACCCGACCAGCTATTTCTCAATTAAAAATTTAAAAAAAAATTTAAAAACACGCCTTTATAAAAACGGAAAGTGTGTGTGTTTGTTTGTCTGTCTTTCACGGCGAAAGGGAGCAACGAATTGTCGTGATTTTTAAGTGGAAATAGTTAAAGGGATGGAGAGTGACACAGATTACTTTTGTCTTTTTCTATCCTAAAATGGGAGGTGGAATTTTGTATGGAGCATTCCGCAATTTTTAAGGTAGAAAGCTAAAAATTGGTATGCGGACTATTTGGGACTAACAAAAAAATTATGCATCATTTTTTTTCGGAAATTCTAATTGGACGCGAGCGAAGCCGCGGAAAAAAGCTATTGGGTAATAAAATTATAATATAGGTGTCATTGTTAAGTACTTAATTTGTTATTATTGTTATTTTCAAATTTCTGCTTATTTTTTTTAAATTTATTTTACACGTATTTATTTAGATCACTCAACATATGTGTACGAATTTTCAACTTTATCGGTGGAATAGTTTCGGAGGACAAAATGTAGCCTATGTCACTCTTCATCTCTTCAATTATCTTAAAAAAATCACATCAATTCTTCGCTCCGTTTTGCTGTGAAAGACGGACAAACAAACATACACATACACTTTCCCATTTATATATTAGTATGGATAGGTTTAAAGACTACCTCATGGTCTTAGAAATTAGCCTATTGGGCTCAGATCATGAGGTTTCGGGTAAAATCCGTGGGTCGAGCAAGAGTGTTATTGAGTTATTTTCGAGATTTTATTTGAAATTCCGAAATCTCAGTATCAGCCGGAGTCTAGCATGTGATGTATTATCACTCCTGCCTTGGATGAGGACATAAATCCGTCAATCCCAGTTATCACAATAGTTAATAATCTCATCTCGCAGATCGACAAACCAGTGAATCGTGGTAAACTGTAAATTCTATAGACGTTCAGTACACTGCGCCTACCCTGCAATGGAACCGGGCGTGATGATATTTTTTTTACTTTATATATAATAAGTGCTGCAAGTATATTTTTGTATGTATTATCTTCTATATATCGACGCTCCCCGCGTATATAAGGACATGTTAAAAATGTAACTTTTTTTATTACATATATTATGGCTTTAAGTTGTCCAAACGCTCATATCTATGTAAGATTTTTTTTCATTTTATGTATTTCGCTACTTATATAAATCGAATAAGAGAACAAGTGTTATAGTTACAAACAATAGGTGTTGTAGATGCGGATATCTATACTTATCGTTCTGTACAGTGATTTAAAATGCGCGTTTTACAATTTAAAACGCTGTATAAAGAGACATGTCTTTATTAATATATTATCAATATTTTTGGATGGTGATTTTAAGTTGTTTAAGGTATGGCATTGAAAATTAAATAAGTTGTTGTTTTTCATAAAATAATTATATTTTAGGAATTCATCAAATTATGTTTTCCGTTTTTTTGTTTTCAGCATTTAAAGAGGTATCTCCGACTCGTGTGATATGAAAGTCGACGTAAATGCAGTCACATATCAGTTTTTTTAGGAAAATATTAAAAAAATTAAATAATCAAATACTATTATGGACTCCCTAAATCTAATAACTCATTGTAAAAAAAAATGTTTATAATTATGCATAAAATTATTTCAAAAGAGATTTGAACATTAATTACGCTCTCATGTAAACCTTAGTTTTTGACATGTCCATTTATGTGTAGGGATTGTCGATATATATATAAAAGCCAAAAGTGACTGACTGATGTATCAACGCACAGGCCAAACACTTAGGGCTAAAAACTTGAAATTTTGCACACGTATTTCTCTTATGATTTAAGCATCCACTAAGGAAGGATTTTTTAAAATTCAACCCCGAAGGGGGTGAAATAGGTGAAATAGGTGAAAGCTCTTTTGGCATGGGTCCGAATTGACCCATGCCAAAAGAGCTCTTGGCTATGGTGGAGCGGTGCAAATCGCACAATCACTTATTGTATTGGGTTGATTCACACCGCTGTGCAGTGAATGGATATTTGGGACCATTCAATCGATATAAGTCGAAAGAAATCGAACCAAGAAAAAAGCATATGATCGTTTCGCCTCGTGGTCCGAATCGACCCATTTCAAAACATACCTTGAGTGATTCGCATCGCTCTATCACTGCGGTGCGAAATGACCCATGCCAAAAGAGATCTTGGGCAATTCATACCGCGATCCGAACCGCTCGCGGTGCGAAATGACTAAACACCCTATACTGGGTTAAAAATATTTTGTAATCTTTTCACTGTACTTAGTACACATATTAGTATTTATTAATATAAATAAATAAATATTGCTGGACGAATTACACGAATTGATCTAACCCCCAAAGTAAAAAATTGACTTATCATAAATAGCTGGATGCACATTACTGGTAATTTATAAAAAAAAAACATTTTCAATAAATAATCCTAAACTTATATCATAACTGTATATTACAGGAATGTTTAAATTAAATTGATTTTGCCTCCCTGATGGCGTATTTATACGTACTAAAGCTATAGTAACCTAGAAATATATATCAGGTATTCTAAATTACTAAATTTTGTCTGTCAAGTACTAAGATTAACTTAAAAAATATTTAAAAACATAATTAATTACTTATCATCGTAATGGCCTGTATAAAGGCCATATCCATACCAGATTTCAGGTATTGTATACTCAACAATAACTATGTAGTTTAAAGAATTGGAGTCTAAAAATATTTCTAAAAGACCCTCTTCGTCGTTCCAACCCACAGGCTGTGCGTTAATATCGGTAAATATACCAACAAGAACAGTATTGATTTGTAGGTCTTGTATGTTAAAAACCAAGGGATCATCTCTCGTTGCAACAGTAACTTCAACGCTCAAAACTGCTCTGCCTTCAAAATTTCTTCCATTTTTTGTTATTGTAATATCATAGTTTGTTACCGTTTGTCCAGGTCTTACATTCCTTAGCAAAACATTAGTAGCGTTAATGAGCGTTTCATTTTTTATAGATTCTTCTGCTACTATTTTTTCAGCACTTTGTTTATTTATTTTATTATTTTCCGGAGAAGACTGTATTTGTACTTCATCTTGTTGAACATATGCACTTTCAGTAATCGCTAGCCTCGAATATTGGAATATTGGCAAGGAATTTGTGTAGTTTAGGATTAATACAATGTACACTATGAGCACCCACTTAATTTTAGTCCGAACCATTTTTTAGGCTGATGTCCGCCCAAACTAACGTTCCATACGGTTGACTATAATACAGTCTACTTGTAAGTGGGTCCCGATTCGAGTTATAAGCGATAATGTCACTTCAACTTGTGACAAGATAAACTGAGAGATCTTAAGTTTATCTCACATTTTTTTACAAAAGAAATTTGCTATTATTATATTCATGTTTTAATACAATATTTTTGATAATGTTGTTGGTACAAATCCACCTGCCAATATGTTAACACGTGTTTTTACTGGTTTTTCGATTCTTAATATCACATAGCCAGTGGACTTTCACTTAGGTATCAGATTACAACAACAAATTAGCTTGACATAGATAGCAAATAAGCAGATTCGTCACCTGATGGAAAGATTCAACCTTCGCCTATAGACACCTAAGGTGTTCATATCACGTTGCTATCTTGTGACGAGGTCTTATGCTACATGCATAAGTTTACTGGCTACCTTACTCTAGAAACCGGAACACGACAGTGACAAACACTGACACTACCGCGGCAGGAATAGGTGAGGCGGTGGTACCAGACCCGGGCGAGACAATGTAGAACTCTAACACCTAGTAGACACGATGTTAGTGATTCGTATAGCCAATCGGTCGCCTGTTACGACCTCCCTGGCAAAAGGTATTTGGCTTATTCTTCAAAGGATCCCGGAATCAATATGGGGAAAATATTATAATATACCTGAAGGAAAAACTTTGGATCCCTTTTTAACACAATTGCGCAAACGAGAAAGTGGAAAATTTAGTACAGTTAAAGCTTTCGTTACGGAGGACTGCAGAAACCTAACATGATAAAATGCATTAGAATACATTTACTAAAAAGAAACATTACACACACTACATTTATGTGACATGTACTTGATAATACACACATGTATACTATTTTCTTTACGGCTAAAGTCAGTTGTTAAACTCAGAGATTGTATTGTTTAATTTATCATCAAATTTTGGTCACAAGCGATTAAGCACATATTTAAAAAAGCTGAATTTTAAACTATAACCTACACTGCAAAGTAAACAAGCTATGTAAGAAGTGTTATGTATTTGGGTTTCAATCATCTATATCCCTGCAACACTAGCCATATATACTACACTTAATTCTGCTATCCACCGCTAGTACAGCATCAACTAGTGAGGTCTCATTACATATTGTGTTAGAAAATTATTGTGTATAGATATAGAAGCACCCGTGCAATCTCTAGCCTTTTTTTTATTAAATAATCAATGAGACGACATGACAGAAGTTAGCAAAAATGTATTCATTAAAAAATCTAATTGTCATACAAAATTAAGAGGAATAAAAACATTTTCTTCTAGGAAGATACTATTTTGTTATTGTTGTTTACGTATGAAGTGGAGGAGCAGAAATATATTTTTGCTTATCGTCGAGAACACAGACTTGATACTTAATTCCGACAGTCTATTCTAAACATTGTTATAATAAGGCTCTTTCGTCATCCTTCCAAATATAGACATCTTTCTGTGTTATTGTGCTGACGGTACAGTACATAATTTTAAATAGTAAATAAAATTCCTAGCGCAAGCAATACCAGTACAAAATCTAGTTAGATTTGTTACTGAGAAAACGGTGAGACATGCCTAAGATTATTCGATGTATCTTTTAAAGCAGACTTTGATTGTTATCAGTTGTCACCATCTATTTTGTATGAGTGACACTATCGCATATCTTAAGATAAAATGTTCGAATTTTAAGCAACAGCATACGAATTTTTGTGTAAATGTTATATTGTGTGATGTTTGCTGTATGCTGGGAAAACCCGTATTACTGTTTATATCTTAAAGTAGCAAACAAATACATGGTCCTGCTGATGGAAGGCGATAACTATCACCTATCGACACCAAGATGTTAACGGTGTATCGCTATCTATGTGGCGGAATGTTAATACCATTAGCATAAATTTACCAGCTGCTTCATACTCCAAACTGGAACACAATAGTGACTAGCGTGATGACAAGCTTCCCCGTGTTGGTCCCGGGCTCCTTTGAAGGATAGGCCAGCTGCCGCTCTGCCAGGCAGGTCGTAAAAGGCAACCGATTGGCTATACGAGTCACTAACATCGTGGCTACTAGGTGGTAGAGTCTCGTCCATTGTCTCGTCCGTGTCAGGTACCACCGCCTTACCTATTCCTGCCGCAATAGCGTCAGTGCTTGTCACTCTCGTGTTCCGGTTTGGAGGGTAAGTTAGCCGGTATATTTATGCATGTAGCATAAGACCTCGCCACAAGATAGCAACGCACCATTAACACCTTTGGTGTCTATAGTAATAATGGTTGACTCTTTTCATCAGGAGATCCATCTGCTATAAAAAAAGCATAGACGCTATTGCGGTAGGAATAAATAAGCCGATGACATCAAGACCTTGGAGACGTTTAACAAATCTACGACCTAGTAGTCACGATAATAGTGTCTCACATCCAATCGTTCGTTTTTTACGAACTGCCGGGCAGAAAGAATAATTTCCTCATATTGCTTTGGAGCCCTTTTGAAGAGTAGACTATCTACCAGATAGTTCATACCTATTAGACGAAAGATTGGCTAAAGTGTCACAATTATTATAACTAACATGTAGTAAGTTATGCAACATCTCGCCCGAAACTGATTTTGATAAATAATATGGTAATATTTATTTTTTTGTAATTTTGTCACAAACAAATATAATTTCTTTTAGTTTTATACCAAATATGTTTTATATCCACTATTACTATATACTTATAGCTTCGTAATTCCTGAAAACGAAAAATGTCCAAATACTGCCCATTTTGTATATTAAATTGAATATTTTCCTGTATTATTAAGTTGAAAATGGATATGTAATCATTTAAAATACTATATTAAAATCAAAAATCAAAGATGTTTCTTTAAAAAAAACAGTAGACGGCTTTCTCGTTCTCCTGCATAATTCATCACAGCGGCAGAGTCACGATGTCTGATATAATTAAGCCATCGATATTCTAAGGCAAAATATATGCCATCACTTTTTAGACCAAATAAAAAAAACAATAATGTTATGTGATTCATGATATCATCAATGCTAGTACGGCTTTCGACCATTTTTGGTTTATTTTGGTGATAGACACCAAAAGTACTGAACCGATTTCAATTAAATTTAGTAAATATGTTTTATTAGTGATGACTGATGTCTTTTATTTCTGTCACAATTAGAAAAATATTAATTTTTTATCTATAAAGTAAATAATCAATTCGTTTTATATTATAGAATAAACAATTATTTATTATACAATATAAAACGAAGGAAAAAATATTAAGATTACTGAGTATATATATATATATATATATATATATATATATATATATATATATATATATATATATATATATATATATATATATATATATATATATATATATATATATATATTTCTGAGTATTTGAGTTTATAAATAAATAAATATAAACATCATAGTTAAATCATATAATCAATCTAATCCCAAAATAAGCAAATAAATTGCTTGTGATATGGGTGTTAGTCATAAATATCATATGATAAATAATCAAATATACTTGACAAATACACAAATCCAGAAATACCAACGTCTATGCTGATCAGTTGTTTGTCCCAGTAGAGAATTGAACCCGAGCCCCATCAATTTCCCAGTCAGGGTTAACTAACGAACCATTCGAACAATAAGGTGGTTGATTTTATCATCGGCTATTTACAGAATGACTATTACAGAATTTATTGAATAACAGAATAAATAATAAACAATATCTTTTACTTACTTATTATCATAGTTTCCCGCAAACATGCCAGTTCCAACCCAATCCATTCTTCCACTGTATTCAAAAATAAAAGTATATGTTGTAGCTAGAGAATTTGTAAATATTTCAATAATTCCTTCGTCATCATCTAAATTAAAGTCAGCATTTTGATAGTTAATTCCTCCAGCAATAGCAAACGTAACTGAGTTGTAATCTAAATCCCTAGAGTGAAAAAGTAAAGGATCTTCTCTTGTAGATTGGTCTGTTATAGTGACTTGTAATTCAGCAATTCCATTGAAAGTGGCACCGTTTGGTTCTATTTCAATATGGTACCTATCAACTATCATACCAGGTCTTATTGTATTTCTTTCCATATTTCTCATATCGTTGTTTAAGATATCTATTGGATTAACGATACTGTTTTCTTCTTGAGTTTCATTTTTGTTAGAGGAAATTTTATTTTCATCACCATCACTTAACTGCCCTTTATCAAAACTATTTAAATTATTTACATTAATTTCATTATGAAAAAAATCACTTGTTGGCTTATCGTTAATTACGAATCTTAATGGTAAAGCTGTTGCTGAAGCAACAATAATTAGAAATATCCATGTAGTTGTAAAAGAACCCATTTTGGATTTTAGAGTATTCATAGTGAAATATTTAAAATCGTCAATGACGATTTTATACTACCTATCTATATTGTTGCTTAGCATATTACGACCATACAAAGACTAAAATCGAAAATCCGGAGGGAATTTGTTATATGGTAAAATGATACGTAGTGAGATTAGATAGTACAGTTAAGGACGGGATTAGTGTGAATTATTTATATAATAGATTGATGTTAATATTTCTGATTTTTTGATCCTATCCAAACTTTTGGTTACTACTAGATTGAAAACGGACACAAAATTTGATTGCAATTTAATATATCTAATAATGGAATATACTATTTCATTTAAAACCAACCGTGCTCCTCAGCCTATTACATAATTATAAATATATAAATTTCATTGATAAATCACAAGATTTATCTAACAACAATGTAAGAATATTATTTGCTAAATATTTACACATTGAAATACATACATTTAAAACATAATTATTTACTCAACCAACAAACCCGAAAAAACCAAATAATGCTCTAGTTACGCAAACACTTGTCCCTGTCACAAATTGAAACTAAACCCCATCGATTACTTACTTAGGTTTGCAATAGCCACTCGATTAACTGGGCGGCTTAGTTATAAGGATAATATGAATCGCGTGAAATTTACGCATTTTTCTGAAATCAATAGTAGCCTGTATTAAATTCATATATATAAAAGGTTAGATTGTGTAAATTATGGACTCGACTGTACACGTAAGAAACAAATCAATAAACCATATCTGAGAATATTATCTTGTATATCAAAAACTGGTATTTCCCAATATGGTCGAAATTTCATCACTCATTGATTTGATTTATTGATCTGGTAGTTTTACATTTGATAGATTCAGACGTTAATTTGCGAAAATCCATAATTCAAAGACGATATTCAGGTATACTTCTTCATTTTATTAAATTTAATTTTCAAATTATTTTTTTTAAATTCATCTTCAATCAGGTAATATTTAATACTATTAAATCGTCATCAGAAAGTTATTATAAGTTTCCACATGCAATTACTTCTATTTTTTAAAAGCCTGGTTTTAAGAATCTGCTCATTGTTACGGCCAAAAAAATAATTAAATGAAATCGGTATAATCTGTCCTTTCACTTTTGACCCATATTAAACAATATTTCATCTATAACCTTTTTTGAAAAGTAGCTGAATACGTTTAAGTTGTCATTGCATTTCTAACTTCTTTGTTTTTGTAGAAAATTGCAATACTTAATAAAAGGACATCTATTTTTTATGTCATTTAATTTCTCATGTATGTGAATTCATAATTCTTAATTACAATAAAGTGTTTTTATGTCATAAGACAGCAAATAAGCAGCAACAAAAGATATTAATGATACGATGTTATTTGTGTAATGGGATGGTAATGCCAGGTGTCACACAAGTCTTTTTACTCCTCAAACCGAAACACGATAGTTTCAAGCGTTGACGTTATTACGGCAGGAATATGTAAAGCGGCGGTTGCAGATCTCTATAATTTTAACTACAAGGTAGTCATGATGGTAGTGATACGTTATTTTACAAACTGCCTGGCAGATGGTATTATATTCTTTAACATAATCGCAATAATTTACCAATTATATATATCGCCTCTATGGTATAGCGGGCTGGTGTTAGCGTTGACCGTATGAGGTCCCGGGTTCGATTCCCGGGTCGGGCATTTACAAAAATGTGTTTTTCAGTTTTCTGATAAAAACGGTATCGCTTGGGATTGGAAAGTGCCCGTTTGGCGATGGGCTTGCCACTTATCACATTTGTGGGACCAAGTATCTTCGGCTAATCGTGGGTGCACTTGTTGTACCTCTGCTTACCCCTTCGGGGATACGGGCGTGAAGATACTTTATATATAAAAAATTGGTCATCGATTTACATTTTGAATTAAAAATCCTCGACTAACAAGTAGTCATATTTTTTCAAAGTATGTTACACCAGAATTATTTTGTAGTTTAAACCATTTAATTTAAACAATTCTCACACTTAAAGTGTATTAGAGTACTCAAACCATCTTCAAAACTATACGCTTGACAGTATCAGATTCAATCCAAACAACTTATAAATCACTTTTTATGATCGCGGTCCACCGGTACGGACAGGTAATGTGTGCGCGAGTAACGGTCTCAAAAATTACTGGCGCTTCGAACGGTAAGCGATTTGACGTAATAAATAAATGTTAAATCCAGCTAAACACCGCAAATGCGACCCGGCCGCATTGAGCCGTAGTGAGCGAACATACTTCGTATCGTTGAACCAGTTATTAAGTCTTTCCCATATCAAGTACAGGCACCCAATTTCTATGTCCATCGAGCTCAGAACAAAAACTGCAGTAGCCTGACAAATGACCGCTTTAAGAACAGTTGTGGTCGTAGCCGCCAACTTGGCCGCTGCCCAACCGTAGCTTCTGCGACCAAGATTGCGGCGGTCTAGTGCGCGAGGTGCTTTACTTTGTCGATAGTCGATTCCGTAAACGGTCTTGTAGTGAAGAAACAAAACATAATCGCGAAGATTTGCTGAGTTATGGGTGTAAATGAGCGACACTGATACATAGAAATAGAAATGTAAATACTGAAATATATTCAATTAATACTCCAACATAGAAATACAAAAATGTACATCACACAAATGTTTATACCTTTCGGGAATCGAACCCAAGCCCAACAAATTGAATAGTCAGGGTTGCTAAGCAAGTACCTAATTGGTAGTTTCTATGTATGGGAAGGATATAAAAATCTCAATAATAATCATATTTCTTCCCTCAACCATATGATTTGAAAGATTAATGTAATAAGGATTACGTAATACTGGGCTTACACAAGGAGATTTTCTTAAATGCGATTATGGTATAGAATATTATTGCTTCAAAGGAAATCTCAGTTCTGTGGAAAAATTATCATGGAGATAAAAGTCTGAAGCTTGCGTTTTTATCTCTAGAGACAAGAGAGGTAGAAAAGTAATAAACAGAGAAGAATTAAAAAAATAAAGTTAAAATAGCATAATAATAAAAAAATTTATCATACACTTCCTGGTTATTAATCTATATCTATATACATATAATAAAATCGTAGTAAAGTCAAAACTGTATATTGAATATTTTTTTAAAGAATACTTGGGGCGTGATCTACAATCGATATCGAAGCCAAAACTATTGTCTGTTTGTCTGTTTATCTGTTTGTCTGTTTGTCTATTTGTCTGTAGGTATGTCCGGGGTAAACTCAAAAAGTACTGCATGGATTTACTTCAAATTTTGCAAGAATATTACTTACAGGTCGGGTCAACATATAGGCTACATATTATCACGCTAACACCTACGGGGAGGAGCAGTGCGGAGTATACGAAGTCCGCGCGGCCGAAGTCGCTGGAAACAGCTAGTAATTAATAAAGTGGTTATTAAATGAATGTAAAGATAACAGTGTTTGCCGTTTATTGTAAAATTGTTAAATAGTAAAATAAATCAATAAAATAATCCCCGGAGATGTAGACACCTGGGTTTTCGTCCCTCGTCTGGGTTTTGGCACTACCGCCTTATACAATAGCATCGGTGCTGGTCGTTGTATTCCAGTTTGGAGGGTTAGGTAACTGGTAAACTTAGCTGTAGTATTATAAGCTACCGTACAGAAAGCAACGTACCATTTATGCCTTTGGTGCCTATGATTGTCTTTTCCAACTATCTGCATTATTACCCGCGACGGTACGGACGTACGGTATGTGCGTTTGGGGTGGGAGGATGTTTATGCAAACCAATGTTGCCATTTATCTCCAAAGGTTTTCAACAATGTGTGTAAAGATATTTTATTGATTCAGGCGTTACTTTGCGGAAATCCATTATTAAATAGGTGAAATTAATTAAATTTGCTATTATCCGCGAACTGTTCTATGTATCCTCCGTGATGGTACCGAAAAGAGAGATGTCGGTTTAATAAATGGATAACACTCACTGATGATTCGGATCAAACGAAGACCCCAGCAGCACACTTATCCGCCCACATCCACCACAGTTTTACAACCACGACCACGCTGGCACCAATCACAAAAGCACACAATTCATGTACGTACTCAACGCACGTTTCACTTCGAAACCAAGCATCCTCAGGAAAAACGAACACTACCAAACTCTACGCGAGTGTAAGTAATACTTATACTTAATTTCACCTTTTTAATGTGTGTAAATTTGATTGGTGCATATTCTTAGATAGGTTTTATGGTAAGAACTCATCAGGGGGCGCTGCAATAAACATTTATTTGTAAAAAAAATGTTGCCATTAACTCCAAAAGTACCAGTTCGATTTGATGCTGTTTTCAGTAGTGGATGTGGATTTGATTGGTGCATGTTCTTAGATAGGTTTTACGGTAAGAACTAATCAGGAGGCGCTGTAGTAAACATTTATTTGTAAAACAAATGTTGCCATTTATTTCCAAAAGTACCAGTTTAATTTTGATGCAGTTTGATGTAGTTTTCAGTAGTGGATGTGGATTTGATTTTTCTTTGATTTGATTACTTTCTTTGATTGGTGCATATTCTTAGTTAGGTGTTACAGTGAGAACTCATCAGGGGACGATGCAGTAAATATGTGTTCGCAAAAACGAATATTGCAATTTATTTCCAAAATTAGTTTGCTTTAAATACGGTTTTCAGTGATAAGTTTTGGTTTGATTGGTGCATGTTCGTGCACTTATGATACGATAAAAACTCACCAAGGGGATGCTGCAGCAAATATTTATTTGCGCAGAACCAAAACTATTATTCCGACCTAGATGCGGTTTTTAGGGTTCCGAGGTAAACTAGGAACCCTTACAGTTTCCCTATGCCCGACCGTACGTCCGTCTATCTGTCCTCATCGATCCTTAGTGCTATAAAGTTATAGTTTGGCATGATTATTCATATTAGTCACGGCAAAAAAGTGGTGACTTAAATTTTTGAATAATATTTTTTTAGGATAGCACATCATATGTAAAGTGGGGATGTTTATTTTCTTTTTCGTGTTTCCCATTGTTGGGGTATCGTTTAATAGGTTATTAAAAAATATTGTAGGTTGGCTACGACAATTTTGGGACTCGTTTATGAATTATTAAGCTTTAAATTGCTAATTTTTGTTAAAATGAAGTATTCTCCCCGTCCTAGCGGAGGACGGCGGAAGCGAGGGTGGGAAAAACTTGATGGTAACAGTAGATATAATGAAGTTAATAGAAAAACTGTCAGGACTTAATGACCTTACAAGTTTTTGAGTAATAATCGACCAACTTATGAAATGTACCTACTTGGAGAAGTTTTATAATCAGTGAATCTGTGATATGGGGATATATTCGTCATTGACATTAAATCTTCGTAATATGAAACAATAAAAGCCCTCTTCTTATTTTGCATTTTTGTGATAGGCAACTTCGGAACCCCACACTGCGCGTAGCCCGATACACACTTAATCAATTTTTTTTAATAAACAGTTCGTAACTGATTAATGAGGATTCTTAAACATGTGTTACGGTGGTAAATTACTGGGAGACGCTACAGTATTACATTATTTTAGCTACTACATAGTCAAAAAAATCGATAGTACTCGATAGGTATTTCTGTAGAATGTGGTGATTAAAAACTTAAAAATAAAATCTAAAAAGTTAGAAAAAAGTTTAAAAAATTTATAAAACCCACGTCATCCAAGCACAAAATATTATTGTGGAGCTAAAGGCGAAGGGAATTTTATAACCTTTCTTCTGTTTCATCGGTTTGCAACCAAGAAGAGCTTTTTAATCACTTTAATTGTTGAAAAGTTTTATCTAGATCAGTTATTGTTACACTGTCTTAAGATTGTATTCCACTGAGCGCGACATAAGCTTTCCCTCTAGCGAATATTTTAGGTCTAACATATATAACCGCCTTATCGAGTGTAGCGTCCTATAGCTTATCGACAGAAACGGCCTAACTAAATATGAGTGTTATCATCATTCTTTTTATTTTACTAGAAACTTTATTCCCTTAAAAAGGCACACTTGCTGAAAAAAAAAAAACACTTGTCTATCGAACCATTTTCTTCCTGTCGACTTCTGCCAGTACAACGGTATTTCTGTAGAATGTGGTAATACAGAAACTCTAAAAAATTTAGAAAATTTAAACAAAATATAAGACGCATGTCATCCAAGCACAAGATATGTGTGTGGAGCTAAAAACGAAGGCAATTTTATAACCTTTCTTTGGTTTCGTCGGTTCGCAACAAGGAAGAGCTTTTCAATAACTCAATATCGTCCAAGTTATGGCTATTACGCGGGTTGTTAAAAAGTTTTTTGATCTGGATCAGTTATTACTACACCGTCTAAAGATTGTCTACTGAGTGCGACATAAGCTTGCCCTATGGCGAATGTTATGGGTCTAACATATATAACTGCCTTATCGACTGTAGTGCCCTGTAGTTTATGGACAAAAACGGTCCAACTTAATATGAGTGCTATTATCACTATTATTATTTTACCAAATACTTTATTTCCTTGAGTACGAAATCCTTGATTCCTTTGTACTTACTGGATACAAAAAAATCATATTCATAAAAGAATAATTTAAACGCAACAAAACTTCAACAACTTACTGCCAATCACCTGTATTTCTGAAACTCTAAAACCTGTTTGTATGAAGAGAGTTATTAATGTGGAGGAAACGAGATAAGTCTGCAAGAATGTATGGAACTCAGTTCTCTCTGCCTACCCCGTAAGGGATTTGGCGTGAATATAAATATAAAAATTCACTTGTCTACCCAACCATTTGATTCTGTTGACTTCTACCAAAATAACGGTCATCAAATTGAACCGGGGCTATCTTTGGCAGCTCTCTGTCTTCCAACTGGTTTCTTCTTAAACCTTCCCACTCAAATCCCTGAACAACCAACATGGTGGTTCCCTGAACAACAAACAACTCGTCCCCCGCTGACCCTAATATCCATTTCAAACATCATTCGTGAACCTAAGCTCAGCTTTATATGTGATACTAGACTTCTTGTGTTATTTGGATCAACTGGAACCGCAACAGGTGGAGGTTTTTGAGCTAGTTATTGGGTTCCTTAGACTCATCTCATGCATTAGTCGTGAATAATTTCTTTGGTAATTTAGGCAACATTGTCTGTACTCATTTACGAGTTGTACGTTGGGATATATCCGAGCAGCTTCTCTGTCGGCAAAGATTCATTCTGATGAGGCACGAGTTCTCTCCGAAAGTAGATGATAGTGCTCTACAGTTAGCTGACTCACCCATAAATTAGTGAGCAAATCTATAAAGTCCGTATCCGTATCGTTTTGTTGACACATGTTGCATATCATGTTCGCAAAATCTAAGGTAAGGATGCGGCTATCCGTGGAAATAGGCTTGTAACTTAAATCAATAACTCTCTTTTATAGGTGGTAATTGCATCAAACCACCAAAATCTAGGATGTTTACACCACCAAAGGAGAGTCATTATTTTTCAACTCCTGAAACCTTCAGTGAATGCACTGCAACATTTCATATGTGCCCACATGAGTTTCATCAATAATTAACCAGCGGGTTGTTTTCCATTTACGTCGCAGATCTTATAATCGCTGACTTGTCAACTAGCAATATGTAGTCACTGAAACTTTTTCGATACCCAGTGATAATACACTGTGAAGTGTTCGTTCATTCGCTAGATGACCTGCAACTTCAGTAGAGGCAATAAGTTCACAAAATATGATTGAAGCAAAGGAGGTATAGTTGGTTTGTAACATCTTTTAATCTGCTCTACAATTGCTTTCATTGTGAAAATTTTACCAGATCCTGCGTAATTATATATTAAAACAAATTAATTATATTAATTTTTTGTAATGTACGTATGCTCAATAAAAAGTTTGAAATAAACAGCAAAATTAAAAATTTTGAAAAAACTTAGGACCGGTACAATGTAATTGAAAAAGGGTGAAATAATTTAAAAATCCCAACTGGTAGAATTTATATAACGAGAGATAATAAATGTAGAAAGCTTTTATAAGTAGACTTGATCTCTAGCAGAGACATAATAATAAACCTAAAGAAATTCGTCCGGGTCCGCCATTAAATGAATTTGTTTTGTAGTTTTATAGTTACGTGAATAATTTGGACCAGGAGAGCCATCTGCTTGTTTGCTATCTTATGCTAAGTATAAAAAAATAACAATATGTCAAGCAAGAATCAAGACATTAGGTAGGAAAGAGTAAGTTAGTAGTGCCAATTCTGGGCAAGTTTTTACAGAACTATACTATCTAGTAGTCACGATGGTACTGACTTTTGAGCTCCGAATGATTTACAGAATTACCCTTGGACGATGTAACTATAAGAAAATTTTCTCTTTGTATCGATGAACGGTGAACAGTGATTTCTATGTACAGTTACATCGTTCAAGAGTAATTCTGTAAATCATTCGGAGCTCCTGACTTTTAAAGCTTCCATTCATCTTTTACAATGACATGACAAAAAGTTTACTATTAATTTGTAAATAGTTGTATTCTTTATTGGTACAAACTTTTGACACATCTAATTTCCTTTCAGACAGTTTGTAAAATTAGAATTAAGGAAAATCATGTAAATATATCTTGTAAATAAGCTGGTAGATTTCTGCAATGTTTCTCTTATGGATTAAACTGGATATGCCTTTCAACGCAATTTCTTAGGTTATCAGTACAGCTTGAATTTATACTCAGAAATACAGGGTTATATTATTTACTGATGAAATAAAATCACTCCAGGGATATTTTTAGGCCTCGGCTTCTTATTCTGCATAATGAAATAGCAGGACATGACAAATTCCTAATTTGTCACGATATATCTTCAAGCATGTGACATTTATAAGCTTGTAACAGTGTAACAACAAGCAAATAATTTGTATACTTTGGGGCTTGATTAGTAAGTGTAATTTGTCCCGTGAATATTATTTATTTATTTATTTATAAGCTCATTAGAGCGGCTACAATTTTTCCACCAAACATTCTATTACATTCTATTAGTAGTGTTTTGTGTTCAGTGGTTTCATTCGGGTTTGTAGTGCCTTAACATTTTTCCTTTTCTTCAGCAACAGTCAATGCTTATCACTATCGTGTTCAATAATATTTGAATATTGTTTTGTTTTCAACATCTTTATTACTTCGTCAATGTCAATCACTTTAAACGTCAATGTCAATCAATTTCTCAATTCATTTATGCCTGTTACCTCAGAACTTGGTCATTTATTAATCGATTTCAAAATATCAATAGATTTACGCACGTAACGATGAACGTATGACCTTGCAACCCTCATGATACTACGTGGGTTGCGATATCATACTTTTGTGCCGTGGTGCGTATTATTTATATATTTTTTATTAAAACTGGATTAAAAGTTCACATTACACAGCTCTTTAAATTATATAAAATTACAGAACATAATATTTTAAAACTATTGATATTTAACAAAGAGATTTTGTCATTTTAATACATCATACATTTACGAATGCACAAGAAATTTAAATCATGCGCAATATTTAATTTAAATGGGAAAAAAAGAAGCAGAACGAAGAAAATGAAGCACTTTCGTCCCCGAAAACAAGATTAAAATATGATCTTTCAATCCAGATTTGGTAAAAACGCTTTTAGGATGCATATCCCTTTGGTTCTTTATTATATCATAAGATAGCAAACAAGCAGATAGGTCTCCTGATGAAAAGAGTCAATTATCGCCCGTAGACACCAAAGAAGTTAATGGTACGTTGCTATTTTGCGGTGAGTTCTAACACCACATGCATAAGTTTACCGGCTGCCTTACCCTCCAAACCGGAACATGATAGTGCTTGTCAGCACTGACGCTATTACGGTAGAAATAGCAAAGGCGGTGGTACCAGATCCGGTCGAGTCGATGTAGAACTTTACTACCTAGTAGCCACGATGGCAGTTACTCGTATAGCCAATCAATCACCTGTTACGACCTGTCTGGCAAAACGACAATTAGCCTATTCTTTAAGGGAGTCCAGGACCAAAACAGGTCCTATATAAATTTGGTGAACATCTAATTCAGGGTTCCAGAAGTACTTGAGCATGAAGTCGGTTGTTTTAGTTTTACTGCACATAAATTAATTGAATCTTAAGTTAGAAATTCAAATAAAATAAATAAAAAATTATATATTTATTTATTCAACATATAAAAATACAGAACCGCTTTTTAAGTATTTGACAAGTCTACTATATGGTTTAATGATTATTGTAAATGGTCACCAATACAGATAAAATTATAAGGAAGCTGGATGTAATAATATTTGCTCCACTATCGTATTGAACTCTGAGCCAGTCGTTAACAACGTCGTAATTAGTCTTGCTCCAAATGATAGAAGCATCTATATTTTCCCTGATTCCAGCAACAGCTGCAGCTTCTCCAGCGGTAAAGATGGATTGATGGCGACTAACAAATGTATTCATCTGAAATAAGAAACCAGTTGTTAAATGTGTTATTACGATCGAAAAATTTATAACTCAGCAGATATAGTCCGTAACTTAATACTCAATACTCAATAGTTTATTGCGTCATATATTAAACATTTTTAGGTGTTAAATAGTAAATTTTAGGACTGACATATGTACCTTGATATAACTTAGCAATGTAAAGGCGGATCAATCTATTTTATGAATAAATAAATGTTTTTTAATAAAATTTATCGTTCAAAAATTTGCTTATACTATAGTAACATTAATTATTTCTCAAGTTTTAAAATCATTTTATTTTTTACATAATTGCCTTCCTTCTTTACTTTATTTCGTTAGCGCGATACATAAAAATTACTATCTTTTGCTAAGGCGGATAAATTTTAGCGCATTATTGCCCTTCAAATTAAACTGATTTAGAGCACATAGTCTGAAAGGTTTTAAAGTTATGGATATAGGTAGAAATATTTTTTATGTTTTATATGTATAACAAGCATTTCTCCGTGACTTAAATCGTGTAAATGTTAGTTTTCTAATGTTCTTTAAAAATCAAACTTCTAATTTAACGTAAAAAAGATACATGATCGTTTAAGCTGCAAAAAATGCATGCCCAAATAATCAATATTTATATTTTATTTTCGATATCAGAACACAGGCGATTTTAATTTTGTACAACCCTTGCGTGTCTTTTGGAGTGACGAATATTAGATAAACTAGAATAATTTTCTACGATTTTTAAATCAATTAAATAAAATATATCGCTAGGAACAATCATTTAAAAATAATTGAGACTGTAATTTGATTGAATTCTATCATCATATTTAAGTGTTACCATTTTATAAAACTTTAATTACCTACATTTTCATTAAAACAGTAATAAGTTTATATATCATAATTTTCATTATAAGTATCAAATAAAAAATTTCCCTGTTTTTGTATTAAAGAATAGTTTATGTTAATTTATTTTTTGTTCGTTTAAGTACTATAAAGTGCTTTTTCAAAATCTTAGCTCAGAATTCTGTCAATTTAACTTAGATTTCTGACATTAGCAGTTGTATTGAAGACACCCAATGACAAGATAAATACCTAACCACAGACTACTACTCCTTAGTAGTACTGATTGTTTACGTTAACCTTACTTAAATTCGAACTTTATTTAGCTTCCTACTATTCCCCAAGTTAAACAAATATTTATTAAAGGCGGATAAGTAAAAGAGTTGATATAGAATCTTAAGGAATATATTAAACTTTAAGGTAATATCTAAAAAACGATGTATGAAGTCTTGCCCGTGTTCTTTGGCAAATGGCAAGTAATATTGTATTATACGACAAGTACTGGGAAAAATATGAAAATTATACATGTTCAATTAAAGCATTAAAAAACCTATATTTTTTTAAAAGTACAATAGTTTTGGAAACTTGATTCCGCAATCAAGCTCGGAAAACATTCCAAGACTCAATATTTATTAACTATTCATATAAATTTGTACGGAACCCACGGTGAGCAAATCCAACCCGTGATCGGTTTTTTTTCTGTTTTACTTTCCCCACGTTGATTCTGGGCTCCTTTGAAGAATAGGCCAACTGTCGTTTTGCCAGGCAGGTCGTAAAAGGCGACCGATTGGCTATGCGAGTCACTACCATCGTGGCTACCAGGTGGTAGAGTTCTGCATTGTCTCGCCCGGGTTTGGTACCACCGCCTTACCTATTCCCGTCGCAATAGCGTCAGTGCTTGTCGATGCCATGTTCCGGTTTGGAGGGTAAGGTAGCCGGTAAACTTATGCATGTGGCATTAGATCTCGCCACAAGATAGCAACGCACCATTAACATTTTTGGTGTCTATAGGCGTTGGATGACTCTTTCCATCAGGCCCAGTTGGATGACCCATCTGCTTGTTTGCTATCTTATGATATTAAAAATAATATCCGATCCGAATATCCGATTAGTTGACAGGTTTACTACTTGTCGTTGAAGTTCGTCATGTCGTTGAAGGTCTGTGCAAATGTCTGTCAAGTGTATTACCGACGTGGACCGTCCGGCTTATAGTAGCGAAATCTGGCGGGCATATCTGCAGGCTTGCCCGCGGGCATGTTCGTCTAGTGAATTCCCCGCTTAATACTTGAGTTTGCTGTTCTAATATAATTGGCTAAAAGAGGGTCTATTCGCTTCTACTCCGCCTACTTCTTAATGACAGTTAATGGATGAATGGAATAATGGTATTTGCTTTCAAAAACATTGTGAATCATAAATTAGTTCAAGTAGGTAATTTAATTTCTGGCAATCTTTACAAATTTACATCAAGTATGAACCATGGAGAATATATTTACGTTATGAGAATGAAAAAAGCAAGGCCTCGGAGGATTCCTGGATCGTAATGTCAAAGTCAAAGTCAATGACAACATTTTTTGGGAATAATCATTTACAGGCATTTTTGTAGAGTTAACATTTTTTAACTTACTACTAGATCTGAAACGCAACCATAGAATTAATGTAGCACTTATCATATTCAAAAAATTCTATAAGAAATGCACAAGATGTATATGTTGTCGCTTTCGTGAATGTGGGTATATGGGTGGGAATGGGGTTCTATATTTTTCGAATCTAGGGTTGTATATTTTTTTCGATAAGGCTTAGATGAGTATTATTTCGAATCTTGTTCTTATATCATAAAATACTAAACAAGCTCAAACAGGTCTTACGATGGAAAGAGATAACTATCGTCTTTAAAAACCAAATACGTAAATGGTGCGTTGCTGTCCGTATGACCAGATGGTCACTACATGCATAAGCTTACCAGCAACGTTACCTTCTAAACCGGAATACGACAATGACGAATTGACGCTATTGCGGCAGGAATAGATAAATCAGTGTGCACATCTCCCATAAAAACTACTAGAGTTCTAAACAAAATGTTCACATAAAAATAAAAGTGGCAAAATATCATATAAAAGTACGTTTGAAACCACTCATGTGGACATTTTCTCGTCGTAAAATTCACGTTCCCGCATTTTCACTCTTTTATTGCAAATATTAAAGGGATTTTCGTCGTAATGTGACAGAGTCATTATTTTTATGTTTATTTTTATATAAACACACTTTTGAAGTAGAATGATTCTGAATAATCTATATTAATATTACAAGTATAATTATTAATGTAATAAATGCGAAAGTTTGGATGGCTAGATGGATGGATGTTTGTTACTCAATCACGTAAAAACAACTTAACGGATTTGAATGAAATTTGGTACACGGATAGATGATGACCTGGAAAAGCACATAGGCTATTTTTTATCCCGGAAAAAATTGGTGATCCCGCGGGATTCGCCAAAAACTTTTATAACGTAGCGGGCTGCAAGCTGCAGCTAACACAGCTAGCTAGCTACAATAAATATTACTGGACAAATTACACGAATTGATCTAACCCAAAAGTAAACAAAATTTGCTTTTGATGGGGGTCATGGGTCAACAACACTAATATATGAAAATACATATATAAATACTGTAACATACATAATAAACACCCTACGAGCAAGATGCTTGTAGTATCTACATACTTAAACCGAAAAATACAAACATCTCATCACACAAATGTTTGTCCCCGTCGGGAATCGAACTCGAGCCCCATTGATACGTAATCAGGTTCGCTAATCATTTGACCAACGGGGCGGCACATATGAATATTATTAACATTTTAATAATTGCGTAAACTATGGTAAAAGTAGCTTATTGGTTTCACTCCGATTTTCGAAAATCGAGTTCTCATCGGATCTCCACATTTTAAGTTTTAAAAAACTTTCGTGACTTTGTGATTGATTATTTAATAATATTAGGGTTGGGTGTGTTTTGTAAATTTATTTTTATATTATTGCAAGTATAAGTATCCTTTTGTTATTCACACTAGAAATATTAATAACAGAATAATATTTCTTTTCTTATCTATATAAAACAGACATTGTGTCAAAACAAGAATAAATATGTTGATTACAGATATCACTTTACATCAAAATTCAAGGGAAAATCGATTAACTTCATGATTAAAATTTTGTGACATTGTGCGGACATGTCATAAAAACTAATTATCATTATCTCTAATTAGTTTAAATAAGTATTATTAATACATAAGCTCTTAAGCTAAGCTATTTTTCCGTTGACTATGAGTTTATATACATAGTTATATGACATATATGAGATCATTAAAATCTGACGAGACAGTCACTGACTCCATGTACCAAAATACTTATGATAAGTACTAGAATGATAAGTACTAGCTGGTGTTTATCTTGAAATATGTAAAAAACCGCGTTATAGGACATGATATCATCAATATTTTAAAACCCGTTGACGTTGATGTGATTGATAGACAATGAGTCAATATTGAAAAATAGATAACAAAAATACCTTTGTAGCATGACTTTCCGATGTTAGCCTTCGAGCAAATGTGTTGAGGATATTGGTTGTTCCAGTAAGACCTTGCACCCTGTGAAAAAAATTGAACTTAATCTATATAAATAAAAATGAATCATTACAGGTGATGCTAAGCACAATATCGAGAACGGATGAACACATTTAGCTATTTTTTTTAAATATTCAATGAAGTCCGAGAAAGGTTTTTTATGAATAAATAAAATGGAAAAATTTAGCAAGGAAATAATAAATAAGACACTTTTATTTTCGTATAGAAAAAGTTTCTAACTGTCAAACATTTAACGATTTTGAATCTGCTCTAAGGTGGTACAACGTTCACCGGTCCTAGTAAAAAACCGTCTTCACCAATTAATAAAAAATATAAACATCACCCAGCCAAGTTACTTGCAGCTAAGACAGTGTACTGTACGTCCTAATATTGAGTGGTTATCATTAGCCTCCAAATTATGTCAACAACTACCACCTATTTATTTTTATTATTTTCATAAGAGGAGGCAAATGGACGGAAAGCTCATCGGATGTTAAGTGATTACCAAGACTCCAGTAATATATCTTGGCACTGAGGGATCAAATTCGAGACTTTACGAACTACACTGAAATTCATTGAACAATAAAGATAGACAAATGCCAAAAGAAAGACAAAAATAATTTCTTCGCATTCAAATGTGAGCCCATTCTCTTACAATCATCATTCATAACCGTGACCAGCGTTTGCTGCTCAGATGGAGTTGAGCCTAGAAGTACAGCGTCATCTGCGTAAAGCAGATAGATCACCACTAGATTACTCATGCGTATTCCCACATTCCGTGACCTCAATCTTTGGAGACATTTACCCAGATAAAGAATAAATAGGCGAGCTGACAACACACGTCCCTGCTTGACGCCGATATTGACATCGAACCAGGGCGATATGCTGCCGTCCACCCGCATGCTTTGCAATCCCAGTACATGGATTAAATGTCCCAAAGTTTCTTTCGCACAACTCTATCAAACGCAAATCAACAAAACCGCAAAAAACCTTCTGGCCGACAGCCAGATGTTTTTCGACGATGGTGCGGAGTGAGAAAACTTGATCCATATATCCGCTTCCAGATCTAAAACCCCTTGTGCCTCCCACAGCATTCCCTCGGAATTCCCTTGCATTCTCCTTGCAATTATTTTACCGTACACCTTCAATGCTAAGCTGATCAAACTTATGGCCCTATGGCTATTGCAGTCTATATGTGAACCCTTGCCTTTATACAAGGTGACCGCGCGCCGCCAGTCTTCGGGTACTCTACTGGTCCTCCAGCATGTATTACAGAGGACCCCAAAAGAGTTCCAGCCGGCAGGACCACCGTATTTGATCATCTCAGCGGTCATATTATCTTTTCTCGCAGACTTTCCATTTTTCATACTTCTTATCGCCCATACGATCTCTTGCATAGATAGTAATATCCTGGCATGTTTCCACCGTCTCTGAATCACTTACTGAGTCAGAGACGGAGGTAGCGTCCTGAACAAACTCATACATATCTCCAAAATATCGTTTTGGAGTAAAAAAATATATATATGTAGATAAAAAATTTAAAATATAGATTTATACACGTATACTATTTTCTTTACGACTAAAGTCTGCTTGTCGCTTTTGTGATCTAGTGGTCCGGTGTCTGTATTGACCACATGAGTTCCCGGGTTTCATTCTTCGGTCGGGCAAATCAAAATGTGTTTTTTTTCAGTTTTTTGATAAGCCTGCCACCTATCACATTATGGGACTATCTTTGGCTGCTCGTGGATGCACTGATTGTATATCTACCTACCTCTTCTGGGATACAGGCATGCAGATACTTTGAAATCTATGTTCGGATTTCAAGAACAGGGTGATGGTTAGTAGTAATTATTATAAAACGATAACCGGACTGCGACCCAATTAAAATAAGACCTCCCTTTTAACGCAGTTGATTAAAAATATATAGCTTACTAGCAGAGCCCGCGACTTCATCCGCGTGGAAAAATTTCGGAAATAAAAGTAGCCTAAGTTACTCTTTGTTACATCAGCTGTCTGCCAGTGAAAGTCTCGTCAAAATCGGTCCAACCGTTCCAGAGATTAGCTGGAACAAACTACAGATAGACAGACAGACCGAATGACAGACAAAAATTGTAAAAAATGTTATTTTTGCGTATGTACCGTATATACATCCATATGCATTTAGTAAAGATTGGATATTTTAATATTACAGACACTCCAATTTTATTTATTTATATAGATTACAATCTCATAATGAAGCCGAATCCTTTATCACCTCTCAAACTTAAATCTATCAAGCCGATTAGGCTGAGAACGTGTTAAAAAACATCACCTCTAGCGGTAAAAAAATACGATAGCGACGTAATCACCTCGGTTGGATCGCAGCGAAGTGTTCTATGACGAAATCTAATGCGGCTTCCATGTTTTCTGGGCTGGCATTGATAACAGATACGACAATGCTGTGTCTATCTTGTTCCCGCACCACTGAGTTGACGTCAATCACTTGATTTAGATAGCTGTGAACAATATCTTGATATATATCTGAATCATTTGATAAGTCAAATAGATTTCACACTTCATGGTACATAAATTCTGTTGGAGTTTTGATATTTTTTTATATCATAAGATAGCAAATAAACACATGACTCTCTTGATGGATAGAAACAACCATCACGTGTAGACATCAAAGATGTTAATGTTACGTTGCTATCGTTGTTGCAGGGTCTGAATATCATATGAATAAGTTTATCGGCTACTTTACCCTCCTAACTGGAACACGATAGTGATAAGCACTGACTATTGCGGTGTAATAGGTCGCCTCTGTGGCCTAGTGGTTCAACGTTGGCGTCGACCACATGAGGCCCCAGGTTCGATTTCCAGGTTAGATAATTAAAAAAAGTACTTTTTCAGTTTTCTGATAAAAAACAATGTTGCCCGGGATTAAAAGTGCTCGGTTGGCAACAGGCTTGCAACCTAACACATTTGTGTGATCTTCGTTTAATCGTGGGTGCATTTATTGTACCTCTGCCTACTCATTCGAGGATACGGGCGTGAAGATACTTTTTTAGGTAAGGCGGTGGTACCAGACCCGATCGAGCCGATGCAGAACTCTATTCTCAGTCAGTCAGTACTAGTCACTGTCGTGTTCCGATTTGGAGGGTAATGTAGCCGGTAAACTTATGCATGTGGCATTAGACCTCGCCACAAGATAGCAACGCACCATTAACATATTTAGTGTCTATAGGCGATGGTTGACTCTTTCTATCAGGAGACACATCTGCTTGTTTGCCATTTTTATATATAAAAAAAACATTATTACCTTTTTTTATCAAAAAATTCTAATAATTTACCGCCTCATTAGTTGAGTGGTTGGCGAGTTTAACTACGATTTGATGGGGCTCGGGCTTGAATCCCGACAGGGATAAACACTGTGACTAGCATAATTGTTTATATTTCTAGGTTTGGATGTTTATTATGTATAAAACAGTACTTATATATGTATTTCTATGTATAAGTATCGTTAACTAGCACCCATAATACAGGCAAATAATTTGTTTAATTTGTAGATACATCAATTCGTCTAATTTTTTCAATAATATTTATTTATTTGGTTTTTTTTATTTTTAGCTTATCGCTACGTATGTAGATAGGAAGTTACTGATTTCGCCCCGATTTTTGAAAATAGAGTTTCCACGTTTTGAGGTCCTAGGAACCTTTTTTGGCTATTTCACGATGACGTCTGTATGTCTGTATGTATGTATGTAGGTATGTAAACTTCTGATAACTTTTGAATGGCCGGACCGATTGAAACGCGGTAGGATTCCACTCAGCTTAGACTTCCTGAAGTTTTGAACCAAATCGACCCAGAGGTTTTAAGTGAATAAACCTCGAAAGAATTTTGGCGAAACAGAATTTTTCTAATATTACTTCCAGATTAATGTAGCGATTGAGTACTAAAACTAATTACTTCTATTCCTCAAAAAACCACGTCTAATACATAAATTGAATCAAAATCGGTTTATGCGTTTGGGAGAAATCGTTGACATTTCATCAACGAATTGATTTGAAGTGTTTTACGTTACACATAACTTGGATAGGAAGTTTTCAACCGATAATTTTTTGGTATTCTACGATATTTTAGTACTACAAAAAAACAAAAATCGAAATTGAAATAATAATTTTTGAAAAAAAAAAAATGTTATTTGACATTGCCTCGGAATTTTTCAACGTATCGGTTATTTAGCTCAAAAGTCATTAGACTGCCATTTTTAACAAAATAGATGTTTAAAGTGAAAAAATCTATGCTTATAGCTTATAGAGTCAGTCCCGGAGTTTTATCCGTATAGCTCCCAATTTCTTGAGATTTCCTATTCTATGTCCCTTCTTGAATCTTAATCTATCTTTGTGCCAAATTTCATCCAATTCGGTTCAGAGGCTTAGACATGAAGAAGACAAACAGAAAGACAGAGTTACTTTCGGATTTATAATACTAGTTATAGGTTTTAAAAAAACTTACAAATCTCGTAAAGTTGCGTTCGAAGTGCACCCCAGAGAGTTCAGCAAAATTGATTGTTCGCTTGAGTCTTGGCTATCAAGGTAACGCTGCCACAGGAAATTGAAATTATCAACGCTGCCACCACGGAGACCAGAGCAGAATACTGCCGTTTGAATGTCAGGATTCAAAGGATTATCTGAAAATAAAATATTCATGCACTTATCTTGACTAATAACAAGAAAGGCTTGAGTTTTTTGAAGTATGAGTAATTTTTTACTATGCGCGCACCGTCACGGAAAATCGACAGCATGAAATTAGCTAGTCAATATTTAAGTTTTTTAATTATGCACAAATTATTCTTTTACGATATTTAAATAAAATTTATCTAAGATCTAAGTGCTTGTGTATCTTATCAGTGCTGTGCGTTTTTGTGTGTGTTATTTTTTACGTAAACCAAATTTCTTGGTGCATTAATTCGATACACAACGAGAAATTTTGATGCTAAAATGGCGAAAACATATACCTGCTGTGGCAGTGAAACCTAACACAACCAGGATATGTGAGTTGCTATTTTGTCATTATTGAAAACATATTAAAACACGTCATATTTGGTAGCTTCTATATATTACTAGCAATTACTTTCCGCAAAAAAAAACACTTTATCGCATCTATAAACGGTGCACCTGTGTATGGCATTGCTCTATTTGTCAAACCGTTGCTTCCGTTTTAGACTGGAGGGAACCATTTCATCAGTCAGACCATTGGGTGCGAGAGTGCCGCAAGGCTCGGCACTCTCACCCCTCCTTTACACTCTCTACACTAGCGACCCACCACGGACACCGTACGTCCAGTTGGCGCTATTCGCGGATTACATTGCCCTATACACGTCCCAATATAATAGATCCCACCTCCCAAATTTCAACGAGCCGCCACTGCCTTGGGCGACTGATTCAGAAAATGGCGCATTGAAGTGAATCTGGAGAAAAGTAATGCAGTGTACTTTCACCGGAATCACTTCATCCGTTAGGCCACGGTGATCAAGCCCAGTCGCAGACTAGGCACAGACACCGCGTACGACAGTGCGATCCCGTGGAAACGGTAAACCAAGCACCACGGGGGCACACTAAACAGTAGATACTATGACTTTCTTACCTCACATTAAGAAAGTCATAAGTAAAGCCAAAATAGTACTATGTAAACTATACTTTACACGAAACAAAAACAGTAAAATGTCACTTTGGAACAAAGCTACACTTAACAAAACTTGTATAAGACCCATAATGACCTACGCAAGCGTATCGTTTGCTCACGTCATTTTTAGCAACCTTCATAATTTGCAGGTTGTTCAAAATAAATTCATGCGCATGGCAACCGGCATACTATGATACATGTGCAATGTAGACCTATACTGGAACCTAGAGCTCCTAACCATCATACACCTGAAAGAATTTTCGATACGTCATTTTGAGAAAATAACACATCACAAAAATTCGCTATTAAAAGCCGCGGCGGACTACGAGCCTGATGTGTCCGCCTTATCCAGGTTTAGGAGGCCACGCCACGTTCTTTCCTATCCCGATGATCTTATTACCGCAAACAACAACACAAATTCAGCTTTAGGTACGCACACTACACTACACCGTTCTCGCCGGTCTCGACGACGAAGACTTCTCTATCGCCGCGTTAGGCGCGGCGCAATGCTACGACTTCACCCAACACTACTAGTCCAAAGTCCAAATGCCGCACTAAGCTGATGTCCGGTCTCACAAGAGACAGCCCTTAGCGCGGGCGTTTATAAGCCCAATATTAATTTAAGTTCAGGCTGAACACTCAGCTCGACCAAAAAGTCCGGTGACGCAGTAACGACCCATAAGGTCAACTGTAATAACCATTTTGAAAAAAAAAATGTGGCGCGCTTATTTTGGAATTAGTGCTCGAGGCATTCACACGTGCCGATTACTCGGCATTATTTAGTTCAATTCCAAAGTATCATTGATATTTCTATTCTAATCGTTAATTTACTTTTTAGTTATATTTTCAGTTAAAAATAATGGAAGCAGGTAAAAATAATATTCACATTTTTATAAGTACGCTGAAATTATTTAACGTTCGATTCACAAGTACAAACATCATAGTATATATCTAAACATTAAATTTAAACGCTTCTTTGACGATGATTATGTTTTTCCAACAGGGTAACCGTGTTTTTAATTGCATCATCCAATCTTCTGATATAATATATTATCTACTCACTTGGATTACTTCTAAACTGTTCCAATAACTCTTGAGCTCTGTTCACACAGTGTTCATTACCGTACCGACAGTTGATGTCCAGTACGATGTTCCTGAAGTACGGAGTGACGTGTTGTTCTCCAGAGGCCGCGTCAAAACCAAGAGCTGTATACATAGGTCCAGATAGCTCCAACAAATATCTCTGGAATAAAAAAAATCGAATGTGAGCTCACATGCGGTAAAAGGGCTCTTTTGATTTTCAAAAGGACAACAAATTTATTAGAAGTTTGAAAAGTGCTGGCAACTACCTTTTACTGTTACTAATGTCCGTGATTTCTTTCCATCGGGTGGTCTACTGACTCGTATACCAGCAGAGATTATAAAAAAATCTGTGCTCATTACACAAATGATTGTCTCTGTCGGAAAGCGAAATCAAGCACCATTGATTGAATAGATAGTGTCACTAATCACACTAATACTTCTTGTGTGTGACAATTATAGTATTCGTGCTGGCCACTTCTGTTATTTTAAATTTTATATTTTTATACGAATAGAATTGTTTAGTAATGTCATGAAATAGAATTCAATAGAATAAATTCGTAAATTTGATTCGGTTCGGACATTAGTCCCAATAAATGAAAGTACTCCAAGGATTAGTTTTAATATTTAAAAATTAAAGCAAATTAAACCGGATACTGGTACCTAAAGAATCATAGCCAAACAGTAATCTCCTGGAGATCGTCTATATCTCCACAAGTGGCGGAGGCTGCCCGTCTTCAACGGGGTGGACATTTTGGCATATAGTGATTAGCAATATATCCATTATAGGGAAAGCAATATACTACCCGAAACAAGGTACACTAGGAAAATACCTTTTAAAGAATAAAGTATCTGCTTTCTTACCAGCAATTGGAGACAAGTGAGAAATTCTTTTTTAATAGGCATCAAAATTGTTAATTATATGTTACTCCGTGTTGCGAGGTGTTAATACTACAGATAAGTTTCCTAACTACTTTACCCTCCACACCGGAACACGACATTGACACAATTGAGACAGAAATAGGTAAGGCAGTTGTACAAGACAAGAAGGTGTAAAAATAAATATAAAAAAATGTAAACCATGTTAGAATTCTTAACTCTTTATAACTCTCCAAAACTTGCTCTTATATACGTTAAAAATAAAAAAAGATATTAAGTGCTAAAACACTGACCTGGAATAGTGAATAAACCTGGGAACCACTGAGGACGACATCCAAGTAGCTGAAGGCTGCACTTGCTGAACCCCATGGTATATAATCAGTTTCATTCACTAAATAACGAGATATTTCAAACGCGTTGACGTAGCTCTGGAAGAAATATTATACATGAATAACAAAGAATACCTCGAATTGGAGATCTTCATAATAAACTATCCTTTCTTTTAAGTTAGACCAAATTACATAAAGTTACGAAATATCAAAATCGATTTAGTGGTTTCTAAGTTTTTTCGGAATATACATATATTTACATATATCTGTGTAGAATTAATCCTTTCATCTTTTTACATATCACTGCTTTCATCCCAATCTAAACTCCTTCAAAAATTGATTGTTGATGTCTTTTTCAGTAGTTACGTGCGGTTTTATGAGATTGCAAAACAATCACATCCATACAACTGGTGTGAGAGACACTATTTGTATGGATGTGATTTTATGGATGTGAAAACACACAATCACATCCATACAACTAGGATTATATAAATATTCACGGGACAAATTACACTTACTGATCTAACCCCAAAGTAAGCAAATTATTTGCTTGTATTATGAGTGTTAGTCAACGATACTAATATATAGAAATACATATATAAATACTAGAATATATTTAATAAACTAGGATTATATAATACAAAATATTAAAAAATATGTATTTTTATAAATCTTTTCTTCTCTTTTACAAATCACAGCTTTCATCCCAAACTAAACATCAGAAATTGATTGATGGCGTCTGTTTAAGTAGTAACGTGTGGTTTTATATAATTGCAAAAGCATATGGTTCTATTGTAGAAGAAACAATCTAATAGACCAAAATTATAAAAATACGCCATGATAATAATACTTAAACAATATAATACACTTTCAGTTGGATAACAATTACTGAGAGTGAAACTGAAGATCATATTACGAGTATAAAAATACAACTAATTAGGCGTACACGAAATCGCCGGCTCGAGGGACTTCCATTGCGCACCACGGCGTTATGCGGTAAATCACAAGATTTACTAAGCGTGATTCACCATCCTAGACCTATATGAGATAAACCTATCATCATGGCGCTTCTGTTTGTACCTGCCGAGAATCGAACCTTAGGCCCATCGATTTGCGTAGTCAAAGTTTTATGAGATAAGGTAAGAATGATAAAAGAAGATGTAAACTCTATTTTTTTATTTACGCAAAGCTTTCCTGATGGAAAGAGACAACCATAGCCTATAGGCACCAAAGATTTTTATTTATTTATTTAAATTTTGCACACATATATTTGCATAGGTAGACTTAAAAAAAAACAAAAGATGTTAATAGTGCGTTCTTCCTATTCATGTGGCGTGGTACCATACTACTTGCTACCATACTTTCAATCTGGAAAACAATAATGACAAGCATTGACGCTATTGCGGCAGGAATAGACAAGGCGGTGGAACCAAATACGCGGGCGAGACGTTGCGGAACTCTGTCTCTTAATAGTTAGGAAATAGTGATACGTATAGTCAAATGTTCGCCTTTTATGACCTACCAGGTAGAATGTTAGATGATCTGTTCTTTAAAGGAGGCCCGCATAAACAAGGGAAAATATACACCTAATCTCTATAACTACATTTAGGTTTTCAAATTCAAAAGATTTTCATATTTTATGGATATTTGAGATAAAAGTAATAAAAAGGGTCTACTTAGCATATTCATATGGCTTTAGAGAATATTTAATATATTTTGTAAAGTGTTCTAAGGCTTAACTTATACAAAAAACCTGCTCCATTTGCGATGCAAATGTAAAGTGAATGATAAAAAAGGCGTCAGTGTCGTGGAACATTCGATGGGAATGAAGTGTTTTTATTTTCGCAATTTTTTATAGTTCTTCCCCTCTTATACAGAGACTGACTGGTGAGTTACCTTCAATATTTAAGGACGTGATAGTTTGCGATCATATATGATGACAAAAAATTACATTTAAAAAAAATACTTTTTAGTAAACTTAGTAAGCAGTACACCGAGAATCCTATATTTACTGCGCCACACTTGGACACCGCGTGGACGCAGCGTACAATCAACACAAAATAGCGGGGGGTGGCGGCGGCGTGTCCTTGATGTCGACTAGCGCATATCGCGGCGTGCTTAGAGACTGTAATATCTACATTTCACTTATTTTTAGAGAAATATTGGTCAAAAATTAACAGACCATCTGCCGTTCTGCTAGACATGTCATAAAAGGTATCGGTGTCATTAACATCGTGATTACTATTTAGTAGTGTTCCGCAACGTCTCGTATTTGGTACCACCGCCTTACCTATTCCGGCTTGGAGGGTAAGGTATCCAGTAGATTTACACATGTGATATCGGATGCATACGAATAGCAACGCACCATTAATATCTTTGGCGTCTATGATTAAGATTAGTTCTTTTTATATAGAAAAAACTGCATCTTTACACTTAGTGATGACTTAATTTCTCGATCTGCATCTGGTATCTGGAGATAAGTAAGTGATATTTTTTTAATAGATATTCGTGCTTTAATATAAATCGAGCTACGGTCGAGTATCGACCAGAAGGCAATCGCTAATTTATGTAAAATTGTACCACTTTTTAATCCGTTGCAAGTTAAACGTGACTGCACATTAACAAGCTGTGTCGTGCTGAGCGAAATAATTTTTTACGTTTATGTTTTAAATTTTCTGATTTTCACGGTAATTAATACCAGATTATTGGAGATTTTATATCCACGATATAAGTTTGAAAATGAAAAAGAAAAATATATTTATTTTTCTACAACTACAGATGGAATACAACGATAACTAAGTATCGCTTACAATTTAATTAATAATGCAGATTTGGTACGTCACATTGGAATATTAATTATGAGGATTCGGTCTCATTGTAATCTAGATTAAGTATTTTTTAATAATACGCTAAAAAGTTCGATTTAGTTGGGAATTTATAAAGTATCTTCACGCCCATATCCCCGAAGGGGTAGGCAGAGGTACAACAAGTGCGCCCACGATTAGCCGAAGATACTTGGTCCCACAAATGTGATAGGTGGCAAGCCTATCGCCAACCGGGCACTTTCCAATCCCGTGCAACTTTGTGTTTCTCAGAAAACTGAAAAAACACTTTTTTTTGTGCCCGACCCGGGAATCGAACCCGGGACCTCATGTGGTCAACGCCAACGCTGGACCACTAGACCACAAAGGCGAATTTATATTATTTATAAAATCTGATCACTGAAAAATGCAAAATATAAAGTTGAAATAGAGGTAATTTTGTTTGCAATAAAACATTGACCACCTCGTTGGTCAAGTGGTTAATGATCTGACTACTCAATCGATGGAACTCGGGGTCGATTCCCAACAGAAACAAGCGTTTTTGTGATGAGCATATATGTTTGTTTTTTTTTTTTTTGTATTTGGGTGTTTTTAATATTTATTATATTTCAATATAATTATATTTCAATATCTATTCCTGTATTTCCATATTAAAATCGTTAACTTACACCCATATCATAAGCAAATAATTTGCTCACTTTGGGACTGGATCAATTCTTTTTATTTGTCCACCGATATCATATTATTATTGCGTTGCGTTTCTTTGTTGTTTTTAGAAGTAGCTTAAACATGATGATAATTATAAAACTTTATTTGTATTCGTACAGGGAAAAACCAAAGCTCAGGTTTAATCCTGTCTCGTGCGCTAGTGTAAACTGTGGTACAGAAGACAGTGCCTTCACTAAGTGTCACAATTTAGTAATAACTTAACATAAGCAACATATTATCTAAAAAGAGGAGGTTCTTAATTTAGCATCATTTTTAAAATGTTTTTTACTTCAGGACTTGGTTATTTATTAACCGATTTTTTCGTTTGAGAGGACATGATTTCCATTTGGTTCCATATGAATTGAGTCAATATTTCACTTTGAGTTCCAATCAGTATAATTAGTAAAAACGAGGAGTAAAAATTAAACATAATTTTACTGCGTTTAAATTATTAAGTGCTTTCTAAGTATATTCTATTTATTGATGTTGTGTTGTCTTTTGTTTAAGTGTCGCAATTCTGATTTGAATTTGGATTTTTTTTATGAAGAGTCCAAGAGGGGATTCTGGAGTTTACTCGAGCGCGTCAGATTAACATAAGGTGGGATACATTGCAAATTGTTAAGGCTCTCCATCAAACTAAAGCTTTTTATATACCCATATTCATGCAAATAAAATATATTCTATTCTATTCTATTCTATTCTATTCTATTCTATTCTATTCTATTCTAAAGCCAGCATTAAGGGCAGTACAAAAACCATTACTTTCAGCTGGTGGATATTATCATATTATTATGTTTTTTCGTTACTTATTTATTTAATACTTTATTGTATATTTAAAAGTCATATTACATTTTTAATTATGAACATTTACAAAGGGCCAGCTTATCTCTGCAAGAGATTTCTTCCAACAAACCCAAAAGAGAGTTATTCTTACAGTATTTATTTCTACTTTGCTGCTTTATGATACCTTCTACTCCCTTTTTTACACTCAAATCCTTATATTTAGAAGCTCTTTATATAGAGCTAGTCATTTAGGGCAGTAAAAAAATCAGTACCTTCGCCTAGTGGATATAATCATATTATATTTTTTCTTATTCTTACAGTATTAGATTCAAAATAAAATAAAATTTAGACGTGCTCGAGAATGTCAAGATAATGTATTCTTTGTTATTTTATGATACCTTCCACTCACTTTTTTTTATACTCAAATCCTTAGATTTTGTAAATTTTAGATTAAGTGTTTCCACACCATTGAAATGAAAAACATATAACCTTTAATTTGCCTATCATCTAATCTAAAAAATCCTATAGCCAATAGGTACTCAAGACGTTCAATTTTTTTAAATTTATTAAATTGTGCTTCCCTGCTATTATTTAAATTCAGTATTTCCAAAACAAAGCGTTTAATTAAAAATCCAATCAGCAATGACTACAAATCATACACAATGTTTTAAAATTATGTATACTAAGGTCTTTACACTTACATAAAATTTTTTCGTTACAATTATTTGTTGCCTCCAACTTTTCCCAATATATTTCACTTGAATTCAAATATAATTTAATAGGAGCACATGTTCTGAATCCTATTAAATTATATAATGTAGCAAAATTTAATAACACGTGTTGGGTTGGACAATCAGAGTGCTAATTGTGAGTTTTTCTTTTCGCATTCGATCGTGAGCGCGTTTCGAGTATACTAGGAATTTGTATGTGATTTGTACAGCGCCATCTAGTGGTAAACTGGTTTCTCACGTTTACCACTAGGTGGCACTGTACAAATCACATACAAATTCCTAGTAAACTTCAAACGCGCTCAGGATCGAATGCGAAAAGAAAAACACTTAGCACTCTGGAGACGAGAATCATTGATATGACTTTTTACTCCGTAATGGTCCGGCCTCTTTGAAGAATATATAATCTGCCATACTGCTAGGCAGTTCATATAAGGCATACAATTGGCTTACTCTATCACTACCGTCAGGACTTCTAAGTTACAGAGTTCCCATCTTCTTTAAGCCAGGTTTTGTACAACCGCTTTTCACATTTCTCTCAGCCGGTAAACACGTTCTTTTTAAATTATAAACTAGTAAACAAGCAGATGGCTCTTATGATGGAAAAAGAAAATCATCGCCTATAGGCACGAGAAATGGTCAAGGTGCGTTGCTATTCTTGTGACGGGTTTTTAATGCCATACGCATAAATTTACCGGCTAATTGACCCTCAAAATCAGAACACGACATTGATAAACACTGACGCTATTTCGCCAGGAACAGGAAAGGCGATGGTACCAGACCTGTAAGACAATGCATAACTATGTCACCTAGTAGCCACGGTGGTAGTTACTCATATAGCTAATTTAATTGTTCGCCTCTTACAAGCTACTTAGCAAAATGGCAAATAGTCTATTATTTAAAGGGAGCCCGGAATAACATGGAGTGAACCATTTATGTTTGTGGTATCACCATCTCGCCACACGGATATTAACCCACGTTAATATATTTGGCTTCTTAAGGCGGTGGTTATCTCTTTCTATTAGGATAACTATCTGCTTACTATTATCTACTATTTTATCATCGGAACATACCTATGTACTACAACACCCTATACTTTATATGTAAGTACAAAAAGCTTATTTAAAAGTACCACATCTTAACAGCGTGGATATCAAAGCGCTCTTAATCTCTTTCAGAGTTGTAAGCGATAGCTATTTTGTACCAATAGAAGAGATATCTGCGCATTCCTCATTCTTAACTATAAAAAGCAAGTATAAGTCAAATTTAATCAAGAAATAATATAAAAGCTTTATCATGGCAAATAAATGTTGTTCTTCTCATAAAAACTGCTCGTTACAGAAATCCAAACTCCTAAATCTATAGATTGGAATTTGTTAAAAAAAGTGTAATTTGATTGGATTTTTAATTGGATTGGAAATTGGTCTTAGTTGGAATTTGTTAAAAAAAGTGTAATTTGATTGGATTTTTATATCATAAGAAAACAAACAAGCAGATGACTTTCCTGAGAGAAACAGACAACTATCGCCTATAGACACCAAATATGCTAATAGTGCGTTGCTATCCTTATAGCCGGGCTTTAACTTCATATGCATAAATTTACCAGCTACCTTACCCTCTTTACTGAAACACGACAGTGACAAGCAATAACACTATTGCGATAGGAATAGGAAAGGTGGTGGTAGATAACAGGGTCGTGACAATGCAGAACTCTACCACCTAGTAGCCACGATGTTAGTGACTCACATATCCAATCGTTTGCCTCTTATGAATGGCACCTAGTTTGTTATAATTTTTACTATTCTACACTTTTCATCGTCGGCACTTGGTGAAACTCCATTTTAATGTAATATTTTATCACTTAAAACTTGTACTGTTTCTCAATAAAGCTATTATCTTTTTTTTCGAACCGGTTGCGCTTACACAAGCATCATTAGAGTAATTTATAGTTACAAACCCGAAACCCGTAAGCGAAACCGGTTGGAAATAAATGATAATAGCTTTATTGTGAAACAGTAAAAGTGTTAAGTGATAAAATATTACATAATTTTTACTTCCCGTATTCCGTCCTTCCGAAATTCCGTCATAATGATTATATTTGTATGTTTAACACTTGTACTGTTTCACAATTCAAAAACCTTTATATTTGTTTTTAAATAGCCAACCGGTTTCACATTTTACTGCATCACCAGGGCTAAAAACTTAAATTCAAATTTAAGTTTAAATTTAATTTTACATTCAAATTTAACCCTTAAACATATATTTGAAGTCGTATGCGTTTATAACTAGATATGTATAATTTGTTAAAACCAATGCTTTTCGATTTTTGGCTGGTTTTAACGAAACCATGTTGAAATGTGTATTGGTTGTGAGTAACACCATGTTATGAACCAGTTAAATGAATTTACAAACACGTTACCTATATTACAAGTTCTTTTGTTCCAAGTTTCTTGATTAGTAAGAGATACGAGGCTGTTCTAAATCGATTAGGGTAAGAAAAATATTATCTAATCGTCGATTTTCGATTATGAGGATTGCCGACAAAAGTGAAAAATAATTGAATTTAAAAACATCAAACCCACTTCGAATATATGGCAACTATATCCATATATCAAAAACTAATGAACAGATTTTGATTAAACTGTTCCCTACGTCAAAATATATATGGTTTAATACAAAAAGAATGATCTCGATATGTCTTCTCCTGGCTGGTTGCATGGCTATGGTTCTCCAAAAATTCGTTTGGATAGGTCAACTGCGTTTCGATAGGTGAACTCGTTTAAAAGTTATGAGAGGTTTACATATTCACATACTTACTTAAAACATGCTGAAATTATCGCAACAATAGTCAAAACTTACAAGGTGGTTGAGTTCCGCATCGTCTCGCCCGGGTATATGGTACCATCGCCTTACCCACACCTGCCGTAATCGTGTCAATGATTGTCATTGTCGTGTTTCGGTCTGGAGGCAAAGGTAGCCGGCAGACTTATGAATGGTCATTGCCCTCCCGCCACACGGATAGCAAAGCACCATTATGATTGGTGTCTATAGGCAATGGCTTCTCTTTCCATCAGGAGAGCCATCTGCTTGATTGCTATTGAATAATTTAAAAAAAACTTTCTAAGACTTCAAAACGTGGAAATCTGATAAAAACTCGATTTTCAAAAATTGGAATGAAATTAATGGCTTCCTCAAACAGAAAGTATAGTATAGTTAAGCTTATAAATATAGTATTAACTATTTACAAAGAGCATACAAATTTAAATTCCAATCCGATTATTCTGAGGAGAAATTCGGATAAATAAATTCAGTTTGTGTTATGATATACGTGAGAACTTCGAGTATCCTTTAACATTATTCATGAACAAATATTCCAAGAGCTCGTATTGAAATTGGTATTTGATTTAGAAGGATAGTAAAAATGAGAGATAGCTATTTTGATAGAAAGAAACTCAAAATCTACAAGGATTGAAGCCATTGCGAGGGTAAAGTGAAAAGTGGAAAATAAACTATTGTCTATAGAAATTAAAATTATTATTTATAGCAATAATAATATCAGTAGACAAATTACACAAACTGATCTAACCTCTAAAAGTAAGCAATTGATTTGCTTGTGATAAGAATGTCAATTAACAATACTAATTAATACATTAATACCCGAAGTTAACTTTGGACCTATTTTTAAAACAATTACGAGAATGGTGGAGTATGAAAGGCACAGATAAAGTTTACATTACGGAGGACTGCAGAAATCTAATAAATAAAATTTTAAAATAAATAAATAAATAATAAATAAAATCTAATAAAAAAAAATAAAAAAATACAAATACATACAATCAATAAAAATAAACATTACACACACTACATCCATGTGACACACATGCTAATACACACACATGTACACTATTTACTTCACGGCTATAGTCACTTGTCAAACTTAAAAGAGAAATTGTCAAATTCAGAAAATCATTCAAATTAAAAATATAATAAAAAAAAATAACAGATCTAGATTGATGCGGTGTATTCCATTTGCGCCCTTCTTTCTACAGCTTATACACTTCTACAAAAAAAAAAAAAACTTAAAACAGATTTTATACTTAATCTGTGGTCGAATTTTGATCGCTAGTACACAATGCTAGTACATAGAAATTCATATAATAATGTTGCATTGATATCCACATGGCAGGAATGTAATGTCATTTGCCTTTTTATTTACCGTATATTTTATTTACGTAATTTACCGGCTATTTTTCTCTCGAAACCGAAAACAGAACAAACATTGATTGTTGTCGTAGAAAAAGACGAAAATTAAGGCATTACGAACCCGAATGAAATATTTCAGAAAACTACCACTTAGTAGACACGTTTTACCTTCATTCGACTTTAACGAACTTGCTGTAAGGAAGACAAATGGGCTATGTGTCCACGGGGCCTGTACCAACACGGTGTGAAGACAATTATTTACAAGTTGCAAACTTTCTGTCACATAAATTGCAAAAGATGTGTGTAATGTTGTAGTGATGTTCTAGATGTTATGGTACTTTGTGAGAACAATTGGGAATTTCTGTGCCTTCAAGCGATTTTGTTATACTTACAACTGGGAGCAAAATTAAGTAGGCTGTTTTGGTATGTGAGAAACTTATGACTATCTACAAAATATTTGCGATATTATATAAAATGATTACATTTTGTAAGTATAATTTTTTGTTTTGGAACTTTAAAAAAAATATTGGTACAACCTGAAACATGGGTTTAGACATTATTATTTATATATTTTACTTTCCATTTAAAGCTATTTTATCAATAGATTACTTTTTAAATAATCCCAAAAGATTTTATTTTGAATAAGTCGTAAATTTAGAAATAAAACAGAGACCACAGTAGTACAATAAGTCCCCAAGCACTGTAATATGTGATTTGGTGATGTTATCATTAAAATACGAAAGAAGAAAAATAAGTTTTATGAATAATTTATCAACCCTTGTTGGAAATTTTATTACAATCACAATTCAAATTACTATAAAATATCAGGAAAGGATTTTGAAAAGGACGATTCTGAAAGACGTTCGTCTTTTAAATTGACTTTCAAAAAATGACGCCTGGACCGAATGGAATAATTTCTTTTTCTGTTTGAAAGAAATATAAGATGATACTATTCTTTGGTCTATATGAATTTGGCAAAAATGTCATTCAGGGTTTCAGAATATACAGAAGTGAAAGTCAACTGACTGCCAGTTGCAGTTTTACGGTATTTAAACAATATTATACAAATATTCGAGATAAATTGTACACCAAAATTAAAAAGGTGAAATTAATGAAATTTGCTATTATCCGCGAACTGTTCTATGTAACCTCCGCGATGGTACTGAAAAGAACGATACCGGTTTTGTAAATTGATAAAACTCACCGATGTTTCGGACATAAAAGAAGACCCTAGCGGCACAATTATACACCCATATCCACCGTACTTTCACCCATATCGGTACCACATATAAAAGCATAAACGCACGCACATACACGCGAGTGTAAGTGTAAATACTTACACTCGCGTTGAGTGAGGTAGTACTCGTTTCTCTTAAATACGCTTCGGTTTTAAAGTGAAACGTGCATTGAGTGCATAAATTGCGTGCTTTTGTGCTTGGTGCCGACGTGGGTGAAAGTGTAGTGGACGTGGGTGGGTAGTTGTGCCATAGGGGTCTTTTTTTGTCCGGACCAATGATGAGTTTTATCCCTTTATAAAAATCGCCGTCTTCTCTTTCGGTGTCAACAAAAGTCATATAGAACAAACAGTTCACGGATAATAGAAAATTTAATTAATGTAACCTTTTTTTCCGCAAAGTGACGCCTGGGTCAATAAAAAAATTGTATACCAAATAATAATGACAAGAACTCTTAAACTATAATGTATTTTATTCTAAGACGCTATTGTGTTGCTTCCAACGGTGCTTCCGTGCTTGGAGAATATTTCGTAGACATTTCTGTGATATTGCTGTTATCTGTCTGCAACTATGAGAAGCTTTATGATTTCCTATTTCACGACATAATATATTGTGACAATAAGTAAATTTGAGGCTCTTGAATGTTCGTATTATTTTTGATGAGGTATTTCTATGATTAATCGAACTCAATATAAAATAAATATATTTTTTTAAATGTACAAGTGTATTTTAACATTATAATAAATGGAGTTTCAGATTTCACGACGGCCGACGTCTAAAAGTATGATATAAACTCAAATAAGTGGAATTTACTCACCACTCTCCCGTTCCTCGCCAAGTTAAAAACATCGTCTACGAGTTGTGCTCGATTCAACAAATGAATTATCTCGTGGGACTCTTGTAGTACTTTCGCCAAAGCCCGCCAGTTTTCAACGTCGTAGTTTACTCTGTAGTATCCTGTTGAAATTACACTTTAATTGGCCATCGACCTCTAGTCGAAACTCGACTAAATCACTACATAGTATAAAACAAAGTCGCTTTCTCTGTCTGTCCCTATGTCCCTATGTCCATATGTATGCTTAAATCTTTAAAGCTACGCAACGGATTTTGATGTGGTTTTTTTTAATACATAGATTGATTCTTGAGAAAGGTTTTAGTATATAGGACTTTCCGATATTCCCACGGGAACAAAAGATACGCGGGTGAAAGCGCAAGCAGGTCGCTAGTTAATTCTAAATCTCAAATATTTGATACGTAGACATAAAATAAATCAAATTATGACTCAATTTACCCCCGTTGTTGGTCCGGGCTTTCAAGAAAGATAAATCATCTGCCGTTCTGTTAGACAGTTTGTAAGAGGTGTAACGATTTGCTATGCGAGTCACTACCACCGTGGCTACTAGGTGGTAAAGTTTTTTAGGTAGCCGTTGAACTTATGCATGTGGCATTAGACCTCGCCACAAGATAGCAACGCACCATTAACACCTTTGGTGTCTATAGGCGATGGTTGACTCTTTCCATCAGGAGACCCATCTTCTTGTTTGCTATCTTATGATATAAAAAAAATTTTAAAAAAACTTATGCATTTGGTATTAAGGCCCAGCCATAGAAATAGCAACGCAGCATTAACATATTTGGTGTCTATAGGCGATAGTTGTCTATTTTCACTACGAGAGCCATCTGCTCGTTTGCTGTCTTATAATATAAAAAATGGTAGCCTATTTTAAAATCTTTGCTAATTTAAAAACATACTTTAACCGTAAATAAAAGATAACCTAAGCTGCTCCATAATAGCTTCCCATTTGTGATAGAACTTTTTAATCACTATCTATAAACAACAATATCTTTTCTATGACTTAAACAAACTGTAAGCATAAACAAAATAGTATATTGGAGCAAATGGGGTACATTGGTACATAGGGTACACAGTTACAATCGATATAGCTTGGAATCAAGACGCGGAAGCAGTTCAACTACACGATGAAAGATTTTTATAGACATAAACGTATATCTGTGCGGCAACAGATTTCTCTGGCCGGCTTACGCTTGCTAAATAAATACTCGGTTTTTACGTTCGCAACAATATTTCCGCCTTAAAGTCGAAAGATCGAAATCTGATCCTTCTTGTATAGTTCGTGTTCACTCTGACATCTATTTATTTTGTCAGCACATATCCGTGGTAATATATTAACTAGCTGATTTACGCAGCTTTGCTCGTCAATAATTAAAATATCGTCCATATAATATTTCATACAAACTTTTATACCCTATTGTAGCTTAGTGGTTGACTTTTGAAAAACAAATGACCTCAGATCTTCAACTCTCTGCATACCAAATTTCATGGAAATTAGTTTAGTGGTTTAGCTGTGATAGGTTAACAGACAAACAAACAGACTTTTGCATTTATAATATTAGTATGGATAACTTGTTTATTTAAATATTGCTTTAATTTAATTACACTAATATTTTTTGTTATATTAGGTTGGGGCACATTGATACAAGTAACCTCGGGGTTCGTTAATACGTAATTTGCTTCATGAATTTTTGCCACTTTTCTATGTTTAGAGCAAAAAAGTGTGAACATCTAGTGAGTTCAAGAAAACTTAAATCAATGATGTTTTGGTGGCTTTTGCTGTATATGATGTATTCGGCAAGCAAGGCACACTATCGATAAGAAAATCTACCATCGTTATTCACTATTATAGGATTACAATAACGAAACTGCTGATATAAATTGGATATATGAAAAAGTACTTTTTTAAACGGTGCTCTGTAAGAAATGCAATAATAACGCAAGTATAATATTAAATATTATAAAAATAAATTAAACTTGTAGCTGTAGAACATAAACTGTAGAAAAATTTCGGTTAATTGGTATTGAAATGAAATGTTCCGTGCACGTATCAAACTATCCCACAGTTGGGGCAGTTTGATACAAATTTCATTTTATACTAAATACTTAGTCTCTAACATTCTTTATGTTACATTCTTATATTAACATTCTTATATATTCTTATATAACATTCTTTATGTAACATTCTTTATATTATATCTATATTCTATATCTAAAAATAAGTTTCACTTCTACTGGGTGGTTAAACAGATACTGAATATATCTAAACACTTTTATTTTGGTACTAGCTGTTGCCAGCGACCTCGTCCGCGCGCAGTTCGTTTACTCCGCACTGCCACTCCCCTTTAGGTGATAGCGTGATAATATGTAGCCTATATGTTGACTCGACCTATTAGTAACATTCATACAAAATTTGAAGTAAATCTGTGCAATACTTTTTGAATTTACACCGGATATACATACAGACAAACAGACAAACAAACAGACAATAATTCTAAAAACTATATTTTTGACTTCGATATCGCTTGTAGATCACGTCCCAAAAATATTCAATGTACAGTTTTGACTTTTCTACGATTTTATTACATGTATATAGATTAATGTGACTATTTGCATTAAGGTACCCCAACTCTGTGTATCTGTGTGTATTACACGCACAGTATTATCGTGTTTTTCATCATATATATATATATATATATATATATATATATATATATATATATATATATATATATATATATATATATATATATATATATTCGTTCTATTACAAGATAGAAAACAAGCAGATGGTTCTTCTGATGCAAAGGGAAACAATCGCATGTAGATGATAGACCAAAGATGTTAATGGTGCGTTGCTATCCGTGCGACGGGATGACACACACACATGGTGTAATTAGCTTTTGAATCCCATGATCTCTGGGGTTCTGTTTATTCGTACTATTACCATTTTGCCTATTTAACGTATAAAAAATAATATCCGCACCACAGTTTTACCGACTAAAAAAGTTTCGAGAAGTTTCCAAGTAGAACTATATTTTATAAATTGGTTGACATTACTCAAAAACTTGTAAATCTTTCTATTCTAAGCCAATTATTAGCCGATTTATATTCGAAGCCGAGATAGATTTCCTTTTAAAAAAAAGTAAAAAGTTCATTATATTTAATACTACTATGAATTTCTACCCGCCCCTAAAAACAAATGTTTAACTGGTAAGTAGAGGGATGGACACTTATCTGTAACAAAAATTTGCATTTCACACATTTTTACAGTTAAATATTTCACAAACAAAACCCTTCATCAAAAAACTAAACATTTTAAAAACCCTATCTAACGATAATCCACTTTACGCAATACATGAGAAAAACCCGGCCAAGTGGGAGTCGGAGTCGTGCACGAAGGGTTCCGTACCATCATAGCAAAAAAATACGAAAAAAACAAGTTTATTGTGTTGGATATTACATGATATAATAGCGGCAATGGAAATACATAATTTATGAAAATTTCAACTTTTTATCTATCACGGTTTATGAGATACAGTACCCGGCGATAAATATTGCACATCGAACTTTGGAAAGAGACAGTCGGATAATTTCGGCTGCGTAGAGCGTTATCTCAGTCCCACACTACCTATGTGACGTTTAGTCAGTCGTTGTTCAAGTACGATAGAGTGCGGTCGCGTCCCGATCAAAAATATATATTTAGAGTTGATAACACCCACAAATTTAAATAATTTAAAGTTGTAATATGGCATCTTTCGGAAAAAGAGGGAAACCTTTACGAGATCAGTCACGTGAAATTATCTACAATGTTTATAAATACTTTGTAACCGAAGCTGATAGATTTTAAAAAAAAGTAGATGAAAATGTAAGTTGTTATTTTAAGAAGATTCAAGAGCGAGTTGCAAATGCCACTGGAATTTCAAGAAGAACTTTGAACAATATATTAAACGAAGTCAGTACTGAAACACATTCGACTGGAATTAAGTTCAGCACTCCAAAAACAGGGAGACCAAAAAAGCAATTTCGTTTGGATATGGACGATTTTGATTACGATGTTGTTCGAAGAATGGTGTATGATTTTTACTTACGATTTAATGAACTGCCAACAATAAAATCATTAAAAGCTAAGTTATCTGAAGCTATTAATTACAATGGGTCTGAAAAAACGTTGAGAAAAATACTTCATGACATGGGATTTCAGTTCACTAAAATGGAAGATAATCGAAAAATTCTAATGGAAAAGCACGACGTTAGTCTCAAACGAATGGAATACCTTGATAAAATACGCAAATTTCGCGAAACAGGAAAAAATATCGTCTACATGGATGAGTCATATATACATGCATCCCACACTAAAGGGAAATCTTGGAGTGACGATAAGAAAAAAGGAGTAAAAAAGCCAATTTCAAAAGGTCAACGTTTGATAATAGTTCATGCGGGAAATGAAAAAGCTTTGTACCCGGTGCTTTTTTAACGTATAAATCCACGGACACTACAGGTGACTATCACAATGAAATGAATAACGATAACTATGAGAAATGGCTGGTTAACCAATTAATCCCAAATATACCCAGTGATTCTGTTCTAGTTATCGACAACGCACCCTATCACAACAAATATATTGAGAGACCCCCCAACTCAAACACCATTAAACGGGAAATGATCAACTGGTTAAACAGACACGAAATTCCAGTTGATCCAAAATTAACAAAAACCCAGATTTACGCTATTATATGTCAGCACAAGGAGAGGTATACAGAGTTTTCTGTGGACAAAGTACTTGCCGAACATGGGCACACTGTGTTGCGATTGCCACCATATCATCCGGATTTTAATCCAATTGAAAATATATGGTCTCAACTGAAAGGCTATGTAGCCTCTAGAAATGTGGGTATGAACTTAACTACAGTAAAAACATTATTGACTGAAAAAGTAAACATGATCGGCGCTGAAGAGTGGAAAAAGGTTTGCGATCATGCAATCAAATGTGAGAATGAATATAGAAGCATTCAACACAGTTTAAACAATTACACTGATAGACTAGTGATAAATACGGCTGATAGTGGCAGTGATATTGACCTCTTTGAGAGCACAGATAGTGAAATGGAAGTAATTGAGAATTAGAATTATTATTATTTTTATTGCAATGTCTCATTTTAGCAATAGGTATAATGGTGTTTATTATGTACACTAAAGCTGTAATGTTCCAAAATAATTAAATACGTAAATATAATGTGAACATGTTTTTTTAATTTATTTTACCCCAACCTAAAGCCATCACTTATAGAAAAATTAGTGTATTTTATACAAAGAATAAAAATATTAAAGAAGCAAATCATACTTGTTTTAACAGCTCCTAATAGGTACCGGACTGTTTGTATTTTGTGCGACAGAGATAACGCTCTACGAAGCTGAAATTAGCCGATTGTCTCTTTCCAAAGGTCGATGTGCAATATTTATCGCCGGGTACTGTACAGCCTGGTGACAGACAGACGGACAGATAGACAGCGGAGGATAAAAACTGAAAAAATATTTTAAAATATTTTATGTTACCATTTTGTTGCCGTGACTTATATGTATATTCATGTCAAATCACAGCTTCCTAGTATTAAGGATCTCTAAGATAGACTGTGTGCGAACAGAAGGACGGACAGACATAGCGAAACTAAAAACTTATCTTACTTGTTACGTAAATGGGTTGTTGATTTAGTATTGAATCCAATCTTACATAAATATAAACTACTAGCTGTGCCCGCGACTTCGTTCGCGTGGAAAAAAATCTAAAACAAAAACCCGCATATTTCCCGATCCCGTGGGATTTCTGGGATATGAACTATTCTATGTCCTTTCTTGGGTCTCAAACTATATTTGTACCAAATTTTAACCAAATCGGTTCAGTGGTTTGGCCGTGAAAGCGTAACAGACAGACAGACAGACAGAGTTACTTTCGCATTTATAATATTAGTATGGATTTTTCGTGGCACTTTATACATTTCCAACGAAAAATACATCAAGAAGAAAAGCACAAGCAAATCTGAAGCATATTTTAAATAAAGTTTTCTACATTGATGCACAATCTCACTACTTTAAAAGTAAACAATATCAAATTATTTCGTGTAATGCATAAAATATTTAAATTACACCTGCATAATATCCACATAAAGTAAGAGACCATTATTATTACACTAAAGGATTTAGTTTGGCCTCGGCATAAAAGATTTTAAAGTAATGAAACATGCAATATGTTGAACGTTTTTAAGGAAATTGTGCATTAAAATTTTATCAAAATTCATACTAATGTTATAAATGGGAAAGTGTGTTTGTTTGTCCGTCTTTCACGGCAAAACGGAGCGACGAATCAATGTGATTTTTTAAGTGGAGATAGTTGAAGGATGGAGAGTGACGTAGGCTACTTTTTGTCTCTTTCTAGCCCTTTTTACTTATAGTTCTTTTAATGCGCAGGAAATCATATTTTTTGTTAAAAAAAGAATACATAGATGAAACTTCGTGAGTGGCTTCCGTTTTGGCTAGTCCACCAAACTTTCTCACAACTTTTGCGCTGCGTTTTTCTAAATGAACATGTTAAAGTTTTTTCAAAATATGCTGAATTCCTAAGTTCATTATTCATTCCAAATTGGAATAAATAATGATAAGTACACACTTAATTTCGATGCCCTCACGAGATAATTTATTAACTAATCCGGAAAATATTTTTTTCGACAAAAATATTTCACCAATATATAAAATTCATTGTTTTAAATTGTTTAACATGTACCAATATTTTCAAGCAATCTTAGTGTCTGACAAACTCTTGGCTGAATTGTTCCAGACCGACATATTATAATGACGTTTACCAAGGGTTTTTGTTTTGTAGCATTTCCGAAAAAAGTCGTAAAGAGAAGAAAGCAAACTCTTCTTCAACACTCGCTTTGATTCTACCAGCTCCTGTCAATATGTGCTTTTATTATATTATTAAATAGCAAACAAGCAGATGATTCTCCTAATGAAAAAAGAATCTATCTCCATCTATCATAGATACCAAAGATGTTAATGGTGCTATACTATCCACAGGCATGCATGTGCGCTACCAACGTTAAGTATTTACTCGTACCTCATGCTCTAAATAAAAACGTGAAAAATCTTAAAATGCCTGTCTCTGAACAGCACCGGTCGCATTCCTTTCTAACACTCAAAATGGCTGTCAAATGGGGCAAATACCTACTAGAGACCCAGGAACAATGTAGTTATCTGCTGATGAAAGAATTTTTAAAATCTGTTAAGCAGTTATAGAAATTAATACACAAACTTACAAACTTTACCTCTTTATAATAACTAGTAATCGCCTGTCGCCAAAATTCAACCATAGACTAAACAATAAAATCTTTTTAAGTCTGAAAACTGATATAGCCGTAGAGAAAATAGTATACATATGTGTATATTAGCTGACGCATGCAGCATACTATATGTATGTATATATAGCATACTATATATATGTATGTATACTAGCTGCTGCATTATTAAAGTTTTTGGTGAATCCCGCAACATAACCTAATTTTGCCGGGATAAAAAGTAGCATATGTGCTATTCCAGGCCATCAACTACCTATGTGCCAAATTTCATTCAAATCCGTTTAGTAGTTTTTGCATGATTAACAAACATCCATCCATCCAAACATCCAAACTTTCGCATTTATAATATTACTAGCTGCAGCGTGCAGCCCGCTGCATCATAAAAGTTTTTGGCGAATCCCGCGGGATTACTAAATTTTTCCGGGATAAAAAGCCTATGTGCTACTTCAATTCATAATCTACCTGTGTACCAAATTTCATTCAAATCCGTTTAGTAGTTTTTGCATGATTGAGTAACAAACATCCATTCAAACATCCAAACTTTCACATTTATAATATTAATATAGATATAGATTAATAATAAAATAGATTACATAATACATATAATGTATGTCACGTGTACGTAATGTATGTAATGTTTATTTTATTATTAATTTAATGTATTTCTAAAGCATTTTATTTACAAATATTAGGTTTTTGCAGTCCGTGAAAAACTTACTATTTAAAAAAGTATCTTCACGCCCATATCCCCGACGGTGTAGGCAGAGGTACAAGTGCACCCACGATTAGCCGAAGATACTTGGTCCCACAAATGTGATAGATGGCAAACCTATCGCCAACCGGGTACTTTTCAATCCCGGCAACTTTGTGTTTCTCAGAAAACTGAAAAAACATTTTTTTAAGTGCCCGACCCGGGAATCGAACCCGGGACCTCATGTGGTCAACGCCAACGTTGGACCACTAGACCACTTACTACTTATTTTATTTTAATCTAGATTAAATATTGTATAATGTCTACCTCGTTTTTCTATCTATTAAGTTTTTTTGTCTTGGATTAGCTGTAAGATAAATCTTTTTAGTGTTAAGCTCGCCTTTTGTACTGTTTTTACTTCTTATCGCCTGTTTTAATTAAATAAATAAATAAACTTTAACTGTGCCAAATTTTATACTCCGATAGTTTCTTCACGTATAAATATATAGATATAGATTAAAATAAAAATAGCAATAAAATAAAAGTTTTAATCATTATTTACCTGTTTCTTGCTTGTTGAATATGTACCACTCAGCATCAGCAAAGCCAGGGATATCGATAGACTGAGCTGGGAAGCTTGGTGGTATCCAGGCTTGAGGGCTAGTGTCGGAGAAGTCAGGGTTTGTAGACAGCACCCAGTTGACAGGGATGTGCCATCGGTTTGAAGACTCCGCAGTTGGGTCAGTTAAAAATCGTTGCTGAAAAAATTCAGATATTAACAATAGTAATAAAAACCTAGGACAAATATAAAAGATAATGCAACCACGAATACAAAATAGTTAATGAAAAATTAGGACATTGATTTCTTTTTGTATAATAAAATATTTTTTGAATATTCTGCTGACAATAAGAGATAACTGATAACTGATCATTCTGCCAGCGACGCAACTGCAAGACCTCTGGTATTGCGGAGTCCATGGGCGGTGATTACTTACCATCAGGTGCACCTCCTGCTCTTCAATATAAAAAAAGAGATGACCATTATCTCTACAACAAAGTTGTTAGTGGTGGAAATTGTGTGAGAGCTATAATATGTCTATATTACAATATAAATCTTGTATACCTTTAGTATTTTTATACCTTACTTTACACTTTGTATCTTTTTTTTATATTATAATGTAAGAAAAAAGCAGATGGCTCTCAATCATTGCTTAAAGGCACTGTAACAATCTCTCCCGAAGACCCTCTAAACTCACATTTTAAATATAACAAGATTGTCTGTTATATTTCATTTATAAAGAAGTCAACAGAGTTATAATCATATTATCTGGCTAAATGATCTATCATATATATATATATATATATATATATATATATATATATATATATATATATATATATATATATATGATAGATCATTTATATATATATATTTAATTTTTTTTATAATAATACATTTAATTTTATTTTAATGCCATCTATGTTGTTTTACATGAATTGATTGTACAATCTCTCATTATTTTAAACCTTTAAATATCTTATGAAGTCTGTTACAGCACCAAAGATGTTAATGTTCATGTGGACTTATATCTGTGGCATTTCCATCGCACCCTACGGATAGCAACGTACCATTAACATCTTTGTTGTCTATAGACGATGGTTTCTCTTTCCATCATATGAGCTACCTGCTTGATTGCTATTTTACGGTATAAAAAGTCGCACATAACAGCTAGTAGCTAATGTTTATACCTGTTCAATCTCCACAGAGTTAGCCCCAGGAGCAGATCTGCGGACTGTAATGACTGGAAATCCTCCTTGTTCAGTCCATCGCTGCAATATTACTGACAGAGTCCAAGGAATTGTGTGATTTGATTCATCTAGTGCTTGTTGTAATGCCACATATAGATTAGGAGGACCCACAGCGCTTCGAGAACTGTGAATATTTAAGATTACTTTAAAGTCTAAAGAATATCAAACATAGAATCACACAGAGTTTGTGTTGGTCAAAAACAAGTTGAATATTATGGTCTTGACTTTTTTAAATAGGAAACCATCTGCCATTCTACTGAAGAGAAAAGCAAAGACATACTGACGTCATCGTGAAAATAGAAAAAGTTCCTAGGGCCTTATAACCTGGAGATCTGGGTAAAACTCGATTTTCAAAAATCGGGGCAAAATTAGTAACTTCCTTATTTACATACGTAGTGGGAAATTTAAAAATCGGCTTTAGGTATATATGTAGGTACATTGTAATCATCAACTATGAGGTTTCGAAAGATTAGCGTTTATACTGAAGCAAGAAGAAATCAATTTTACTTCTTTTTTTTTTTTTATATCATAAGATAGCAAACAAGCAGATGGGTCTCCTGATGGAAAGAGTCAACCATCGCCTATAGACACCAAAGATGTTAATGGTGCGTTGCTATCTTGTGGCGAGGTCTAATGCCACATGCATAAGTTTACCGGCTACCTTACCCTCCAAACCGGAACACGACAGCGACAAGCACTGACGCTATTGTGGCAGGAATAGGTAAGGCGGTGGTACCAGACCCGGGCGAGACAATGCAGAACTCTACCACCTAGTAGCCACGATGGTAGTGACTCGATAGCCAATCGGTCGCCTTTTACGACCTGCCTGGCAGAACGGCAGTTGGCCTATTCTACAAAGGAGGCCGGGACCAACACGGCGGAAAATTTGAAACTTAATTTCTATTTGAAACTTAATTTATATTACAGTTATTTGCACGTCCATGTGGAGCGGATAAGTTCGGCCATACCATGGAACATAGAACAAGGGGAAGTGAAGAGTGGGCGTGCCGCGTGCGTCACTATTATGCGCTTTTACTCTAAATTGCCTTAGTGATACTTACCATATCATTAGAGATCGTCGTGTGAAAATCTATTATACACTGAATTATGCCGTATTGTGCCATCCTTGAATGCAGAAATGATAGTAGAATACAGATGATTAAAAATGGAGATATTTCATATCATTCGAAAGTACAATTTTCATTTTATTTTAATTAAATTCCTGATTTAATATAATCTCTAATGATATAATAGAAAGTCAAGCTAAAATCAACCGTACACCTTACATATAAAGTTCATTTTAGGTTGACCTAATTTTTCTAGAAAGATATACGTAATAACAGTCATTACGTATATCGTTCTAGAAAGTTCTCTACTCAAATATGACAAACTACGGAAAAATCAATACTGCCATCTATTGTAGAATAGCGAAACTATTAAGATCTTAAGTTTCACTATTGTACAAATAGATGAGTCTATTTTGAATAGACTACAAAAGGACGTAAATACTCTTTTTTTTTGTAGCAAAATAAAATTTATTGTAACGCAGTTTAGTATATTTTTAAATGTTCTGTTTGTATGTTTTGGATAATTGTTGTTTAAAATGAAAACGACCAATGAAACAATGTTCGCATTAGTAGTTTATATGCAATAATGCTTATTTTATGTGTGAGTATGGCGATCGCGGTACTGATACAAATGTTTGTACTTGCCAATTCCGCTTGTTCTATGTTCCATGGGCCATACAAATATAAATAAACTACTAACAACTATTGTAAACCTTATTCTGACAAGAAAATATTATTATTATGACAAAGAAAACGTAATACGACAAAATTCTTGTAGATCCTAATTTTCAAAAGTTTACATAATTGTGTCATAACCAAGAAAAGAAATTTAGAAATTTAAAATTTAAAAAAAATAAGTATGTTTTGTTTCTTGTCCCTCTCGAGGGAAAGTTTATTTTCATGTAATAGCAAATATTTAAGATGATAATTTCAATGGAAAATGTAATTTATATAATTTCGTTAAGTCTTGCACAGCTGGTCTTGGTCTAGCATGTTCAGTCTTGGTTTTAGTTCTTGGTCTTGCTCATATGGTCTTGATCTTGGTCTTGCTAGTGAAAACATAGTCAAGACTGCAAAACCAATACCAATTTTGCTCAACACATTCTGTCAGGTGAACTATTGATCACACACGTGGCGACTGTCGAATTTGTAATGTTTGATCCTTTACCTATTCCTGTCGCAATAGCGTCAGTTTTTATCATTGTTGTGTTCCACTTTGGAGGGCAAATTGGCAGGTAAACTTATACATGCGGTTTTTAAACCTTTCCACACGAATTGCAATGCACCAGCAAAATTTTTGATGCATCTTTGGTGCCTATTAGCGATGGTTGTTTCTTTCCATTTGGAAAGCCATGATCTGCTCGTTTGGTATCTTATGATAAAAAAACCTTACCCTCTAAATACTAATGTGATATTGGCTACTCACTATGGTGGGGAATAACGATGCAATTCCAAAAATTGCGTATAAATACTCGTGACGTTATATATTTTAAGTTTGTTAGCGATTTATACAATGAATGTTATGTTGTTGCACATGTTTTATTTAATAATTTAAAAAGTAACTGTTTTTAAATAGAATTGTTAAAAAGTAATAATTAATTTGTTTAATAATTATATTGCACGCCGTATAGGCAGAATGTAGTGCACCAAATATGTTTTATATTGTAACATCCTGATTTACCTATGTTTAAGCAATAAATAAATTATGATTATGATTATGATTATGATTGTGATTATGATTATGATTATGATTATGATCAGATTCATGATTTTACGGCCTTTAAGTACCTTTGTATCATATAGATGTGGTAAAATTGTAGCTAGCAAGCAAATGTATTGTATCATAAATATAACTTTTGTGTCAGAATTGCTAGCTATCAAGCAAGCAATGTTGACAAATTTTGTATAATTAAAAAGAAGTCCTGGCCCACTACTCACTGACTGTCATATTAATACCCAGCCTAAATTCTTGGACCAAGGAGGCTGAAATTTTTCACAAGGAACTAGAAAGAATTTTATGAATTTCCTCATCTAAGATGAAATAGGGAGTGAACTATTAAATTTCCTACACTGCCAAGATGTTAATTTATCCGCGGGCGAAGTTGCCCGGGGCAGCTAGTCAACATAAAATTGAAGTGCGTATAAACTTGTAAAAAATTTATCACATACAGTATTTCGCAACACTAGTCAAGATTTGTCATCTTGAGATAAATGATAAGATATGAATGTAGGATGTTATCACAAATATTTAATACAAGCTACACCGCACAACTTCGCCCGCGAGAGCACCCGCTACATATACGACTTGTTAGATTGACATGTCGCCCATGTTGTTTTTCGTACAAACTCTCACCAACTATTTCAGCCTCTCAGGGGTTGACATTACAAGGCCGTGATAAGCACTAACGCTATTGCGGCAGGAATAAATCAAGCAGTGCTAAGGAACCCGAGCGGAACGATATAGAATTACTAGTAGCCATGTTGGTAATGAATCGAATAGCCAATCTTTTTTTTTGACTGCCTCGTGGTCTATGGGTAACCTACTCAGCTAAGATCACGAGGTCTATTATTGAGATTTTTCCAATGTCCTTCTTGAAAGTTTAAAATCTCAGTAGCAGCTCGAAGTCTGGCGGAATGGTGTATTACTACTCCCGTGCTTCGGAAGAGCACGTAAAGCTGTCGATCTCGGTTGTCGCCAGAAATATCAAGTAATAGTTGATAATCGTAAACATATTGGTAAATGCGGCAATGAGAATAATCACTACTCGCCAACCGGCAAACCAGTGAATCGCAGAGAACAGGAAAGTATGTAAACGTTCGGTTTGCTCTGCCTACCCCGCAAGGGAACCGGGCGTGATGTCACTTTAAAGCTAACCTTTTGCCTCTTACAAACTGCCTGCTAGAACAGCAGTTAGTCGTTAAAAGACACCCGAACTAAAACAAGGGAAAACATAATTTCACACTGTGATCGCGAGGATAGATATTGAAAACTAGCTGTTGCTAGCGACTTCGTCCGCGCGGACTTCGTTTACTCCGCACCGCCCCTCCCCCGTGATATATGTAGCCTATATTTTGACCCGACCTGTTAATAATATTCATGCAAAATTTGAAGTAAATCCATGCAGTACTTTTTGAGTTTACCCCGGACATACATACAGACAAACAGACAAACAGACAGACAGACAGACGGACAAACAGACAAACAGACAAACAGACAAACAGACAAACAGACAAACAGACAAACAGACAAACAGACAAACAGACAAACAGACAAACAGACAAACAGACAAACAGACAAACAGACAAACAGACAAACAGACAAACAGACAAACAGACAAACAGACAAACAGACAATCAGACAAACAGACAAACAGACAAACAGATAAAAATTCTAAAAACTATATTTTTGGCTTCGATATCGATTGTAGATCACGCCCTAAGTATTCTTTTAAAAAAATATTCAATGTACAGTTTTGACTTTCCACGATTTTATTATATGTATAGATTTGTAATGCATTTTTGTTGAACAAAATGTAATGTTTTCAGTAAAAAATTAATGAAACTCATACTAACTTTGCACGTAAGTAGATCACTAAGCCTCTTCTGAATACTTCAGGCGTTAAAAAGTGCTGCATCATACGAATGACTGAACCAGCTTAAAACAGATATAAAAAAGTTTATCATTAAAAATATATTGAGTGCACTTCTGGAAAAAATAACAGATTTATATAGTTAGTAATCCGTATTGCCTTTTCTGGAACGAAGTTCCTTAACGCTAAAAAGACACCCTTTGTCGTGTCACCTCGATTTGGGGATACTCTCCTGACAGCCTCAGCTAGTATCGGGATTCTGGGAGTCGACAAATCGAATTACGTTCAGTTTCGCGGTCATTTGGGAGGTAAGGCTAAACTAGCCTCCTAAAAGCTCGGTGTGCTCAGCAGAGCGAGACAGTACTTCTTGCCGGCCCATCGCCTTCAACTTTATAATGTTTAAATTCGGCCCCACATGGAGTACTGTTCTCATCCCTGGGCCGGAGCTCCTCAGTACCAGCTCCTTCCTCTTGATCGCATTCAGCGTAGAGCGGTTCGAATCGTTGACGACCTGGTTAATTCGAAACGGCTTGACTCTTTGGCATTGCGCAGAGATGTTGGTTCACTCTGTGTCTTCTATCGTATCTTTCATGGGGAGTGTTCCGACGAGTTATTTGGATTAATTCCTGCCGCCGAATTCCATCATCGGACATCGCGTCAAAATTTGAAATTCCATCCTCACCATCTCGATGTCTGGAAATCCACAACTGTGCGTTTCTCTCGACACTTTTTGCCTCGCACTACTTTGTTGTGGAACCAATTACCGGCAGGGGTGTTTCCAAACGGATACGACTTGGGGGCCTTCAAGAAAAGAGCTTACTCATTCTTAAAAGGCCGGCAACGCAACTGCAAGACCTCTGGTATTGTGGATGTCCATGGGCGGTGGTGATCACTTACCATCAGGTGCACTTCCTGCTCGTTTGCCCCCTCTTCTATAAAAAAAATAAAGTTATTTAACGCGCGTTGCGAAATGGGGCTAGAAGGAAAAAAATTAAGACCAAAAGTTGACCGTCCCTTTGGTCGAGTGATTAGCGACCCTGACTACGAAATCGACGGGGCTCGGGTTCGATCCCCGATTTGGACAAGCAATTGTGTGATGAGCATAAATGTTTGGGTTTGGGTGTTTATTAAATATATTCTAGTATTTATATATGTATTTCTACGTATTAGTATCGTTGACTAACACCCGTAACAAAAGCAAACAATTTGCTTACTTTGGGCTTAGAACAGGTAAGTGTAATTTGTCCCGTGAATATTATTATTTATTTATTATTGTTTATTATTAAAAGTTGTAACGACACTTTTTGCTATAGTTGTAAGCCGTGCGGCGTGCGCATTTCTCTCTCTCTCTCTCAAGAGTTGTAAGCCGTGCGGCGTGCGTGTGTTCCTTCACTAATTAATCGAAAGGAACTTTGTTCCATCCGGGTGTTCTTTGACACCTCTCAAGTTTTATTTCATACTAGCTGAGCCCGCGACTTCGTCCGCGAAGTTCATTGTTAATTGTTTACAAACAGCGATGCTGCCGCGGTACGTGTAAGTAAAGGCTCGCGCCTGTTACCCGCACTGTTGATAATATTTTTTGACCGCCCGTCGAGTGGTTATCGACCCTGACTACGCAATCGACGGGGCTCGGGTTCAATCACCAACGGGGACAAGCATTTGTGTGATGAGCATAAATGTTTGTATTTCCGGGCTTGGGTGTTTATTAAATATATTCCAGTATTCATATGTATTTCTATGTATTAGTATCCTGTATTTATTTTTGGTGAACACATTATTCTATTATTGTTTGTTGTATTATTATATCTTTTTAATAATGCTCCTAAGAAACCTTTATTCTTTTTACTTTGTTTATTTTATTATCGGCACTTAGTAAAATTCCATTAACGAAATCTAAAACAAAAAATGTTTTATTCAAATAAAAATTTTTAAGCAATTTTAACGAGGTCGACGTTTTTAAAGTTACTTTTGAATGGGAGTGCGCCCACTCATTATTTAGAAATAATAAATAATATACATGTATTATACTACTGTTTTTTTATATAGCTTAGTGACCCGGCAAACAAGCAGAAAACTCTGCTGCTGGAAAGACAAATCAAACTTAACAATTTTATTTTTACAGATGAAATTCCCGTTCATTTTACTGATTAATATTTTCAGGTTTTCATATTTGAAGCTAATTTGTTGGAATACCGAACTTTTTATGGACTTTTTTAATTAATAATCATAATTTAAAAAATAGAATTCATACCAAAATTTTGACATCAAAAAAACTTACATTTCTGGTAAGCCACTGCATTGAATGTACCAAGAATTTGCGAGGGCGTGAATACGGGATGTGTCATGGGATTTACGCTGACTACGGCATCGCTTTGGAAGACGTTTTGTAGTATAAGCACGTATTGGTCCATCATACGCCATCCTGGTTCAACCTGTAAGCAGTATTCTCAACCTGAACTTTATCTTCATAGCATCGAATTTAAAATTAATATATCCCTAAATGTGCAGAGAACCAAAGTTATCGTCATAGCTAAAAGGATTACCAAGCTGAAGTGCATGTATACTCTTTGCTGAAGTGGCATTAGACCGGTCATACGTCACAGTAATGACAACTGTTAGAGTAGTGGCTACTCTAACAGTTGTCATTATATCATGTTGTCATTATGTCATAACACAGTCATGTTATGAAGTGAAGACCACACACTGGCAAAAGTAGTGTAGGAAATCGTAGAGCTACGTAAGGTATAACATATGTAAAGTGGAGATAGCGTATAGAAATTGAGGACTGAAGATCTAAATATATTTCGTGTCATGGGAAGAGCCTATATCTAGTAATGGACGTTAATATGCTGATGTTGATAATATCTTAATATATTTGTTAGCATTGCGTTAGTGGGTCCTATGAGTAATTAGCATAAGACCATGAGGCATCGGATTGATCCTTAAATCGTTAAAAAATCGTGATGGTATGTTAACACTTCTAAGATAATCACGTTATGTTGTCCAGTTCGAAAAAATAAACAAATTTTTCCTATTCTGTTTTGGTCCGACCTCCTTTGAAGAATAGACCAACCGGCGTTTAGCCAAGCAGGTCATAAAAGGCGACTGATTGGCTATACGTGTTACTATCATCGTGATAACTAGTTGGCAGAGTTCCGCAACGTCTCGCCCAGGTAATTGGTAATACTTACCTATTCCTGCGGTAATAACGTTAATGCTTGTCAGTGTCATGTTTATAGATTAAGGTAGTCGGTATAATTTATGTGGCATTAAGATCCCGCCACAAAAATAGCCATGCACTATTAACATATTTGGTATCTTTAGGCAATGTTTTTTTTTCCATTAGGAGAACCTACTTGCTTGCTATCTTATGACATAAAAAAGTAGTCATTGCTGATTTTTGTGCATGACCCATTTTCCCATCTAATAAGCCGGTGAATCGTAGTGAACGGTAGCGTCCACCGTCTATAGTGAGGTTCCCCGCTAGGATATCGACCAATGTTATTTTTCAAATTAAAGTGCCATTTAAGAAAGATTATTATTATACATACCAAACCTGTGGCAAAGTTTTCAAAGAAGTTAGCAAATCCTTCATTCAGCCAAGTATAGGTCCATGATAAAGGACTGACTTCATTACCGAACCACATGTGCATATTTTCGTGACAAATGATACGGCCGATATTTTGCAAAGTGGCTGTAGTACTTACACCTTCTTGATAAAGAAGAGCTACTTCTCTGTGGAAAAAATAAAGAACATTAGTAAAAGTAATAATTTATATTATTTTGTAGAATAGCAAACACGCAGATAGGGCTTTTAATGAAAAACGATAATCGTATCCTATATATAATAAGATTTTAATGATGCGTACCAAATAAGAATGTCACACTATCTATGTACCAAATAAGAATGTCGCACGCATAAAGTTTACCAGCTCCCTCACCCACCAAACTAAAAAGGGATAGTGACAAGTGATGACTGTAATGCAACAGAAATAGCCTAAGTTGTCATATCAAGCCTAGTCGAGACTTTGCCTGGGTGAGACATAAAAAAAATTTAAAATTTAACACAATTACAGGTTCTTGTCACACTGTCATTGATTTTCAGAAAAAAGTGGCTTTTATATAGCCCAGGCTTCAACAATCTTTTTGATAAATTTCGTCAGAATTTGTGCAGTACTTCAGCTGTAGAAGCGTAAGAAAAAACAGATAAGCTTTTGCATTTATAGTAATATTATCAACTAGCTGTTGCCCACGATTTCATCCGCGCGGGCTTCATTATTTACTCCGTACAGCTCCTCCCCCGTAGGTGATAGTGTGATAATATGTAGCCTATATGTTGACCCGACCTATTAATATTCATGCAAAATTTGAAGTAAATCCATACAGTACTTTTTGAATTTACCCCGGACATACATACATACATACATATAGACAAACAAACAGACAAAAATTCTAAAAACTATATTTTTGGCTTCGATATCGATTGTAGATCACGCCTCAAGTATTCTTTTAAAAAAATTTTCAATGTACAGTTTTGACTTTCCTACAATTTTATTATATGTATGTTTATATGTTTTTTTTTTTTTTATATATAATGAAATATATATTTATGTATAGATTAAATAAACCCATAATTCACAAACTTAAACAATTTCGTGATATACTTAATTTGTTAAAAAAACGCCAACGTGCAAAACGAACTCTTGCACGAAAAGTTCCGTACCTTCATTTACAAGAAACGGTTAAAAAAAACACGTTTCTTGTATGGAAGCCCCTTTAAATATGTACTTTATTTGGTTTTAGTACTTTTTGTTACAGCGGCAACAAAAATACAATCACCTGTAAAAGTCTCAACTGTCTAGTTATTCATCACGAATTATATGATACAGCCTCGTGACAGACAGATAGATAGACGGACGGACAGCGAAATCTTAGTAATAGAGTTCCGTTTGTAACCTTGGTAAACCCTAAAAATATCCCAGTCTCTACATTTGAAATCTATACAAATAAATAAAAGTGGAGTGTCTGTTTGTAATATTTAAATAACCGGTTTTAACTAAATGCATATGGATGTATACACGGTATACATACCAAAATAACACTTTTTACGATTTTTGTCTGTCTGTTTGTCTGTCTGTCTGTTTGTCTGTCTGTCTGTCTGTCTGTCTGTTTCTTCCGACTAATCTTTGGAACAACTGGACCGATTTTGACGGGACTTTCACTGGTAGATAGCTGATGTAATAAGGAGTAACTTAGGCTACTTTTTTATAAAAAACCTACGCGGACGAATTCACGGGCACAGCTAGTATGTAAATAAATTTTTAATTAAAAAAATGAGTCTCATTGTATGTAATGTAAAAAAATATTTATTCTTAGAACTTTAATTTCCGGCTCAAAAAACATTGAGTACATTTTGTAAGATAAAAATGATAAACACATAACAGATGTATTAAATGACGAAGGGTTCTTAGACAAAGTCCTCAAAACAATAGAAGCGTCACAACAATAAGCAAGATAAGTAGCAAACATGTTCACTTCATAATAGCCCTCAGACCCTTGTTGGGACTTTGTCACTTGAATGTTCCTCGCTCATTTGGTACAAAAGGCTTTTTTCATTATGACCGAGGTTAATTTAGACTTGGCTCTTTTAGTAAATGAGATATTTAGAATTGCTTGCGAAAATTAGTTTGTCTGTTTTTTGACGTGACAACGTCTTATAATTCGATAGAGCTGGCTGCACGCACGAAAAAACATGACTCATGACCTCGCTCTGAGGCGTTCCGTAAATGCTACCATTCCATTAGTATTTTCTTAAGACGTTGTCACGTTCAACTATCGTCTGTAAACCAACTTTACAGACAACCGATTTTTTTTTAAGACTGATTACCATTTTATTGAATGTGTAGTAAATTTCAGTCCAAAAATGCCTTCCATTTTGTTTCTGCCCTACTGAAAATGTCAAGCCATAGGCATTTTTTTTTGTGGCGCCGTTGATCCGTACCGCTTAAAGGTCATAGTGATGGAATCAGCTGGCCAACTTTTGTCAGGTGACGTCATAACTGTGGAGGTTAATGACGTCACACAAGGACAAGGTAGGAGAAAAGGAAGATCTTCCCAACCAGGCAAGATGTACTGACTGGGGACCGAAATCCACTTGAGAAGAGTTAAAACTTGTATATACATAGTTTGTACAAGATAAATAATTGTGATATCGCGATTTAGGATTTTATTTTTTGAATTTCATTTTTTTGACATTTTTAATTATTTTTTCTGGTAGCGTTTGTAGATTGCTTGAAACACTACACTTTGTAATAGAATAAAAAAAATTAATTGCTGACGACAAAACAAACTAAGTATTAGCCGTTACCATTGTTAACTCATGTAGGTCTCAATCCCGCGGAAAGGTTGAGATAAAATATAGTATTTTTCATTCTAATATTTTTACTATTGACAGAATTTGCAAAATCAGTTTCATAAATCCAGTGATTATTTCACTTAAACAAACACCGTATTGGTCAGAGCTTTTTTGAAGAATAGACTTATTGTGGTTCCACCTGGCGGGTCGTAAAAGGCGACTGGTTGGCTATACGTGCCACTATCATCGTGATTACTAGGTGGTAGAGCTTAACAACGTTTTGCCGTATTTTGTACCACCGCCTTGACCAGGAGAGCCAAATTGTTTGCTATGTAACGACACAAAAAACACACAAATTTAAATTTTAAAGACTTTTATTATTATTCTCAATCAAAATCTTACCTATATATTACAAGACCCCAATTCTCCATTGCTCCAGCCGCAAAATCAGGCACGGCAGCTTTATCAATTTTCGGGAAAGCGTATGGGAATTCTGTATAATTTTCCAATGCTATCATATTCCTTTGACCAAAATCCATTGCGAACGCCGCCGTGTTTTGTGTGCCCGGTCTTGAATACACTCTGAACGGCACGTTGTAAATTGGATTCTGTTCATTTGTTACGTGCTCAAAATTTGATACTAAATAGGCCAGCAAATACGTTGACATTACAAGGGTATCTTGGAATTCGAATTTACGATATCCTTCTACATCTGGTCTGAAAAATATAGTATTTTTACTTGATAGACCTTTTTTATTTATTAATTAAATATAAATAATATTTGTTATTGGAAACTTGGACTAAATAATTAAGATGTTATTTTTAATTTTGCAATTTTTAAATTTGCAACTTTCATTGATATTATTCCAATTTTATAAGGCAAGTGGTAATAATATGCATAGATAGATAATAGGCTAGTTGATTTAATTAAAAAAAAACTATTAAAATTTTAAATTATTAGGTATATTAACCAAAAATCTATTTATTTTTGTTAAATAACGTACATTTATAATAAAAATTTCGTATTTTAAAATTTCAATTATAATTTACCACGAAAACGCTCTGGACTGTCATGACGTCCTAATGACATCACGCCGTGCTAATGTCTATATTACATATCCTGTGGTTTCTATGAAAATGACATCAAAATGATGTTTAATACGGTATGACGTAACACTCCTAAATTTGCGTTTACTGTCACGTGACTTGATATCTATTTTTGCCAAATTTATATCTTAAAAAATAATAAATCCTTATCTTTTATAACAAATATCTTAGTTTTTTTTATCTTCATGTCATAAATAATCATTATAAAGTACAATATATCCGATTCATTCTTAGTGTACACAAGACTATTATGTTACATAAAATATCAAATATTAGTAGTTACATGTAGGTAAGTTACAAATCACTACATAGTATAAAACAAAGTCGCTTTCTCTGTCTGTCCCTATGTCCCTATGTCCCTATGTATGCTTAAATCTTTAAAACTACGCAACAGATTTTGATGCGGTTTTTTTTAATAGATAGATTGATTCTTGAGGAAGGTTTAAGTATATAAACCTTTCCGATATTCGTACGGAAACAAAAGTTACGCGGGTGAAACCGCGGGCAGGTCGCTAGTTTAAAATAAAATAAAATTCAATCATATTTATTTTTGAGGTACCATCCTCATTGAAATTCTGTGAGATACAAAATCAAAACTAAACTTTTATTAAGACTGTACCGATAAATTATATATAAAATGTCAAAATGTTTAAAATTCGAAAAATACCATCTTAATTATTTAGTCCAAGTTCTCAATAACAAATATTCATTGTAATCATTAAAACATTAATGAGATTCAAGATATGGATTTTACATTTTATTTATTAACTAACAATAGTACCTTAACAGGACATTATACCTACATGTCGACTGGTAAAATACTGTACATAATGAAGGACAAAAAAAAAATAATATAAAGAGAGAGCTTAACTTCATAGTAAACCTCAACGAAATTAGTGTAGTAATATTCAAAAAATATGGGCCACCGCACGGGCAATAAGTGCGTGCTTTAGATGATACGTGAAAATCGCTACTTGTGATCAATGAAGAGATCTATGCAGGTATCCGCACATACATATTTTACTGGATACTTAAATGGATGGGTACTTAAATTTTGACTTTTTAATTAAGTCAAAATTTAAGTATCCATTTTTCACATATTCGGTATCAGAATCGAGTAATGACCATCCTCCGGCAGTCTTTTAGCAGTCAAGTTCCAGTACTTATCCCGTGCTAGTAGAAATCAGAAATCAGAAGTACTTTATTCAATAAAACTTTTTACAAGTTATTTTGAAAAATAAAACTTTAAAAATTGACATTTTTCCGCATCGAGACTAAATTTGACATTGACGTAATAATAGTATTATTTTCTGTCTTTTTCTACAATGCGGGAAATTTATATAAATTAATAACGCATAATTAAAAGTTTATCCGTGCGTCTCTAGTTTGGCGCAACCATTTTACTTACTTCAACAAATCCGTACGTTCCGGCATATTGCTTCTGACTATTGAATATGCTGGAGGCGCATATATGGTAGTCCTGAATACGGCTTTTTTTGCTGGTTCATCGTAACATGGGAACGCACGTCGCGCGAATGTTGGCTGGAGCTGCGATGTAATCAGTTTTCTGAAACAAAATGCTTGTTTAAGGTATTTTAATATTTGTTTTTATATATTTCAGATTTGTACGTAATTTTATGAAAATAAACGCTGATTTACTAGGAACATATTATTTTAGGAGGTAGAATAGTTTCATATGCCTAACCTGGCATTTAATATTCACACTAAAAACGCGTGTTTAACCATATTCTTGATAATCTAGCAACTCTATCGTCAACAAAAAGTTTTTTTATAGTATCTGCAAGCATACAAGTGAAACACTTGATGCCTGCAGATACTGCAACTGCCCATGGACATTTGCAACACAAAAGGTTGGTGGTCAATGTGATGACTACCAACCTTTTGTGACTACCAAAAATTGTATCTCTGGACTTTGTTTATATTTATGATGTAGTCACCATACTTCCTTTGTTGGCCAAGTAACTATTTAAAATTTTAAGTTGCAATGTTCATAGTGTGTTACTCGGCAACTACAACTAAACCAATCTGATCAATAGACTATTTGCCGAAGCTATCGCCCTAGTACATGGCATGCGTTGTGCTGATTCTTACATTAGTTTCACACATTCGCCGCGTCCCCCGCCGCACTCGCGATTCCTTCGGGAAAATTCGTCCGTCGTCTCACCGATCGCCGCACCGCGTGGCATGCTTAGTACTTTCCCATACATTTGTTTTAGACGCTAGATGCTTCGCCGTTCGTACCACGTGAAGTATCGCGAGTGCGAATTTCTCGTTGCCAGGCGGTTGCCTTCCAAATGATTGCGGAACTGAACATCACTTGCAATTTCGACATTTAAAATGTTTATACTCTCAGAGATGGTGAGGGGGGTGTTTGTGAATAGAGGAGCTTTAATAAAGGGGTTCTTTTTGGTGGGCAACGCACATACTTAAGGATTTTTGGGGTTCAATGATACAAGGCTTGGTTCGCCCCACTCTGACACCCGCTACAGAGATGTTTCAATTTCAGACACAAGCCTACTTCGACTCTCTTCCGTCTGTGGCCGCAAAAGATTTACACAGACTGTATACAGAGTATCTCCTGTATTGTCTACTTTATAGCAATGAATGCTGTTATTTTGCAGCATATCATTAATAGGCAGAAGAAACAGTTTGGGCGATTGTACAGAGCCTTGAGGAACAGAAGCGTTAATTGTTTCTACTTTAGAGTGTATGTCGCAGTGAAATTGTCAGTACCGTTAGATTATAATCTGCCTACGTGATATTATAATTTAACTGCTAACCTAACCTAACCAAATTATAATTTCCCTAGGTAGATTATAATCTAACGGCTATTGACAATTTCACTGCGACATATATACCGTCAACTACGACTTTAATGCAGCGGTCGTTTAAAGTGCTGGCGACTCACGTTTGCAGTTTCCCGAGCAATCCGTAAGATGGCACTTTTTACAAAAGTGCCCTATGCCAAACAATCAAAGGCTTTAGCATCATCGAGGTTGACTGCAAATGCCTCCCCCTTGCCCTCAATGGCTGCAGCCCAGCGATGAGTAAGGTAGACCAGAAGATTACCAGTGGAGTGATCCTGAAGAAAACTGTATTGTTTGTCGCTTATTAGCTGATGATCCTCCAGATACTGTAATAACTTTGTGTTAACAGTAAACTCCATCACTTTTGAAAGTACAATGAGGTCTAGGCTAGTAACTACTAGATCGGATAGATATAGAGAACTAGATCGGATTTGTCACCTTTTTTGGAAACGGGGTGAACCAGGGCAGTCTTCCACTCTGTACGAATAATACCCTGGTATTAAGAGAGTGAGAAAAGGTATGTTAAAGTCGAAGTAAGCTCGTTAGCGCACGTTTATGGCACAATGACAGAAATACCAGCTGGTCCGTTTGACTTACGGACGTTGAAGAAAAACAAAGCTCGCCTAACAGACTTCAGCGTAAATTTGATATCAAGCATTGAAATCCCACAGGATGGTATTGTGGGTGGAGGCTTTCCGTCATCATCCGCAATATCATCCTGTGAACTATGCGCAAGACGAGACGACGAGACGGGTTCGATCCCCGATGAGGACAGGCATTTGTGTGATGAGCATAAATGTGTGTATTTCGGAGTTTGGATGTTTATTAAATATATTCTAGTATTTATATATTATATATTTCTATGTATTAGTATTATTGACTAACACAAGCAAATAATTTGCTTAATTTGGGGTTAGATCAGTAAGTGTAATTTGTCCTGTGAATATTTATTTATTTTTGCAAGATGGTGAAACCACGTACGAGACTGACTCCCGACAGGTATAACGAAGCTGAGTATGAAGCATTCCATCCCATACTGCATCATATTAGTGATCAGTTCTGCACAAGTATTGTGATCGTCTGATGATACACAGAGTTGCGTCCAAGGCCAGAATGGAAAAAAGTTCCGCAATCCATCCCAATCTACTGACTTGTAGTGCCAGACTCTTCGAGTTGCAGTGGGACACTTAGATGTACAGCAATTTGTCTGCACAGTAGATGGTTCCAGTCAATGGTCAAATGTACCCAAAGTTGCACTAATCTTAATACGCCGATTAATTGCTTTTTAATCGACGAAAAAAACGGAGGTTATTAGTTTGACATCTACTTACCTATATTGTTGGAATTGAATAATATTTGAGTAAATCTATTTAGGCGTCCAGGCAGGTGTACTAAAATTCATAACTGTGTGTATGTTTGTGTATGAATTTCTCGGGAACCAAAGCTATATCGTGATAATTCTTTTTCATTAAAATCAGGTATATTTAAAGTTATAGAACGGTTCATCAAAATCGGTTCAGTGGTTTTTGAAATATTGGCACATATTTAAAATCAGTTTATTTTTTAAATTACTTTCATTATTCGGCTCACATCGCCTCTGTGGTTTAGTGGTCCGGTGTCGGTGTTGACCACATAAGGTGCCAAGTTCAATTCCCGGGTCGGGAAATTTTAAAATGTGTTTGTTTTTCAGTTTTCTGATAAAAAAAAGGTCGACCGAGATTGGTTAAATGTTCGGTTGGCGATTACCTATCACATTATGGGACTAAGTATTTCGGCTAATCGTTGGTGCACTTTTTGTACCTCTGCCCACCTCTTCGTGAATATACTTTTAGTATATTATTTGATAACAAAGTAACCGATGGTTTTTCTGATGTAGAAAGACTACCATCCTTAATAGACACCAATAATGTTAATAGTGTGTTATCATCTATGTAGCAGAATGCTAATGCCATATGCATAAATTTACCGGCTACCTTACCTTCCGAGCCGGAACACCATCGTATCAAGAATTGATTTTAAATAATCAATTAGCAGCAATAGGTAAGGCGTTGTTACAAAACTTACTACAATTCTTCAACAGACTTCCCAAAAAGGCTTTTCTTTATGTTTGTAATCTCAGATCAGACAATTATTCATCGATTTGTTTTTTTTATATGTATAGTTCTCATTTAAGAGCTGATTCAGGGTTTCAGAATTATGAGAGATTAGAATTCAGTTTTTGCAGTTTTACTGTGTTTGAATTACTGTTGTTTAGAGATCATTCAAAACATTCCAGTACCACGTAAAAACCTTCTACGGAATTTATACAGTCCCCTTGCTGCCATAAAAGCTTGGTGTGATGTTGTTTTGGTTGCTTCGTCTTAATAATCCACATTTAACTGACGAATTTAACACATGTAGCAAACAAACGGATGGTACTCCTGATGGAAAGAGACAACCATCGCCTATAGACACCAAAGATGTTAAGGGTATAAGGATAGCAACGCGCTATCCTTATGGCGGGGTCTTAATGCTACGTGCGTATGTTTATAGGCTACTTTACTCTCCAAACCGCAACACAACAGTGATAAGCACTAAAGCTTTTGCTGCCTCCTACGAAATTCCTGGCAGAACGCCAAATTGTTTATTATTCAAAACGGCCCGTTTCATCACAGAGATTTACTATCATCAGCCTTAGTGATTGTAATAATTAAATAATAAATAAATATTCATGGGACAAATTGCACTTACTGATCTAACCCCAAAGTAAGCAAATTATTTGCTTGTGTTATGGGTGTTAGTCAATGATACTAATACGTAGGAATACATATATAAATACTGGAATATATTTAATAAACACCCAAACCCGGAAATACTAACATTTGTGCTCATCACACAAATGCTTGTCCCCGTCGGGGATCGAACCCGAGCCCCGTCGATTGCGTAGTCAGGGTCGCTAACCACTCAACCAACGGGGCGGTCAATAAATAACGTCAAGTTTATGTTTCTCTAACGTTTTGCCGCTAGCAGCACTGTAAACACTTATCTTCTATACATATAATAAAATCGTAGGAAAGTCAAAACTGTACATTGAATATTTTTATAAAAGAATTTATGGGGCGTGATCTACAATCGATATCGAAGTCAAAAATATAGTTTTTAGAATTTTTGTCTGTTTTTCTGTTTATCTATTTGTCTGTTTGTCTGTATGTATGTCCGGGTTAAACTCAAAAATTAGTACATGGATTTACTTCAAATTTTGCATGAATATTACTAACAGGTCGGGTCAACATATAGGCTACACATTATCACGCTATCACCTAGCGGCCAGGTGCTGTGCGGAGTAAACGCAGTCCGCGCGGACGAAGTCGCTGGCAACAGCTAGTATATAATAGAAATATTATACAAATACGTGAATTACAATATGTTTAATGAAACTTTCCATGATTTGCACTTAAATTACTTATTACCTACCTACATCATTAATTTATCGCATGGATTAAGATAAGATACATATTTTGTTTATTCATATTATATTTAACACTAGCTGTTGCCAGCGACTTCGTTCACGCGGACTTCGTTTACTCCGCACTGCTCCTCCCCCGTAGGTTATAGCGTGATATGTAGGTATTATGTTGACCCGACCTGTTAGTAATATTCATGCAAAATTTGAAGTAAATCCATGCAGTACTTTTTGAGTTTACCCCGGACATACATACAGACAAACAGACAGACAAACAGACAAAAATTATAAAAACTATATTTTTGGCTTCGATATCGATTGTAGATCACGCCCCATGTATTCTTTTAAAAAATAATCAATGTACAGTTTTGACTTTTCTACGATTTTATTATATGTATAGATGTAAGTAACAATTCAGATAACAGTCCAAGCAAATAGTTTTCGGACAGCGAAAAACTAAATAAAAGTTAAAATTTCAGATTTACTTTTCTTGTTCTTTAGCTAGATTGATTGAATTGTATGTCGGTAAACTCTCAAGCTTATCATAATTAGAGTTAAATAAATTGTTTCACCCGGGTATTTGGTACCACCGCCTTACATATTTCTGCCACAATTGCGTCATTACTTGTAATTGTCGTGTTCCGATTTGGAGGGAAAGCTAGCATTGCAATCCTGCTATATAGATAGCAATACAATATTAACATCTTTGGTGTCTATATTAAATATTCACGGGACAAATTACTCTTACTGATTTCACCCCAAATTAAGTAAAGTATTTGCTTGTGTTATGGGTGTTAGTCAACTATACTAATACATTGAAATAAATATATAAATACTGATACATACATAATAAACACCGAAACCTAGAATACAAACATCTATGCTCATTACACAATGCTTATCTCTGTCGGGGATTGAACCCGAGCCCGCCGATTGCGTAGTCAGGGTCACTAACCACTGGACGAACGGGGTGGCTATATTAGATGGTTTCTCTTTTCGTTAAGGGCGCCATCCGCTTGTTTGCCATCTAATAAAAATGAATTTTTAGGTACTACCTGGCAAAATAGATGGCGATACATTACCGTATTGGACATAAATTACTAAACAAACAGACAGACTTGAAAATATTATGCGCACTGTTAGATATTATATAGTTAAGCGAGTCCAATGCAAACGAGGGCTTCGTTAGCATTGTTTTGCACTTATTAGAATTTAGATTACTTCCTGAAACTTACGTCAATTTGTTGCAAACTTTTTCTTAAAAATTTAAGTTTTACCAAATATTTGTCAAAATCATCTTGTAAATTAAAATTTAGAAGATAGAAAATATTACAATTATATAATTTAATATTTTATACCCTTGAATGTAAGCTTACAATATAATCACAATAATTTGTATGTTCGCTACAATCATGCAGAATTCATTATAACTTCACAAATATATAGTACTTTTATCTTGGAAAATTACAATTACTTTAACTTTTTTTTCCTTTTCTAACACAGCGTGGTGCAGAACACATCGAGTTAAATAACTAAAGGTTCTGCAACGTTTCACACAGGTTTTTGGTACCATCTCCTTACGCAATAGCACTAATGATTGCCACTGACGTAATCAGGTTTGGAGGGTAAGGTAACCGGTAAATTTATGCATGTGACATTATCATCTCGTCACACGGATAGTAACTCTGTGTTATCATCTTTGGTGTCTATAGACGATGGTTGTCTCTTTCTATCAGGAGAACCATCTAACCATCTAACCATCTGCCATTTGAGCTTATAAATACCTTTACACGAAAAAATATTAAAGCTAAACTCAAATCATACTTCTTGAATAACTTGGAAAGTTTTCAAGAAGTTTGATTTGAGTTTGAATCTAGGAGACTTAATATCCTTGTCTATTTTATTTTACATATTAAGTTAATTTAAAAATAATGTGTAGTATTGTACATAAACCTTTGTGGTTTTTTCTAATGCTACTATAGTCAATGTATCTATTGTTTCTTTTATTTAATAATAAATTAAAAAAAAAAGTACTTATTTACTATCTTATGATATAAAAAGATTTTGTATTTAAAATACACTTACGCAGTTCCTTCTTCAGTTTCGTATGTGGACACATAAACACCAAACATATTCGCAGCAAATAAGCTTCTATAAGCAATATTTAAGGTGTACAGTTGCGTCGCATTCAACTGAGTATTGGCTCTTATCCTCAAAAAATGAGTATCATCTTGAGCATGTGTATAACTTTCAAAAAGTTCAACATTAAGATTACTTTCGCTTCTAAGAGATATATTTTGAAATGTCATCTCCATGGCTTGTAATGTTATCTCTTGTGTGTTCACATATGGGATAAGTCTAATAGTGACTTCGCCACTGAAATAATCTGTAAAATCTGGATCGAGGAAGAGACGCACATCATAGAAAGTTGGGAACGACTCCCCAGGAAGTACATATGACTCATCGTTTCTAGTTACAACTTCATTATTTAATGGTACACCCAGCGCCGTTCCCAATAACGTCACAAATATTAATGGTATCATCTGAAAAATAAATACTTCTTTAAAACTTTATACTTTTTCCCCGTGTTGGTCCCGGGCTCCTTTGAAGAATAGGCCAACTGCCGTTCTGCCAGGCAGGTCGTAAAATGCGACCGATTGGCTATGAGTCACTTCCATCATGACTACTACGTGGTAAAGTTTTTCATTGTCTTGCCCGGATCTGGTACCACCGCCTTATCTATTCCTGCCGCAATAGCGACAATGAATGTCACTGTTGTGATCAGGTATAGAGGGAAAGCTAGCCGGTAAACTTAAGCATGTACAGTACCCGGCGATAAATATTGCACATCGACCTTTGGAAAGAGACAATCGGCTAATTTCGGCTTCGTAGAGCGTTATCTCTGTCGCACAAAATACAAACAGTCCGGTACCTATTAGGAGCTGTTAAAACAAGTATGATTTGCTTCTTTTGATATTTTTATTCTTTGTATAAAATACACTAATTTTTCTATAAGTGATGGCTTTAGGTTGGGGTAAAATAAAATAAAAAAACATTTTTACATTATGTTTACGTATTTAATTATTTTGGAACATTACAGCTTTAGTGTACATAATAAACACCATTATACCTATTGCTAAAATGAGACATTGCAATAAAAATAATAATAATTCTAATTCTCAATTACTTCCATTTCACTATCTGTGCTCTCAAAGAGGTCAATATCACTGTCACTATCAGCCGTATTTATTACTAATCTATCAGTGTAATTGTCTAAACTGTGTTGAATGCTTCTATATTCATTCTCACATTTGATTGCATGATCGCAAACCTTTTTCCACTCTTCAGCGCCGATCATGTTTACTTTTTCAGTCAATAATGTTTTTACTGTAGTTAAGTTCATACCCACATTTCTAGAGGCTACATAGCCTTTCAGTTGAGACCATATATTTTCAATTGGATTAAAATCCGGATGATATGGTGGCAATCGCAACACAGTGTGCCCATGTTCGGCAAGTATTTTGTCCACAGAAAACTCTGTATACCTCTCCTTGTGCTGACATATAATAGCGTAAATCTGGGTTTTTGTTAATTTTGGATCAACTGGAATTTCATGTCTGTTTAACCAGTTGATCATTTCCCGTTTAATGGTGTTTGAGTTGGGGGGTCTCTCAACATACTTGTTGTGATAGGGTGCGTTGTCGATAACTAGAACAGAATCACTGGGTATATTTGGGATTAATTGGTTAACCAGCCATTTCTCATAGTTATCGTTATTCATTTCATTGTGATAGTCACCTGTAGTGTCCGTGGATTTATACGTTAAAAAAGCACCGGGTACAAAGCCTTTTTCATTTCCCGCATGAACTATTATCAAACGTTGACCTTTTGAAATTGGCTTTTTTACTCCTTTTTTCTTATCGTCACTCCAAGATTTCCCTTTAGTGTGGGATGCATGTATATATGACTCATCCATGTAGACGATATTTTTTCCTGTTTCGCGAAATTTGCGTATTTTATCAAGGTATTCCATTCGTTTGAGACTAACGTCGTGCTTTTCCATTAGAATTTTTCGATTATCTTCCATTTTAGTGAACTGAAATCCCATGTCATGAAGTATTTTTCTCAACGTTTTTTCAGACCCATTGTAATTAATAGCTTCAGATAACTTAGCTTTTAATGATTTTATTGTTGGCAGTTCATTAAATCGTAAGTGAAAATCATACACCATTCTTCGAACAACATCGTAATCAAAATCGTCCATATCCAAACGAAATTGCTTTTTTGGTCTCCCTTTTTTTGGAGTGCTGAACTTAATTTCAGTCGAATGTGTTTCAGTACTGACTTCGTTTAATATATTGTTCAAAGTTCTTCTTGAAATTCCAGTGGCATTTGCAACTCGCTCTTGAATCTTCTTAAAATAACAACTTACATTTTCATCTACTTTTTTTTTAAATCTATCAGCTTCGCTTACAAAGTATTTATAAACATTGTAGATTATTTCACGTGACTGACCTCGTAAAGGTTTCCCTCTTTTTCCGAAAGATGCCATATTACAACTTTAAATTATTTAAATTTGTGGGTGTTATCAACTCTAAATAAATATTTTTTTCGGGACGCGACTGCACTCTATCGTACTTGAACAACGACTGACTAAACGTCACATAGGTAGTGTGGGACAGAGATAACGCTTTACGAAGCCGAAATTATCCGATTGTCTCTTTCCAAAGTTCGATGTGCAATATTTATTGCCGGGTACTGTAGCATGAGACCTCATCACAAGATAGCAACGCACCATTAACTTCTTGGTGTCTATAGGCGATGATTGACTAATTCCAAAGACCCATTTGCTAGTTTGCTATCTTATGATATAAAAAAAACGATAATAATAGACCATCTACTATTCAACCAGACAGGTCATAAAACGTGAACAATTGGCTATACGAGTTACTACAGTAGTAGAGTTCCGTAACGTTTCACGTGGTTATTACTACCACCGCGTTCGGCGTTACTTATTCTTGTCGCAATAGCGTCAATGCTTATCAATGTCTGTTCTTATTGGGAAAATAAGATATTCGGTAAACTTATGCGTGTGGCAGTGACATCCTGGTTTACAGATAGCAACGCACCATTAACATATTTGGTGTCTATATATTTTTTTTTTATATCATAAGATAGCAAACAAGCAGATGGGTCTCCTGATGGAAAGAGTCAACCATCGCCTATAGACACCAAAGATGTTAATGGTGCGTTGCTATCTTGTGGCGAGGTCTAATGCCACATGCATAAGTTTACCGGCTACCTTACCCTCCAAACCGAAACACGACAGCGACAAGCACTGACGCTATTGCGGCAGGAATAGGTAAGGCGGTGGTACCAGACCCGGGCGAGACAATGCAGAACTCTACCACCTAGTAGCCACAATGGTAGTGACTCGATAGCCAATCAGTCGCCTCTTACGACCTGCCTGGCAGAACGGCAGTTGGCCTATTCTACAAAGGAGGCCGGGACCAACACGGCGAAAATATAAAAAATATGCGTTGGTTGTCCATTTTTATCTGCTTGTTGAATCTTATGATTATCCTTTCCTTTAAAACTGAAATAAATTCTTAATATGTATAATATTAAGAATTATAATATTAAGCTACAAGTTATTAAGACCTATCTTATATTTTGCAATGTCGGATTAGGCCCAATATCAGATATATATTACAACAGGTTGTTATCAAAGAAACTAGAGCGTCATATTCTGTGATAATTCAATCCTCATCGATATCCAACGCTTTGATAAGATTGGGTTATCTGGTACGTCCATCTTGTGGAGTTAATATTTTAGATATTACATTTTATTCATTACTTTTTTCTTTTTGAACTTGCTTGTTTATTATACCTATTTGGTGTGCGATGGATGAAATTAACTTATCAAGCGACTTTCTAAAAAGAAGGTTTTCAATTCGATTGTATTTTTAGAGTTCCGTGTCCAAGAGTACAAACGGAAATCTATTACTTAGACTCCGTTGTCCGTCCGTCTGTTCATCTGTTTGTATTTCATGAACCGTGATAGCTAGACAGTTGACATTTTTATAGATGATGTATTTCTCTTGTCGCTATAATAACAAATGCTAAAAACTGATTAAAATAAATTCCCATACAATAACGTGATTTTTTGTCGTTTTTCATAAATACGACAAAAAATTACGTTTGTTCGTGCACGAGTCGAGGCGGTTTTTTAGGTTTATTACCTTGGAATTCAGGCATTTGAAAAATTGACCCATGAAAATTGACAAAAAAAATTAACCCATTTGAAATATTCTTCTTATTTAGGGAAAACACATTGTATTATGTTTCCCCCGTGTTGGCACCGGGCTCCTTTGAAGAATAGGTCAACTGCCGTTCTGTCAGGCAGGTCGTAAAAGGCAACCGATAGGCTATGCAAGTCACTACCATCGTGGCTACTAGGTGGTAGAGTTCTGCATTATCTCGCCCGGGTCTGGTATCACCGCCTTACCTATTCCTGCCGCAATAGCGTCGGTGCTTGACACTGTCGTGTTGCAGTTTGGAGGGTACTATTAACACCTTTGGTGTCTATAAGTGATAGGTGACTCTTTCCATCAGGACATCATCCTAAACCGTGATAGCTAGAAAGCTGAAATTTTCTCAATTTATGTATTTACATTGCCGCTATAGCAGCAAATACTAAAAATAAAAAATTAAAATAGTAAGAGGGGTCCCCATACAAAAACTTGTTTTTTTCGTATTTTTTGCTCAATAGTGATAACGGTGACAGGTAGACGTCTAAAATTTTACTAAATATTTAGTTGTATATTACTTTCAAAATAAATAATTAAATAAAAAGAGGAGCTCTCATACCAATTTTTAAGCAATTTTTACTCCATCTTAATAAACAGGTAGAAACTTGAATATTTTCAAAGAAAGTATTTGGAAATACTTTAACTATAACAATAAATACCTATACATAAAATAAATATTTAAGTATACATATAACAAACGTGATTTTCTTATATAGATCATGGTACGGAACTCTTCGTGCGCGAGTCCGATTCGCACTTGGCCGGTTTTTTTTATTTTAATATAATAAGTCAAGGAGCGAACGAGGAGCCTAGTGGCAAATGAATGTTAACACTGGACACCTGAAATACAAAAAGAGTTTCCAATGCGTTGTATTTCTTTAAAAAGAACTTGATTAACTCCTTAACTTTTTGGGTAAAATATCAGGAAGTTTACTCAAATTATTAGGATTACGTAATATAATAATTTAACTTTATCAAGGTGTAGAAGATTTATTAGAATTGCGTATGAAACTACTAACCCTGGTGACTGGTGTAGCGAAAAAAATTTGCTCGCAGACAAATTAATCTGCACTTCTAAAAAAGTGCGAAAAAATAAATACATCGATGTTTCTATTAGGACAAAATGGCTCCAGCAAGGAGTTTATAATTTTCGGTAATATGAGTGATTCCTCGTTAGCTCAAGTAAAATGGAAGAATTTTATTTCAGGCTGCACTATTTTAAAAACACTGGTAAACGTTACCTTAAAATAATATTTTTACCATTTCTTTACATTTTGGCATTATGTACATTTGCAAAAATTTTGCATTAATTTATTTTTGCATTAGGGTAATTCCAGCGAAATTTCGAAATTCATGTCCTCGTTGTTTTTTATAAGTAGTTACGAAATTTAAGCAATGATTAATATTTTTGTATTAAGTACGTTATAGTGTATACATAATACCTATATGATTTTCTATTAAACTAGATATCTAATATTTCTTTTGCTTATAGAAACATCCGAAAATCATTCCCTCACTATGTCCCAAACTCCAGATTAAAATACTCTATGGTCGCTAAATTGACACATTTCGCTACATTTAATGCCATAGTTTTAATGATCGATTAAACATAAAAGAGTTTCCTTATAATATGCATAATTACAACAAAAAAAAAATATTATTGTAATTTATGCATTGTTTTTATTTTGTCCCAAAAAAAATATTCATTCCCTCACACCTTTGTTCGCAGTCCATTTTCGAACGTGTTATTTGTATTTCATGAACGCACCCATTTGTTTTTGACAGTTGGCAGTACTGCCAATAATTCATTATGGCAAATTCATCTTGTGCCTGCAAGTAGTTTCTGTTAAAAAAAGGTTTTGTTCATAATTTACTACACTAACATTTTTGGTCGTCATTACATCACATCTTACAAAAATATGGTAATTAACTTTAACTCATTAATGATTAAACTTTGACGTTGGTTTTGGTAACTAATAGCGTGACCATAAAATGCAACACGAAAGAAAGGTTATGTTGTGCGTTTTTGGCGGTTATGTTTGATTTCGTCATTCCCTCACCGTCATTCCCTCATATTTATTTGTAGTGAGGGAATGATGATAGGTGAGGGAATGATTATTTTAACCGTGCGCTTTGTTTTCTTTTTGTGTTTTAGCTGCATTAATGCTAGCTTATTAATTATAAAAATCGATTAAACATAAAAGAGTTTCCTTATAATATGCATAATTACAACAAAAAAAAAATATTATTGTAATTTATGCATTGTTTTTATTTTGTCCCAAAAAAAATATTCATTCCCTCACACCTTTGTTCGCAGTCCATTTTCGAACGTGTTATTTGTATTTCATGAACGCACCCATTTGTTTTTGACAGTTGGCAGTACTGCCAATAATTCATTATGGCAAATTCATCTTGTGCCTGCAAGTAGTTTCTGTTAAAAAAAGGTTTTGTTCATAATTTACTACACTAACATTTTTGGTCGTCATTACATCACATCTTACAAAAATATGGTAATTAACTTTAACTCATTAATGATTAAACTTTGACGTTGGTTTTGGTAACTAATAGCGTGACCATAAAATGCAACACGAAAGAAAGGTTATGTTGTGCGTTTTTGGCGGTTATGTTTGATTTCGTCATTCCCTCACCGTCATTCCCTCATATTTATTTGTAGTGAGGGAATGATGATAGGTGAGGGAATGATTATTTTAACCGTGCGCTTTGTTTTCTTTTTGTGTTTTAGCTGCATTAATGCTAGCTTATATTTACTTTCTCGTTTTAGGGTTTTATTAGCTTGAAAATGGCAAAAAAAATAAATTAACTGAGGCACAACTAAAATTGAAAAAGAAGGAGTATGATCGGAAACGTAGAGAAAAAATGAAAAGTGATCCTATAAGTTTAGAAATACTTCGCGAAAAAGAAAGACAGAAATATGTTAAGAAAAAAGAAAAAGGACAGGTGAAACCTGTATCAGTAATGAGTTCAAGAGAAAAAAGACTGAAACGAAAGAGTTGGAAAAAAAATAGTCAGACCTACAGGGATAAAAAAGGTATGCTGTGTAAGAATTTGACAAGAGTATTGGATATAACGCCACCTACAAGCCCAGGGCCTTCTTTCGAAAATATTCATCAAAATAGGGAGGAGCAGCGGAGACTGTTGGTAATCGCTCAAAGGAAAATGCAACTAAGACGACATAGAGCAACACTTTATGCTAAAATATCCAAATTACAAGAAACAGCTGACAAGGAAAAAAGAAAGGTAGAGATGTTTCGCAAGAGATATCAAAGATTAGCTAAAAAGTTTCAGACTTCTCCTGAAACCAAAGTTACGGAACTATTGCAAAATATACAAGTGCCTAAAACTGTGAAGAAGAAACTTATTTTTTCAGAAGTTATTACTAGACAGCTTACAGACTACTACAAAGACCAAAATAAACACATTGATAAAAGAAAATTTTTTGAAGTATTGAAACCAAATCTTTTAAAGAAGAATAAATTGCTCAACTTAGTAAAACCGTTTTTCAAACACGAAACTTATAAAAAAGCCGGATGCAGAAAATTAAATACTAAAGCGATGAAAGTTAAACAAGACATTACAGATTTTTTGGAAAAGGATGAGAATTCAAGGATGTGTCCGGGTAAGAAAGATTTTTTGAGGCACAAAGGACAAATAAAACAAAAACGCTTATTGTGTGATACCATGAAAAATTGCACAAAAAGTTTTTGACGACAGTTGAATACAAAGTGAGCTTGTCAACATTTTGTAAGTTCAGACCTTTTTGGATAACCTGGCCATCAGTCAAAGACCGTGATACTTGCAAATGTGTGATACATGCAAATGTTCAATTGATAATTCTAAAACTGTATGAAAATAAAGCTTTGGTTAGCTGCGATCTAACAAGATTTCTTTCAATGATAACATGCGATGTATATTCAACAAAATGTCTGTTTAGAAAATGTGAGGGTTGCACGAACAAGTCTATGGAATATTATCTTCCCCAGCCAAACAAAATAGTTACATATCATAAATGGGTATATGAAACTATTTCATAAGAAAAGGATGCAAGGATGAAGATGGTGCGTAAACCCATAAAAAAGGCGATTAATATTTCAATAAAACAATTAGTGAAACAGTTAGAAGAGACGCTACCTTCATTCTTTCGGCATGTCGGTACCATAGCTCAACAGTATCAGGCCATTTTAGAACTCAAAAAAAAATTTAACAGAAAATGAGGTCCTGATACACATAGATTTCAGCGAGAATTATTCTTGTAAATACTACGAAGAAATACAGGCAGTTCATTTTGGCGGTGCTAGACAACAAATTACACTTCATACAGGTGTACTTTATTTACGTCACAATGATGGTGTCAAAGTCCACACTTTTAGTTCTCTATCGGAAAATAACCGACACGATAAGATGGCAGTATGGGCGCATTTGATACCAGTTTTTGAATGGCTTAAAAAACAGGATTTGAACATTCATACAATTCACATCCTGAGTGACAGTCCAGTGACTCAATACAAGAACAAGTTTATTTTCCACATTGTATCTCGACATATAAATGATTTATACCCGGGAACAAGATTATTTTCATGGCATTATTCGGAACCAGGCCATGGAAAAGGTGCGCCTGATGGTGTAGGGGGTACTTTAAAAAGAACTGCCGATAAAGCTGTAGCTGAAGGCCTTGATATCGTGAATTTAATGACACTTAAAAACATATTACTGAAAAGATGCCCTTCAATTATATTATTTGAAGTAACCACCGCTGACATCGTAGTGATAGAAAATTTAGTAAGGAAATCACAATCGATCGCTGCATTCCGAGGAACTCAAAAAGTTCGCCAATTTGTTTGCACTGCTGATGTGCTCGAATTCAGAAGTCTATCATGCAACGATTGCACTGGAAAGTGTAGTCATTATCATTTAGGGTATTACTCATTTTCCCAGAATAATCCTGTTATGAATAGGCGCAGTAAAATCCAAACCCAGAGTGTTTCGAATAGTGGACAGTGTTCTAAAGATATCCTTGATGAGAATGCTAAAGGAACAGATCCACCTTACAGTATAGGTGACTATGTTATTATTAAATGGGATGGTAAGACTTACCCTGGAGAAATTACTTCAGTTTGTGAAGAAGGGGCCTTAGTAAAATGTATGACTAGAGGCTCTAAAGCTTGGAAATGGCCGACATTAACAGATGAACAGCTGTATAACTGGGATGATGTATTACAGAAGATTCAATCTCCGATATTAATAAAAAGAGGATGCTACTTCGTAAGAGAAATGGACAAGTGTGATTAGCTGAGTTGATCTAAGAAAGATTCCAGATATTTAGATTTATTATTTTGTTGTTTTCTGTCATGTTGTCATATGTTGAAACTGATATAGTTTATAATGAATAGTGTTTTTTCATTGTTTTGGCGCGTTGCCCTTTTTATTTAATATCAAGAATTATACTTTTTTGTTCTCTTTACTATGTAGTTTGTAAGTAACTTTAAACAGATCTCTAAAGTGCAATTTGCAATAGTTGAAACAATATGATTTTCAAAAGTATGTATTTTAAGTACAAAAATTGATATTATTTAGATTTATAAGAAGAAATAATAAGTAAATGTTAATTTATCTTTGTTATTTAAAATATAATACAAGATTTATAATGTCATTAAACATGTATTTTATTGTTGGGGTTGTCGTAAATATGTTAACGCTCATTCCCTCACCTGACACATCATTACCTCACTCTCTAATGTTTTAACTACCCTCTTCTTCCCAAGAAAACTCACTTATTTTGGGGACCACTATATTATTGGCAATTAGTTACACAAGTACTATAAAATTCATACAAAAGAAAAACTAAATAATGAAAATAATTTTCATAAATTTTTGAAACTCAAATTTCTGAATTTGGCTGGAATTACCCATTAATATTTGTTTAAAACAAATACCGAAGAATTAGGGAACTAATATTTTAGATTTTATTGCCTGTTAATCTACAAGACTTTCCCAAAAATAATTTTAGAAAATTCTTTAAAAAATGACTAATAGAAATATCCTTTTACAAGATAGATGAAATTGTATATTCATTCATTTATTTTCATTATAATCTACAATTTACAAATATCGTCGACTTTTTCACGTCAATACTTTTTTTAGATGTTTTTTTATATGTAGATTTTATCCCTACCTTTGAAATGAAAATCATGATATAAAATTTTATTTTTCCTATCATGTAATCTACAAAAACCTATTGGTCCCCACCACGCTCGAGTAAATCCCCATATAGATTCTTGGACTCCCTATTATTCAACAAAAATTTTACAGTTATTTTGAGACGTTAACTTATTTAAGCTACTACTGGATAAGAAACGCGGCTACATACGGAGAAGATCACAGGAATAGCAGGCTTGTCTTTTTTAATATATAAGACTTTAAATAATATTTCAATTGTATACAATTATGCTATAAAACAAGGACATTGATATGAGAAGCAAAATATAACCCCATGCTTTCTTGTCGTCCAAATATTAAGCTATTTTAGATTTTTTTGACTAAGCCATTGGTCGAGAGGTTAGCGAACTAGATAATAATGCGCCACAAACATCTGGTGTCTGCATCAGCTTATAGACAAAGAGCTTATTAATTCTTAAAAGGTCGGCAACGCAACTACAAGTACCCTTGCTAATGAATGTCTGTTTTTGTAATTACTTTTTAAATAGTTTTGTTTTAATACTTTTTTAATTTGCTAACCGGTAAATTTCTAATAGCATTAGGAATCTTATTGTAGAAGCGTATACATTGCACCACAAAAGTGTTGCTTATTTCGTGAAGACGACATGAATAACAAAGTTAAATTAGTTCCTTGTATTTAGAAAATATACATAACAATTCTTTATAAATAAAATAATATTTTTACGTATATTTATCAAGTTTTCATCATCATCATCAAATTCACATTAACAACCACTACGACTCAGCATTCCACTTTTAAACCAGCAATTTACTTTTAAAGAATTACAGGTAGTTAATAAAATGTTTCCTTTGATAGAAAAGACGAAGTAAATCTGATTGAAAGTATTCGTACAAGCTCATTGAAAGACTCTATGTCTATGCCTAGTGATGGGTAGGGAAGATAGTTTGGAAGATCAACTATGACGAAAATTATAATTTCTATCACTTATCAACTGATGATCTTTTAAATATTCGAGAAAACTGAACCAAGTCACACAAACGCTTATCAATGTAGGAAACCCGATAAATCTCCGTATTTATTTCAAGGTTGCTAGCCTCTCGAACAACGAAGCGGTCAGATTATTTTATTTGTATAACCCTATTTTTTAAAGACGTTGTTAGTCAATGTTATTTATATCTAACAATATGTCAATCCGAGGATATATCGTAATGGTCGTAACATTATTATATTTTACCGATTATGTTATGTCAGCATTCTAAATATCAGTTATCAGTTTGTTTTACTAAAATCTTATGCAAAACCTATATCACGGGATAAATATAGGGTTTGTGACTTATTACAGTAATAACCACAGACCACACAAATACTAATAGGGACACTATTGAGCGCAAGATGCGTAGCCACTTATATCAGCAAATGTACGTAAATGTCCAACGCTTTTAAATATAATATTATATGGTAAAAAATAAAGATATCCCAGATTGTGCTATGTTATCGTGTTGAATAAAAGGCTAACGCTTTAGGAATACCTCTGGAGCAATTTTATTTCATCTGTAAGGAACTCAGTATTTCTGGGTGTAAATGGAAGCGATATTGACGACCTAAGAAATTGCTTTGAAAGGTGTAGCCAGCTTAATCCGTGGTAATAACAAAACAAAAAATAGATCCCACTTTAAAAACACTGTAAGCATTCCTGGGAAAGGTTTCGCATTATTACCATTTGCATGGAGAAAAATTACAAATACATAAAATCTATACATTTGAAATGGTTTGTAATAATTGGCTATGAAATGAATGATATTTTTCATCCGTTTCAGCGTTTCAATAAATACACGTTGAAAGTAAATTATTACAATCCATGTAAACGTAAACAAACAGAAAAATATGAGCAGACAAATCGATCATTTACTAGAAAACAATTTTTCAAATTTAATTCCCAAGAGGCTAAAACATAAATAATTGCTAGTAAAACCTGAGACAACAAAAAAATTAAACATAAATAATTACTGTCAAATTTTACCTAGCTTAAATGAATAGGAGGAAATAACAAAAATAAAAGTTACGTACCTTTACAGATCAGTCCACCAGCGTGGTGGGACCTGAAATGACTGATAAAATTAACAATTATATTTATATCATTAGTTTATTTGATAATTTTGGAGTTCCGTTAAGTAAAGAGCATAGACCATAAAAGCAATTGTATCGTATATCATAATTTGATATTAGCATCGTGACTTCTAGATGGTTGTTCCACAAAGTTTTGGCTGGATAAACTTATGAATCTTGAATTACCATCTCGCCATACGCATGATAGTGCACTTTACTACACAAGCTTTGGTGTCTTTGGTATAGGCAATGGTTGTCACTTTCTACCAGATTGCCATCTATTTTTTTTGCAATCTTATGGTGCTGGTATTATATTATTTTAATAAAAAGGTTTTGAGGAGTTGAGAGTTAACGTATTTCATACACAATCTTGGGTTGGTACGTCAACATATGTCATCATATCAAATAAAAATATGGGATAAAATTTGTTACACCTTAGGCTTAATATTAACAATTTTGACGTAATATTTACTGTTTATGTATACATGTATGAATGCATGTATGTATGAGTGTATCAGTGTGAATGTCAAAATGTATGTATATTTTTGGGTAGCTCTATAGCTTAAACTTATTGATGGATTTAACCTTAAGAAATATCATTAGAGTCGTTTTAAATTTGGTAGTGGTGTGGTAGTGGTATAGGCTTTATAATTTTTACCCAAAAGCGGTAGCATGAAAGTTATAGTTTTTCAAATTGGGTCGCATTAGAATTTTTATTTTTGTAATAAATACCTGTTTGCCAAATTTTTGAATTTGACTGTAGTGCTGGTCATTGAGCAATCACCTCTCAGCTCATTTATTACATTTCTTGTAATTATTTGATATGCTATTCTCTTCGGTTCATCACTTGGTCCTGGCATAATGGAAGGAGGCAGCGAGACAAAGCTACTGGAATTATGATTTTTGTCATTCAATTACTTCTTCATCCCTGTAAGTAAGTAATTTGTCTGTAAGATCGGAACACATATAACAATACTACAAAAAAGCGCTGTCTAAATTGCAAAACCACTAGCGCATATTATTAATCTCTCTTTTCTAGACGGGAAATTTCCATGTAGATTAAAAATATCTATTATTTACCCCCTCTTTAAAAAGGCAATCGACAGGAGATAAGTAATTACAGACCCATTACCTTGATTCCCGTTATAGCAAAGATTTTTGAAAAAGTCATGCATGATGAGCTGTACAGTTTTCTTGAAAAACACAAAATACTAACAAATGAACAATACGGCTTTAGGAAGGGAAGATCAACACAGTTGGCACACACTAATTAAAATGATACTTAACTGAAAGTCTAGACTCTAATAAAAATTGTATAGCTATTTTCCTAGATATGAGTAAGGCGTTTGACCTAGTCTCCCACAAAACATTATTAGAAAAACTATGTAAATACGGAATTAGAGGTAAAGCGTATGAGTGGATAAGCAGTTACTTAAAATACAGAATCCAGCGAGTAGAAATTACAAAAACTATTAATAAAATCAAAAAGTATATAAGTCAAATGACCTAATAAATAATCATGGTATTCCACAAGGTAGCATTCTAGAACCTTTATTCTTTCTGATCTCTATAAATGACTTTCCAAATGCTATTCAACATAAATGTGTAATATTTGCGCATGATATATAACTGTTTTTGTAGATAATAAAAATGATGAAAATATAGAAATAGAAACACGAAACACTGTTAATAAAGCTATAGGTTGGCTTCAATCAAATGGTTTAAAAATAAACCTAAGCAAAACAAAAATAATACAATTTCAAACACGTAATCCACAAAGCAATAAACAAGATGTAAAAAGAACAATAGACAACGTTAAAATTACAAATGTCGAATTAATAAAAATTTTAGGAATATTTATAGATAAATACTGCAATTGGAAAACGTATATAGAAAATTTAATTTTACGTTAGATAGATTCGTGTATGTAATTAGGCGTTTGAGAGTAACATCGACAACAAAGGCAGCCTTATCCTAGCTTAGCCTTGCTTATCATGGTTATGTATCATCAGTACTGAGATACGATATTATTTTATGGGGTAATAGTGGCGATAATTTAAAATTGTTTACAGTACAAAAAAGATTATACGCGCTATATGTCGTAAAAGTTTTATGGACACCTGCAAACCATTATTTTTATCTTTAAAAATTCTAACACATCCATCTCTTCATATTTTTGAAATGGGTAATTTTGTAAAAAAAATATTAAACAATTTACAAAAAAATTGAATGAATGTTCAAATAAAGAGATTAGGTTTAAAAATAAGATATGTATCCCAAATCAAAGACCTTTGCTACATAAAAGGAATGTTTTTTGTATGAGTATTCGCATTTATAATCATATTACCGAAAATATTAACGATTTACCTTTGAAAAAGTTTCGTAGTGCATTGTTTAATTTATTGTCTCAAAAAGCTTACTACTCTGTGAATGATTTTATAAATGATAATTTAAATATTTATATTAACGAAATAATAAAATAAGATTACATTTTAACTGTAATAATTCGCTTTTATTCATATACATAATTAAATTAATAATGTATATAACATACACTTATTTAAATTTTTTTTAATGTAATCATGACTTAAATTTTAAATTTGACTCTTAACATATTTTAGGCTTTTTAAATATGTATAATGACATTAAATAATCAAATGTGAAGAAATAACACGATATGAAGTTAATTTTCTTATTCCTTTCGTACTAAATTTTAATATTTAATAAGCTTAATGTTTTATTTATAGTAATATGTTTCTGCATAAAAATATAACTAAAAATGCATTATCAAAAAAAAAGTATCTTCACGCCCATCGGAGATATCCCCGAAGGGGTAGGCAAAGGTACAACAAGTGCACCCACAATTAGCCGAAGATACTTGGTGCCACAAATGTGATAGGTGGCAAACCTATCGCCAACCGGGCACTTTCCAATCCCGGGCAACTTTGTATTTTTCAGAAAACTGAAAAAACACTTTTTATGTGCCCGACCCGAGAATCGAACCCGAAACCTCATGTGGTCAACGCCAACGATGAACCAACTAGAACCAATAGAACTAGAACTAGATCACGTATATATTAATAATAACATATAATTGGACATTTTTATATTGATTTTATGAGTTTAATTAATTGTAAAGATAATTCATGAGCTTAAATTTTAAACATGTATGTGCACACAGGCATTGCCAGTAGATTATGGCGATCTGAAAAAAAATGTAAGACCTATTTATATGTAACCCATTTTCATGCAAATAAAATATATTCTATTCAATAAAACTGCTATAAATATGTAGGTATTTCAAATATTTAATAAAAATAATATTGAATCTACCAAATTCTTTTTTGCTAAGGTCAATCAAGTCCCTTGGTTTTCTTAACGTTATTTTGTAAGTTTGGGCTTACACGAGGATAGTTTATTTTATAGAGAGAAAATTATCTCCTTGTTTAATACATTCTTTAGTTACGATTTTTTCTTATGAAAAAACTTTTGTAAACGTTATTTTTTCCGAACTTAAAATTATATTGAGAGATTGTTTTGTGCGCTCATGCTAGTTACTACGTGGTAGAGTTCTGCATCGTCTCACCCGGGTCTGGTACAACTCAGTTATTCCAACCGCAGTAGCATCAGTGATCGTCACTGTTGTGTTCCAGTTTGGAGAATAAAGTAGCCGGTAAATTTATTCATGTAGCATTACCATACCATCACAAATATAGTAACGCACGATTATCATCTTTGTTGACTTTATACTATGGTTGTTCTTTCTCTCAGTGAGAGCCATCTACATATTTCTTTTCTAAACTAATATTTTAAAGAGGAAATATTCAATTTTTTCTCTGATTGTTTCTTAAGATTTTACTCGAAAATTAAGCAAATGATTTTAATTTTTTTTCACTTTTTGAAAGCTACATTACCCAGAAGTGAAATAGCCTACACTTTTACCCAACTTAGCAAAGGGGAGTAGTGATTTTCAGTCAAGTGAACGAAGTTGCAAATGGCTGCTATTCCTATAATAATTATAAGAAAAACTTAAGAGTTTACTAGTGGTGTCCTAATATTTTCGAGCTGTTTTCGGAAGTAACATGCAATTATTTTTATCAAGTCGATAAAACGGCACAATGACGATCATTACCCATCTCTGCAACCAAGGAGCTAGTGAATCGTAGTGAACTGCGAGTAATTTAAAGTGGTGAATTTTTTTATTAACTATCTAAATAATATATATATATATATATATATATATATATATATATATATATATATATATATATATATATATATATATATATATATATATATATATATATATATATATATATATATATATATATATATACAACAAGCTACGGCATTCGTTTTCATTAATCAATAAATTATATTAAATTACAAAATTTTTATCGTCTGATTGTCTGTTAATGTTAATCATATATTATCTTTTTAATCAACTATTTACTTATCACATATTCTTATCACCAATAAAATGTTTGTTTTGGCATAATTTACTGCTATACAGCAACATTTTGCACATATTTTATAAAGAAATATTTTCTTAATAATATTGGTTAGAAAAATGTTTTCTTATATCGTTAGATGGCAAGGCTTTTTTAGAGGAAAGAGTTGACCGTAGCTTATAGACACCAGAGATATCAATTGTGTATTGTAAATCATGTAGCTGAGATTTATTGCAACGAACATAAATTTACGTGGTTGTGTGTTGTGTTGTGTGTTGTTGTGTTATCTTTAACCCAAAATAAATCAGTGACTAGCCCTGATGCTATTGCAATAGGAAAAGTTATGGCCGTCGTATCATACCACAAAGGCCACGATGACTGTGACATGCTTGACAAATCACTTGCTTTTTTGATAGAAACAAAGAAGAAATCTTGACAGAAAAAAATGAAAGAAATATATTTGCAAGAATATGAACGTTGCACATTATTTGTACATTAATACGTAAAGTGAAAACTTGGTAACTCTTTTTAAGAAAATCACGCAAATAGACGCTAAATATCTTGGACGGAAAATTGGTAATTTCTTCCTCAAAAGGGATCAAAACCAATGCGGGAACTTAATAAAAGCGGGCATACGATAGACTAGGCGCTAGAGTATTTCCCATCATGATTCAGTCCTTTTTTGAAGATTAAATTAACTGTTAGGCATCAAACATACTGTTAGGCATCTCGAAAAAGTTGAGAGACTCCTAATACGTGTCACAAACATTCTGCATTCTCACTGACTTCTGAGTTCTGTCACATCTCGACTGAGTGTGATGTCAGTCACCTAAAAATTATCTGTACATATAATAAAATTGTAGGAAAGTCAAAACTGTACATTGAATATTTTTTAAAAGAATAGTTGGGGCGTGATCTACAATCGATATCGAAGCCAAAAATATAATTTTTAGAATTTTTGTCTGTTTGTCTGTATGTATGTCCGGGGTAAACTCAAAAATTACTGCATGGATTTACTTCAAATTTTGCATGAATATTACTAATAGGTCTGGTCAACATATAGGCTACATATTATCAAGCGGGATATACGCTACATATTATCACGTATAAGGGGGAGGAGCTGTGCGGAGTAAACAAAGTCCGCGCGGACGAAGTCGTGGGCAACAGCTAGTAATAAATACTTTTGCCACTACCTTCCCCAGTGTTGGTTCGATCTCTCTTTGAAGAATAGAGCATCTGTCGTTCTGATAGGCAGTCTGTAAGAGGCAAATGATTAGTATGTGAGTCACTACCATCGTGGTTACTAGGTGGTAGAGTTCTGCATTGTCTCATCCGCGTCTGGTACCAACGCTTTATCTAATTCTTCCACAATGGCATCAGTGATTATCGCTTTGAAGTGTTATGCCGTTATGTCATCGTGTTCTGGTTTGAAAGGTAAGGTAGGCGGTAAATTTATGAATATGACATTCTAATTCCGCTACACAGATGGTAACGCAACCTTAAGATATTTGATGTTAATAGGTGGTAGTTTTCCCTTTTCATCAGGAGAGCCATTTGCTTGCTCGCTATCTTATTATGTAATATAAAGGACGATTCATTTTTTTTCCTGTCACTTTTAAGCCAATGACCTACAAACAGAGTTGTTGCTAATATCAGCAGTATCCGCAACTTATCAGTATCATTTTTAATATCAACATTAGCATTTGCATTAATAAACGTCTGCCCGTGCGTGCTTGCCGGATATGCTTGGCACCGACTTCAAACCTATTAGTAAATAGCACATATAAATAATAAGTAGTATTTAGTTAATTATTAAATCTTTATTATTTTTTACTTTTAAGTTTTTGAAGTCGTTTTTTTTAACGTAGTTATTTTTATTTAATAATTTTTAGTGTATTGTTGTATTGTCAACTATTTATGGGTAGACCTACAACAGATGCTGCGCGCCTTAACAAATATAGATCTCAGAAACCGGAACGGATAAATGTAGTCTCCGTAAAAATGCTCTTCGAAACACAATGTCACGTGTTTGTGAGACTATTAAAGATCATGAAAAACGTTTGTTGGCCATGAAAGCATACATAAAATCACGCTAACGTCAGAAAAACTTTTGAACAGTATAATTCTAGACTAGATAAGATCCAAGAGCGTCTAACAAATGAGTCTTTTGAGCAGAGAGATAATAGACTTGGTCTCATTAATGAGCGTCTAGCGAACGAATTTGCTAAGCAAAAGGCTCATAGAATTGGTCTTATTAAGGACCATTTAGCTAAGGAGTCCGCCGAGTAGAAAGTTCGTTGATTAGAAGTGATACAAAACCGGGCAGTAACCAAGTCTGCTCAGCAACGTGAGAACCGACTAGCGGCAGCGCGTCAGACGTCACAAAGACTTCGTTCAATGACTGAGCGTAATTTTATAACCACCATAATACAGAATACCTTACCATAAGTCAATATGCTGAAGTACCATGTATAGTCTGTAAGAAATTATTATATCCAAAACAACAGACGTCATTATTCCTTCCTTCCGGAGGAACTATCGTTGCTCGACTACCATAAAAAAGTTCCTTCACAGGCCTACTGGAATAACATGGAAGTTATGTCTTTACTTCTTGAACTGACCGACATGATAGACATAGAACAAAGACTTTTGTCAAGAGTAGTTCCTTTTATAACTAGTTGACACTCGCACCAAAGTGCTCGTCAACACAAATCAAACGAGCCCAAACTCGATAGATTTTGTCATTTAAGTACTGAGTTCCTATGGCCACCTTCTGGATTCGTCTTCGGACCCTGGAGGATACTAGTTACCACCAAGCATCATAGTGCTCGTCAACACGAAAAAACGAACCCAAACTCGATAGAGTTTTGTTATTTAAGTACTGAGTTCCTATGGCCACCTTCTGGATTCATCGTCGGACCCTGGAGGATCCTAGTTACCACCAAGCACCAAAGTGTTCGTCAACACCAATCAAACGAGCCCAAACTCGATAGAGTTCTGTCATTTAATTACTGAGCTCCTATCGCCACCTTCTGGCTTCATCATCGGATGGATCCTAGTAACCACCAAGCATCAAAGTGCTCGTCAACACGAATCAAACGAGCCCAAATTCGGTAGAATTGTGTCATTTCAGTACTGAGTTCCTATGGTCACCTTCTGGCTTCATCGTCGGACCCTGGAGGATCCTTGTTATCATTAAGCACCAAAGTGCCCGTCAACACTGATCAAACGAGCCCAAACTCGATAGAGTTATGTCATTTAATTACTGAGCTCCTATGGCCACCATATGGCTTCATCAACGGACCCTGGAGGATCCTAGTTACCACAAAGTACCAAAGTGCTCGCCAACACGAATCAAACGAGCCCAAACTCGATAGAATCATGTCATTAAACAATTTTTAACCATTTAATTACTGAGTTCCTATGGTCACCTTCCGATTCCATCATCAGATCAGGTCTATCTCATTTTAAGTTTTGATTTTCATCCAATTTACATACGTATACAAAAATTCAGCTAAATCGGTAACCGGGAAGTGAATCAAATTTACTTGCGAGATTTGATTTCAGACATCGACATAGGTAAAATAAATGAAAAAATGCTCATAAAATAAAAACTACTGGGTCTAACTGAATCAAATTTTTATAGGACCAATTCGAAACTATTTCGCATCAAACAAAAAAGAATCAAGTAAATCGGTTAAGATACCTCGGCGATATCGGTGTACATACATAAAAAAATATACCGGCCGAATTGAGAACCTCCTCCTTTTTTGAAGTCGGTTAAAAACGATCGATGTTAATTTTTAAACCGTTAAATGTTCGTTAAAGACGGGTCCTAGCGCGTCACGTATAGTTTTAACCATAGACCACATGAATACTAATAGACACGCTATTGGGAAAGAAACATATTATCGCTGCGCATATGAGCAAACGCCCCTATTACTGTCAAAAATGTCTACATACGTAGGTATATTATATCGTGAAAAAATAAAAATAAACCATGTTGTCCTTTTTTATCGTACCGAATGAGATGACAAGGTTTAAAAATTACCCTTGGAATGATTTTGTTTAATCGGTGAGTAGTATAACGCTGTATTTTTGTGTCATTGCAAGCTATACTGACAAACTAAGAAATTGCTCGAAAGGCGTTTACATTTAATCCGTGGTTTTTTAACCACAGATTAAATGGATACGATGCGGATACGAAATACAAATATAAATACTGCAACATATACACCCAAATCCAGAAATACAAACATCTATGCTCTTTGGACAAATATTTGTCCCTGTCGTGAATCGAACCCGAGTCCCATCGATTCGTAGTTAGTTTCGCTAACGCCCCCACGATAACCGCCCCGTTGGCTCTACCAACGGGGCGGTTATCATGCTAATGATGCAATATTTTGCAGCAGGGTCGATGCCAATGCTGATTTTTAGAACAACACCACCGCCTTAACTATTCCTGCCCCAATAGCGTGAGTGTTTTTGTCACTGTCGTGTTCTGGTTTGGAAGGTAAGGTAGCCGGTAAACTTATGCATGTGGCAGTAGACCTCGCCACAAGATAGCAACGCACTATTAACACCTTTGGTGTTTATAGGCGATAGTAGACTCTTTCCATCAGGAGACCCATTTGCTTGTTTTTGCTATCTTATGATATTAAAAAATACAAATTGTATTGTTGAAATAACGTGATCAAAATGTCTGGATTTTAAAAGCGTTAGTTCATTTATTCTAGTTTTTTAATATTATAACAAATAATATTAAAAAAATAGAATAACTTTTGAACGATTGAAAGAACAAATACTTTTTGGATATAAAATAATATGAAAAATATTTTGGTTAACTTTGGATCACATGTTTTCACACCTTATCTAATGATAGACCTAAACCTTAACTAACCTAATTCTTCTCTGATAGACCTGATTTGTCAGTTACACGAAATATACTAATTGTCCAATTTATCAGCAAATATCTTCAGGATTCTATTGGAATAGGTCTAAACCAAGGAAGTTATATTCTAGGAATTTTCACACGCGCTTCAAAATCGTTCCGAAGAGTACCACGACATGGGTAGAGTGTGTCTCTTTCTACTAAATAAAGCGCCAATCGCCATATATAAGTGCGGCCATGCATTGTTTGCAAATTACTACTAAGTAATTCTACTACCTTGAGAAACAGTTTTTGCATTGCATAATTAATTACGTAATAATTAAAATAAGCACATTTTAGAACTCACTATGTTAGAACTCACTTTCGCCTTGTTAGTCCCGGCCCCCTTTGAAGAATAGGCCAACTGCCGTTCTGCCAGGCAGGTCATAAAAGGCGACCGATTGGCTATCGAGTCACTACCATTGTGGCTACTAGGTGGTAGAGTTCTGCATTGTCTCGCCCGGGTCTGGTACCACCGCCTTACCTATTCCTGCCGCAATAGCGTCAGTGCTTGTCGCTGTCGTGTTCCGGTTTGGAGGGTAAGGTAGCCGGTAAACTTATGCATGTGGCATTAGACCTCGTCACAAGATAGCAACGCACCATTAACATCTTTGGTGTTCCATCAGGAGACCCATCTGCTTGTTTGCTATCTTATGATATTAAAAAAAAAATTCACTATGTTAATTACAATACATTTTATGCTAATTTATTTATCGACGTGCATGAATAAAAAGAATTTAACGATTATCGAATATGTAAAAATCTACCATCTAGATAGTTTTATTTACACTGGCAATTGCAAGAAAGGGACAACATCCACTCTTGTCGTTGTGTGGCTCAGAACGTTTTTCCCCTCTGTTATGTAGGAAACAAATGTCAACTTTATTTGTTACAGATTAAAGTACATTTTTATTTTTCAAATATTGTTTCGTAACAATTCCAATTATAGTATATAAGTTCCTTGGTCTAAACCCTGTTCACTAGGGATGGGCATAGTACACCGCTTGCACATGGTTGTATTGAGGCATTCTACATACTTATCGATGAATAGACCCAAAGCGCTGCAGAAACGAGGCAGTCTGATCAGCATCCTTAAAACATTATCGAACTGAACACGCAAGGCATTGTACTACTTAAAAATTATAGTGTCTATCTGTGATTTTAAAATCAATAGTTTTTTTCAAATGCAATATGTTATTTTTCCTATACTAAAACATAAACAAGCATTTTAAAAATTTCCCCATACAAACATAATGATAGAAAGACGTCTGTCATTCTATTTGTACAGAGTAATTTCTGGAACAGCTGGATCAATTTTGATAAAACTGTCAATGAAAGATAAAGGAATTTACAGAACAGGACACAGACTACTTGAGAGAGGGCAAAAACAACTAATGATTTTGAATCACACGAATGAAATCACGGGTTTTATATAAAATACAAGTTATACTTATCTTGCAATTTTTATTGCATTACGCACGGAAGATGACAAAATGATTGAATCAGGGAATAGAATATTTTTAAACTATATATAAAAAAAAGTATCTTCACGCCCATATCCCCGAAGGGGTAGGCAGAGATACAACAAGTGCACCCACGATTAGCCGAAGATACTTGGTCCCACAATGCGATAGGTGGCAAGCCTATCGCCAACCGGGCACTTTCCAATCCCGGGCAACTTTGTGTTTCTCAGAAATCTGAAAAAACACTTTTTTATGTGTCCGACCCGGGAATCGAACCCGGGACCTCATGTGGTCAACGCCAACGCTGGAGCACTAGACCACAGAGGCGATTAACTATATATGATTGGTGGAAACCACAGACCACATGAATACTAATAGACACGCTATTGGGAAGGAAACGTATCCAACGTATATGAGCAAACGCTCTTATTACTGTCAAACAGTCATACATTTGTAGATATACTATAACGTAAAAAATATAAATAAAGCATGTTGTACTATTTTATCGTACTGAATGAAAAGACAAGGCTTAATAATTACCTCTTAAGTAAGTTTATTTCAGCGGTAAGTAGTATAACTCTGTATTTCTCTTGAAAGGCGTATCGCTTGAGTAAATTCCCATTTGGCATCTTGAACTCCCCTAATATAACTATAATATTAAAAATATGCAGCTAATTAAGCTTACTTATCGAGAAATCTATACATATATAATCGTAGGAAAGTCAAAACTGTACATTGAATATTTTTTTAAAAGAATACTTGGGGCGTGATCTACAATCGATATCGAAGCCAAAAATGTAGTTTTTAGAATTTTCGTCTGTTTGTCTGTATGTATGTCCAGGGTAAACTCAAAAAGTACTGCAAGGATTTACTTCAATTTTTGCATGAATATTACTAACAGATCGAGTCAACATATAGGCTACATATTATCACGCTATCATCTAGCGGCCAGGTGCTGTGCGGAGTAAACGAAGTCCGCGCGTACGAAGTTGCTGGCAACAGCTAGTAAATAAATAAAACCTTTTTGTTTATATGTTTATCACTTGTCCGGTAGCAAATATATTCAATAGCAACTAAACATTTTTGCTCCACACGTCCGTGTCATCAAATCGTAGGAAATCAGATTTTCGCGAACACAATTGCTCCAAAGCGGAAACTTGAAAATGATTTCTGTAATTTTCGATTTGTCAGCGACACTCGATGTGTTAGAAATTGCTGACTGTTCAGTTCGGCAATTGCCTGTCGGATTTACAAGGCCCTTATTCTTAACGATCACTTCAATTTGTAAACGAAAAACTCCGGTACGTAAAGTTTTCGTAATATGCTATTAATTTTGAGAATTCGCATCTCGAAAAAGTATTTAAAATAAAATATAGGAACATTATATTATTCTGAGTGCGATTTTTACGTGCCTAGAGTTTTGAATTCTTGATTAGATTATATCATAAGATAGCAAATTAGCTGATGGTTCTTCGTGAAGAAACATCTCTAGAGGTTAATAGTGAAGCGGAATGATATTTCCAGATTCATAAGCTTACTATCTTTCCTCCAAATCAATAAAAGACATTGTCAAGTGCTGACTATATTGCGGCAGATATAAGTTGAGCTGGGGTAATATTACCCCTGCTTAACTTACAGCTGGGTGTATACCCAGATGAGAAATTCTAGAATTCTACTACTTAATAGTCACGAGAGTATAGAGATACTTGGCCAATAGTTAACCTTTAACGAACTGTCAGGTTTAATACGGGGATTTCAAGAAGTTTAAATTTGCAGCTCAATTTTTGGATTACTTAGTTAAAAATATTTTTAATCAAGTTCTCAAAAAGATGCAGATTCTCAGTTCGACTGCATTTTTTAAAACGAATCTGAACGAAATTTGGTTATAGTCTGAGGCACAGATATATAATTTATGAAAGGACCATCTGTAATTATGCTAGGCAGCTCGTAGCAATTGACCAATTGCCTGTGCGAGTCACTACCGTGACTACTAAGTGAGAGAGTTCTGCAACGTCTCACCTTAGTCTGATTCCACCACCATACCCATTTTTATCGCAATATCATCAATACTTGTCACTGTCGAATTTCGATTTGGAACGTAAGGTTTCTGATATATTTATACATATAACATAACTACCCTCCACGCAAATAGCAACACACCATTAATATCTTTGGTGTATAGACATCGCATATAGATGCGATGGTTGCTTTTTTACATCAGGATAGTCATCTCCGACGAGTTGTTTGGATTAATTCCTGCTGCTAACTTCCACCATCGGACATCGCTTCAAAATTTGAAGTTCCACCCACACCATCTTGATGTCTGGAAATCCACAACCGTGCGGTTCGCCCGGCACTTTTTGCCTCGCACTACTCTTTTGTGGAATCAATCCTACTCCTGCTCGTTTGCCCCCTCTTCCATAAAAAAAAATAATCTATTTATTTACCTGCTATCTTATTATATAATACTTCTTATAATAATACTATCTTATTATCAAAATTATGACGATGGGCAAAATTACGCTTTATCATCAATCAATACGCGATTTACATTCAGATGAAGAGAAGAGTATTAGTGAGGAATCTTTGCATGAAAATAAAAGTGGTTTTGGTGAAAATATTGGTTTTGGTGAAAATATTGATTCCTGATTGCAGGAATATTTGACAAAAATATTTTTTTTTAATATAATAAAATAGCAAACAAGCAAATGGGCCTCCTAATGGAAAGAGTCAATCATATAGACACCGAAGGTGTTAATGGTGCGTTGCTATCTTGTGGCGAGGTCTAATGCCACATGCATAAGTTTACCGGCTACCTTACCCTCCAAACCAGAACATGACAGTGACAAGCATTGATGCTATTGCATAATATTGTAAGGCGGTGGTACCAGACCTGAGCGAGACAATGCAGAATTATACCATCTAGTAGCCGCGATGGTAGTGACTCGTATAGCCAATCGGTCGCCTTTTACGACCTGCCTGGCAGATAGCAGTTCTTTTTTTCTTCTTCTTCAAAAGAGCCCGTGTCCAACACGGGGGAACTTGCTGTTGAATTGCTTCATAATATAGCCACAGAGTACAATATACGACATTTGGCATTAAATTCATTACACACTTTATGTACTACGAGTGCGTAGTGATCGGTTCGCCTGCAGATAACATTCTTTATCAGTTTCGATGCCAGACTTATCACTCATTATTTCAATTTCTTTAACTGTCCAATAAAAGTCATCAGATTCATTCTTTTCATATGGCCCATAACTCTAATGGCCAATAACTCAAAACGATTCAAACAATTTTTTTTATTTTACACTTACATTACTTTAAAACTGGGCACATCCAACCTAACAGTCGTCACTGGTGAAGTGGTCATATACTGAATAGAAGTGGCAGTTCTCGTACGAAAACTCATCTATTAAGAATGATCTTATGTTCTTCGTTAATAACGAAGTGACTGGGCCTTTCTTATTATGTTTTCGGAAATCTATGGCCACAACCATGGCATTTCAAACACAATATAAAGTGTGTTACGTTCCAATGCCATTTCATGGTTTTCAAAGCTTCAAGATCCATTGTGGTTGTTGTCGTGTGTCCTTTTTATGTTCTGTGGCAACACCGGTATATAGGTTTTAGAAAAGTGGCTCTCAATATTTAAATTAAATTGTAAAATTTAACCTAATTAATTAGTGACTTACCAATTTCAAATTATTAATAAACATATTTTATTGTAAACTAGCTGACCCGGCAAACGTTGTTTTGCCTTACATATTAGGAATTCATAGCGGACAAACAACGTGACACGTAATTTATATAAGACTACGGGATTGTCCTTCCACGCAGCCAACATGGCATTAAACTGTATATGATGGTTGAGTATTCTTAAAATTTCTAATTTTCCCCGCAATTTTCTTAATATTTTCTTTTATAAGAACCTTCTCCTTACAATTACAAACACAATAAAAAAAAATACCGAAATTTGTCCAGCCATTCAGGCGTGATGTCGTGACAAAGGAAAATAGGGATTGATTTTTATATATATATATATAGATATATAAGACTACGGGACTGTCCTTCCACGCAGCCAAAATGGCATTAAACTTTATATGGTGGTTAAGTATTTTTTAATTTTCTAATTTTCCGCGCAATTTTCTTAATATTTTCTTTTATAAGAACCTTCTCCTTACAATTACAAATACAACAAAAAAAAAATACCGAAATTGGTCCAGCCATTCAGGCGTGATGTCGTGACCAAGGAAAATAGGGATTGATTTTTATATATATAAGATTATATGTAAGACTCATGTTCTCGGCAAGAAATTTCATAGTTCATAAGTGTTCTATAAATAGCCCGATCTGTAAAACTTAACGAAAAATTTTGAATTAAAATTTAGTGTTTTAGTTATTTTTGATTATTTTTCTCAAATTATTGTAAGTATGTACCTATTATTGATTTGTATTAACTAAGTAATAAATCATAACAATAACTTCTTGTCGCCTCTCTTACTCAAACTCTCTTTATGAACTCAATTGACCTGATTGTTTTTGTTTTGACATTACATAAACTTTATTTCTTAGAGGTAATTTTGTACATTAACACAAAATATATATTTGGTGGTTGACTTTTTTACTCCTGTTTGTCCAAAGATAAACGGATCGGATGAATTGACAATAACCGTGCACCAAGGACAATATATGATATCAAAAAGTAGGCACAAGTTAGCAGTATTGACTGGTCTTTTTTCTGTGTTGTATTTAACTTAACAGAAGGGAAGTTATACTACTGCTGACATACTCTATTAGATATAACACAGTATAAGTAAAATATATAGTGTTTTTACAATATTAGTCATACAATTTACACAGTCATAAATACAATAAAAAGTTTATTTTAGTATTCCCTGATAAATCCAAAGCAAAAACATGATGACCTGTAAGGCTTTAGCACGCCAGGATGAAAAACTGTAGCATACTCTGCAGGAATTAAAAAATATAAGGATTTAAGAGAAATATTGGAAAAACAACAAGAGGAAAGTGAAAGGGAAGTTTTAAATATACTAGAAACCAACAAAATGCTTAAAAGTGAGATGGCTGAATAACATGCCAAATACACCAATGTATGTGAGAAATGTGACAAACTTTTTCCCACCATGGAAACTTAGGTGCTCGTTGTACCACGGTTATTTTCTTTCCTATTTATTAATTCAAATGGAAAATGTTTTTATCTTATAGGTATCTTTATTACACTTGAAATAAATCCTAGCTGACCCGGCGATCTTCGTCTCATCTTAGAGCAGATTTAACCATGTCAAATGTTTGACAGCACAATTTCATAAGAAAAGAAAAGTGTATTTTTTATTTTTACCCTCACACAATGACGTGTATAATATTATTATACACATCATTGCCCGCACACGTTTTACATTTGTCTAACTGTAATAACCTTTTTTCGACTTCAATATTTTTTAAAAATTATACAATTTGGTGTGGCTGTTTACAATGTTTGCACTTAACAACACATTTAGAAAATCCTTTCTTATTCATAAAAATTAGTAATCTCAAATACCCGAAAATATAATCAGACACATATTAGGATACATAAGTTTTAAATATGGCTCATAGTTAAAATATTTTTGTTCGTAAATTTAGCTAATATGAATGATTAACAGGAATGATGAAGAATGATGTGTGGATTTATTTAAATAAAAAAATAGTAGAGAAAAATCCCCAAATTAAGAGTCAAAATAAATAAGTAGAGATATGACAATAATGTAATGCTTAAGGTAAGTTGCATTTAACGATTATAGTTAATTTATAAAATAAATCTATCCATTTTAAGTTAAGAAAATATTTGCTTGGTTACCATCTTGCAGAATTGAAAATGTGGACGTTGATTCTGTCACAGAAACATCGTTTGACCTCAAAGAGAACTGCAGTATTAAATTTGGTCCTGAGCTAGCGAAAGGTCGTGTATTCAGGAACGAAATTAAAATACGTATTTCTGTTTCTACTTAACTTTGATACACAACACAATGAAGAGTATTCCAAGGAATGAAAATCATAGAATTTTTAATATACTTAATAATAATAATTAAACTGAATAATAAATAAAGTAAATTTTAATAATAAATAAGTCTACCTGAATGATTATTGAAACAAAAAAAAAACATTTAAAAATTAAATTAAAAATTATTTATTCAATATCATATTTTTACAAAAATTTGAGAGATGAGTCCTTTTAAGTACACGAGCACTTGTGTTAGGAGGCGCCGCTCTTACTTGATACTGAACGGCTGAACCGAACAAAACGCAGTTGATGGCATTCGATTGGATTCCGCTCAACTTCGACTTCTTAAAAAATTTAAACCAAGTCAACCCAGGAGATTTTAAGAAATTTTGAAAATCTGAATTTGATCTGGGCCCTGGTTTTAACAGTAAATAACTGCTTAACGGCTTAGCATTTCGTTAGTGGCGAGAGAACAATGAGATAATATAACACAGTATTAATATTGTGACTACTAAGTTGTAGTTTTGTAACGTCTCGTTCAGGTTTAGTGCCACTAAAGGTGCTGGTCGATGGAAGAGTCTATGCCGCGGCCTGTAAGTTCTAAGAGCCATCGACACAAAACTTATGGCCGATAGATCAGGACCTTTAAGATCCTGATCGACGAGCGACCCTATACCACGGTCTTATGGCTCTTCGGTAAAGCTCGCCCGTGTATCATCACAATACCGCGGTTTTATATAGTGCAATTTGCCATAAGTGTTGAGGGCTCTTAGACCATTAAGACCACGGTATAGGCTCGCCCATCGATCAGCACCTTAACAATTCTTGCTGTATAAGTATCGGTGATGTCGCTGTCATGTTTTGGTTGGAGGGTAAGATTAACTAGGCCATATTGAACCCGAAAAAAAACAACAATCTTGTGAATGGGTGTTTGAAAATGAGAACAGGCCAACAAAATCGAGGCAGGCGAGAAACGTTGGTAAAAAAATGATCGCGTTTTTTTTCTCAGCTACGGGTCCCATCTATACAATTGCACTTGAAGATCAAAAGAGTGTTAATGTTGAGTGATATTCTATCATTTATTTACCCAGAGTGTTAGAAAAAGTTCGCGAAAGACGATCCAAAAGCCTCATTCTCCTACACCATGATAACACGTCTTGACACACGACCAACAAAACAAAGTCAGTTTTAGCTTCCGAAAATGTAAATCTCGTCACTCATACTGCGCGTAGACCCGACCTAGTACTCTGAGATTTTTGTATTTTCCCCAAAATCAAAGATTTGATGAGAGGTTTTACTTTTATCAACTCCGAAGAGGCAGTCATAGCGTTCAATCAGCACGTAAAAAATATGCCTTCAGATCTGTGGTCCTCCTGTTTTAAAAAATGGTTCGATCGCATGAAAAAATGTTTAAAATGTAAAGGAGATTATTTTGAAAAGCAATAAATATAATATTTTGGTTATGACATGGTGTTTTTTAAATTACGCAAAACTTATAGTGTGACCTACGTATAAAGATTCCTAGTTTACTTCGGAACCCTAAAAATACCTGTTCTAGGAGGCCCCGCTTTTGTATTAACTATTTCAGTTAAGTATATACAAACATCCAAACTTTCAAACTTATAATAGTATAGATTATACAAGTTTCAATTTAAATCTTTTACATTATTATGTCCCCGGAACTTTGCATAAATTGCAAATAGTATGCGTTTACTTTTGCGGAGAAACTTTAATGTGAGTTATACTACATGTGATTTGACAAATTTAATGTGGTTTTGTTCTTGGTGTTAGTTGTAAAGTTTCGTGTAAAACCAATATGTCAGAGGGAAATAAGTTTTACTCATTAATTTAATTTTAGCTTTGAATTGTGTAGTAACAATTATAGTTAAATACATAGTTTTAAAGATTCATTACGCCATGGAAGCTGCGTATAGATATTTGAAACACATTAAATTTTTATTACAAAATGAATTTAACAAATCCATATTTCTATTTATACTACTAATATTATTATAATACTACTAATTTTATCGTCTAAAATTCACTAATATCATAAGTATATTTTATCTTATAATTAAATCACCCATTTTGCGAAATTTATTTTAGATGGATAATGATTTAAGACCATGAAATGATATCAAGATTATAATTGTAATTAATATATAAATAAATAAATAAATATTCAAGGGACATATTACACTTACTAATCTAACCCCAAAGTAAGCAAATTATTCTCTTGTGTTAGCTAACGATACTAATACATAGAAATACATATATAAATATTAGAATATATTTAATAAACACCCAAACCCGGGAATACAAACATTTATGCTCATCACACAAATGCTTGTCCCCGTCGGGGATCGAACCCTAGCCCCGTCGATTGCGTAGTCAAGGTCGCTAACCATTAGATCAACGGGGCGGTCGATATATATACTATACACATTTTTGTATATGTTTTCAGTTTTTTTTAGTAATTTATTATATAATAATATCCTAAAATATGAGTTACCATAGACTGATGGAGTGTTTGTTTTAAATAACCTTTGGTGCTTTTCGACAAACACGCATACCTCCAAAATATACAAGCATGGCAAGAAAAGGCTTGCCCGGGCTTCGTATCACCACTTTACCTATTTCTGTTGCAAAAGCGTCAGTTTTTGTCACCACTGTGTTCTGGTTCGGAGATCGCTGGTTAATTTATGAATGTAGCATTATCATCCGGCTACACATGTAGCAAAACGCCATCAATATTTCTGGCGTCTATAGGTAACGGTTAACTTCTTATCAAAAAAACTGTCAAAGCTTTTTATAAAAAGCCTAAACAAATTAAATTAAACAAATACATTCTGAAGATTACGCGGATTATAATTAATATTAAAAATAATGTATTTCTTCAATTTACTAGGCTTTTTATAGATTACAGAAAAAGCCTTGTAAAACCAAGAAATAAATCATTGTTAATATTTGTTACAATCCGCATAATCTTGAGAATGTCGTTCTTTGAAGCTACAAAATTTGTCTTGACTTTGATGGATTGATAATTAAGATTATAAGAGTAGAAGTTTTTTTCATGTGACATTGAACACGAAGAGGTTTTTAAACGTTGGAAATGTTTTTTAACTTCTCGCTATGTATGTAGATAAGAAAGTTTTGCCTCAATTTTCGAAAATGGAGTTTTCACCAGATCTCTACCTTTGAAGGTTCTAGGAAACTTTTCGAACTATTTTCACGAAGACGTCAGTATGTCTGTATGTATGTGTGTATGTATGTATGTTTGTGTGTGTGTGTCGTCAGTATGTCTGTATGTATGTGTGTGTTTGTGTGTGTGTCTCTGTGTATGTATGTGTTCAAAACATTCCATAACCTTTAAATGGGTTGACAGATCAAAACGTGGTTGATGGCATTCGATTGGACTCTGGTCAACTTAGACTTCTTGAAAATTTAAACTGATTTCACATCAGGAGATTTCGAGAAATTTTGAAAAAACCTAAAGAAAATTCGGCAAAACCGTCTTTTTTTAATATAATTTCTAGATTAATGTATCGATTGAGTACACATCTAATCAGCTCTGTTCCAAAAAGAACTACGTCCAATGCATCAATTGCATTAAAATCGGTTTATCCGTTTGGGAGTTATTGTTGACGAGAAATTTTGAAAAAAGTGTATTTTCGATATAACTTCGAGATTTAAAAAATTTATTCTTTTTCGACATTCTATAATATTTCAGAACTTAGAAAACTACGTCAACATCCAAATCGAATCAAGTTTTGAAAAATTACTTTTCAAATGTCAAAATTTTGTTATTTACAATTTTGTTATTTAAACTTGCTTAATAGTTTTAAAATAACTTTCAGGCTAATAAACCGATTAATTAAAAAATCTGATTATCTTTTCTCTCTAAAAACTGCGTCTAATACTGTTAATTCGATCAAAATTGGTCAATTAATTTTTTTTAACATTTTTCAATGACGAAAATTTCAAAAAAAAAAAATTTTTTTTTATATTACTTAGACATTTTTGTATAGATTGTGTAATTAAGAAAACATTTTAAATCTCAAAAATTACTTTGAATGCCATTCGAAAGATCAAAATCGTTATTGTTTTCAAAATATACTTTTCAAAAATTAAATTACTGTTATTTTAACAAAAATTAGATTTTAAAACTCTGAAAAAATCTATACTTAGGTATAGTTTGTGTTTATGTTTATGATACATATATACATACATACCTCAATTTAGCGGGAAGTTATAGAGATAGCTGCAAGGCATAAGGAAGGCTGTAGTAAGTTATAGCTTCCCGCCAAAGGTCAACAGGTTTACAGATTTTTTAATTATTTAACTCTTTAACTAGTTGAGAAAGTTTATATTTTTTGTATATATATTTCGAAGAAAATCTTGAATTGTGGTTTTAAAGATACTGGAATATAACGGTATTTCGGAAAACAGTTATTGTATTTTAATCTAACATTAACAAATAAAAATTGCTAATGCTTGATAGATATTATTTGTATGCACTAGTTATATTTAATGATAAAATCAATATCTGCAAAAAGTTTGATTGAATACAAGACAGTTTTGTGTCAGTTAATGTCTATATTTTTTTAGGGAGGTTTTATTATATCACTAGCTATGCCCCCGACTTTGTTCGCGTGGAAAAACTTTCTAAAATAAAAACTCGCATAGTTCCCGTTCCCGTGGGATTTCCGAGATAAGAACTATCATATGTCCTTTCTTGGGTCTCAAACTATATTTGTACCAAATTTTATCCAAATCGATTCAGCGGTTTAGCCGTGAAAGCGTAACAGACAGACAGACAGACAGAGTTACTTTTATAATATTAGTATATATAAGATAGTATAAGCAGATAGCTCTCCTGATGGAAAAGAGAACCGTCGCTGATAACCAAAGATGTTAATGGTGGTAAATCCATGTGTCTGGGTGGTAATGCGACATACATAAGTCTACCGGCTACCTTACCCTCCAAACCGAAATACGAAAATGACAAGGATTAACGCAATTGCGGCAGGAATAGGTAAGGCGGTGGTACCAAATAACCGGGCGAGTCGTTGCGGAACTTTTGCACCTTTACCACCTAGTAATCGTAGACTAGTAGTCATGATGTAAGTGACACGTGTTGCTAATCGGTCCCTTTTATGACCTTCCTGGTAGAACGGCAGTTAGTTTATTCCCTTCACAGTAGCCCGGACCAACACGGGGCTGAAATGGAAACTGATTCGCCTAGTAATTATTGTTAAGAGTTTGTAGGAATTAAGTGAGAAAGCAATGAGAGAGAGAGATATATCCATAAAAGAAGTAAAATTAAAATGAAAATAGTATATTTCTTCACGCCCATATCCCCGAAGGGGTAGGCAGAGGTACAACAAGTGCACCCACGATTAGCCGAAGATACTTGGTCTCACAAATGAGATAGGTGGCAAGCCTATCGCCAACCGGGCACTTTACAATCCCGGACAACTTTGTGTTTCTCAGAAAACTGAAAAAACACTTTTTTTTGTGCCCGACCCGAGAATCGAACCTCGGACCTCATGTGGTCAACGCCGACGCTGGACCGCTAGACCACAGAGGCGATGTGTGTAAAAGGTTATGTGTAAAAGGTTTTTTACAATAACTGGTAATAAGTTGATTCGTATTACAAATTTACTAAAGTTTATAAAACTGGTCAGAAGATTTGGAAAGACTAAGACTCGTATCGTAAATCAAATAATAGTAGATGATCCAATATGTTATATGTGCAGACAGAAAGACATTCCAAAGGTTATCGTAAGTACCTAGTGGAGCTGAGATATAAGTGGCCGAACAAACTTCTTCAGGCCTAAGTGCCAACTCCACCGCAGCTATTACACAAGATACAAAAGTAAGTTTGAAACGAGTTTAGATATTAATTTTGATTATATTTACTTAGACCTAAACGATTTTACTTCACATAAATCGTGTTTACTTAAACTTAATTAGCATACCCTATTTAATTACATCTCACAGCAGCCTTTTCTCTTAAATTTCTGCAGAATACAGTCACCGACATATGTATATATTGCAGGCAAATTGTATAATTCGTCCGTATACATATGGCGTCGTCAGATTGCAAAGATAAATATGGTTTACAAAATTTCGTATGCCGAATGTAAAATGTCGTCATTATATAATATGCATGACATTTACCGCCGCCGTTAACAAATTGCCGCAACATATTGTTTGAATTGATTGTTACGTAGATGGGTTGTTTATTTAGAACTAAAACTCTATTCGGCTTCTTACATAAAAGTAGGTTTGTTAGATGGCCTTTAGGTCCCACACCTGGCAAAAAGAGTCCTGCGCAGTGGGGCTGCTACTATTAACAAACTTTAAGAATAGAAATAGAATAGAAAACGTTCATTTAAGACATACACCACAACACTTACAGTAATTAACACATACAGTAGCAAAATAAAAATACAAAGGATAAAAACACAAAACAAGACATAATAATTAGGTAATTGACAATATATAAAAAAAAGATACCACTAAATACAAAAACTTGAAATAAAAAATATATATATATATTTATGAACAAATCAGAGTGGTACATAAAAAAATGCTAGTGCAGTAAACATAAACTATGTGTATTATATTTTTACATAAAAAGGCAACAAATTAGGCATACATAAATAAAATAGAATAATCTAGAACTTACAGAAAGTCTATTTATTTTAATCTAGCGTTTGATGTCCACGTCAACTGCATTGGGTGGTGTGATGTCTTAAGATGTTCAACACTCAGCTGATGTTGAGATTTTTATCCCAACGCTGATTTTCAGTGTTTAGATTTCTGAACTTTAAAAAAAGGAGAGTAATGAGATCGGCCTAAAAGAGCTACAAGATTAAGGCGTCACCCGAAATTATTAAATTAATTTAATTTACAATAAGTCAATATTAGAATTCAACGTACACTTTTAAATAGCAAGTTAATTTTAAAAGTATTTTAGTTGGAAAGTCATGAAACTAATCAAACTTGTACTCTTTTTCTTATTTCTAAATCAAGCAAATATTTTTCTTTTCTGCCTTAAAATTAACACCTTATTTTATTTCTGACCAACCAAAATAAATTATAAACATGTCGAATAGGTAAGACGCAAAATTTTAAATAAAACTATTGTATAAAATGCAACAAAAATTAAAATATTTATTATTATAGTCGAAACCTGCAACATAGAAGGCTGTATAAACAAGTGCTCTTAGTACCATCCGAAAGAAATAAAAAAAAATAAGTTCTATACTATTAATCGTCGGCAATTGGTGAATCTGCATTTTATTTTTAATTATAAAACACTTGTACTGGTTTCACTACATATATATTCTTCCAAATTATTTAAAGTCTGAGTCTGAAAAAAAAAAACAAGTGTCATCTATTTACACTGTGGACGAGTGATAAATATTTTAATGTAAACCAAAAGTTATATCGTTTTTTAACTTTTAAGTGGTTAAAATCAAATAATCTTCATGATGAGTGATACAAAAATGAATTATATTTATGTTGATAATATATTGCGATGTGAGTGGCTTAAAATGGAATGTAACAATAGTAAATTCAAGTAATATTAATCTTTGAACGAGTTTCGTGAATTTTTAGTATTATAAAGAGTGTCCGTCATACAATTTACATTTCAGAAGGAATTAATAATGTATTACAATTAGGTAAGCATCTATCATCATGTGTTGCGTTTTAGGCCACACTTGTATGAAGCCTCATCATTCTCCTTTAGCGGGAAGTTTCAAAAATGGCCTAGAGGATCAACCGATTTACAGATTTTTTAGTGTTCGTTACCTCAGAACTTTAAAAATCGATTTGTAAATGTACTATTTTGTTTTAGAGGTTTCTATGTTTTCATTTAGTCTGAATTTCACTCGGCCGTCGGTCAGTTACAAGTCAAGATCTAACCCAGGGTTGCAGAGATAATCGAGATTGAAAGTCAGTTATTGCAGGTATAAAGTGTTTAGGTATTATAGCATAGAATATACTTTTTTAGTTTTTTTAAATCACAAGATATCAAACAAATAGATAGCTCTCTTGATGTACAGAGACAAACCATCGTATACTTACACTAAATATGTATATAGGAAATTGCTATCTATGTAAGAGGATGGTCATGCCATATTCATAAGTTTAATCGTATTACTGAGCGACTAAACCATTAGAAACTCTCCAAATCATTATACAATTTTTTTTAATTTCTTTTTTATATCATAAGATATAAAACAAGCAGATACTAGGTGGTAGAGTTCTGCATTGTCTCGCCCGGGTCTGGTACCACCGCCTTACCTATTCCTGCCGCAATAGCGTCAGTGCTTGTCGCTGCCGTGTTCCGGTTTGGAGGGTAAGGTAGCCGGTAAACTTATGCATGTGGCATTAGACCTCGCCACAAGATAGCAACGCACCATTAACATCTTTGGGGTCTATAGGCGATGGTTGACTCTCCCCATCAGGAGACCCATCTGCTTGTTTGCTATCTTATGATATATAAAAAAAAAGATAGCTTTTCTGATGGAAAAAACACCAAATATGTTAATGGTGCGTTGTTATTCTTGTGGCGGGTCTTAATTCCGTTTGCCTAAATTTACCGGCTACCTAACCCTCCTAACCGAAACACGACAGTGATAAGCACTAACGCTATTGCGGCAGGAATAGTTAAGGCGGTGGTAACCAAAACCCAGGCGAGTCGTTGCAGAACTTTACCACCTAGTGTTTAGGCAATATTGTATTGAGACAATTGACCCGCCTCTGTAAAACTGTCATTTCTGTAAAAATCTGTAGAATCAGCAGTGACGACCTCCCAACACTGAATTGTGAGGTCAGAATGCCCTGGAAAAAAGGTGAGTTTGGTAAACTCTAAATTATCACATATTTTTTGAATCAAATACTTTTTGAAATTTTATTTTTGCAATATAAATATTTTTAGTACAATATGTTTGTGTATATACTAAAATACAAAGTACAAGCAGATATCTTTCCACTATTTCGTCTTCCAGGAAAGAGAGCATTCGTTGATAAAACTGAACCTAATTTAAACTCACTTGAATTAAGTCAGTTCAAGTGAATATAAGGTAAAGTAAAGCCCTTTTATGCACTAAAATGTATAAACTGAGCTTTACTCAACCAGGTGCTCGCTTTAAAATTGGCCCTAGGGTTAATTACTTAATACTTTTTAGACGGAATATGAAAGTTTTGAGCTCCTTCGTACGTAACTGACTCTTCCGACAAGATTAACGTAGAAATAAATGCTATACATTCTACTGTAAAGCATAGAGCACGATGAATTTTCACATTGTTTATGTGTACAATGATTCATCACATTGTTATACAATCAAGTTTACTTATAATATAGATTTTTTTCTAAAGTCTTTTTAAATTAATGTTTAATAGTATATATATATATGTGCAAATGTTAAAATTATTATAATTTTGAAACCGATAAATATTAAATAAGTTTAATGGATTGACTTCACAAATTATATACATATCTAAGCAAATTATTAAACCAAGAAAGTAAAATATATAATAGCAATATAAATTACAGAAATTGATTTAATCCCAAATCTGGGAATTAGTCAACTTTAATAATCCATAGAAATGCATATATAAAAACAGCAGTACTAGTAGTAGTACATATATAAATTCTGAAATTTATTTATTTATTTATTTATTTTACATAAAAAAAATCCAAAGCTTGATTTACAGAAAATACTTACAATACTATATTCATTAAACATTAGCCAATTGCGGATTTTTTTCTGTTTTCTGATCATATTATGATGTAGTTAATTAGGTAGTAAAGAATTATTGATAGAAGCGGAAAGTCACAAAGCTGGGAATTTAAAAATTTAAAACTTAAAGAAAGTAATAATAATAATAACAGTGAAACTGATGATGAGGATGGATTGACCTTTAAGTCTGCCAAGGCGCTGATAACAGATATCTTCTGTGACGTAGGCGCACACACCTGCCCGCGGTACAAAGGAATGTTAGTGAGGTAGGAAGTATCGACCGGAGAAGATATCTGTGTCTAGATCAAGAAAAACATAGCAAAATCAAAGAAAAACAAAGCTAGCTTCGTCGTCTGGAGATGGTGGTGGATGGTGTTCAAGTTGGAATGAAGTCTACTGCCATTTCAAAAATCAATAGCAAGCGTGGATGGGGGTGCTATAGCTTTCTCACTTGATTGCCCCGGGCAGAATTGTCTGTGAGCGTAATTTTTTTCCTTCCACATAATGGCAAAACACATAACATGGAAGGTCATGCCATCATAATATGGAAGGTAAGGCTAACTTAGCTTGCAAGAAACTGGGAGTACAGAATGTGCTACACGGTACATCATGCTTGGCATTATACTAACGCTTTATAAAGCGCAAGTTCGCTTGCACATGAGGTACTGTTTGCACCTTTGGGCCGGTACACCCCAGTATAAAACCCCCTGAAATTTGACAAAATCCCACGAAAACTGGGATGCCTTGTCGACAATCCTATTATTACCAGCGGTCTTGAACCCGTTAGTTACCGGAGAGATGTGGGTTCAACCGCCTGTATACCTAGTATAGTGTTCTGATGGGCTTTTTGATTAAGTCGGCATCCACGTTCCACCATCGCACTGTATGCCATAGCGAGGAATTCCACTCACACCCTTTTGACGAGTAGGTACAGACAAATTAAACAAGCGTAAATAACCATTTACGACTGTTTAATTTGTCTGTACCTTCTTTATACAATCAGTCACATTTTGGAACAGCATACCTCAGACGGTTTTTCAGAGTAGCTTTCATGTTGGTATTTTTAAAAAGAAAATCAGCAAATTCCTTAGAAGCCGGCAACGCATTAGCAACTGACTTTTTATGTTGTACGTGGCCGAATGAAAAGAGAGCGGAGATTTATTAACAGGGCTTGTACTTATTTATTATGAATTTATGTATCAGTTATTTGAGATACGATCTTTTAGGTACCTATTCTAAAAAATAAAACCAGTCAATTTATGTACTTAAAATAATATATTTGCATTAGAGCAGAAGAAATATTTTATTTATTGGCATTAAAGTACAGTACATTTTACAATATATTTGTAACTAGCTGAGCCCACGACTTCATCCGCGTGGAAAATTTTCGAAAAAAAGTAGCCTAAGTTACTCCCTGTCACATCAGCTATATGCCAGTGAAAGTCCCGTCAAAATCGGTCCAGCCGTTCTAGAGCTTAGCCGTAACAAACAAATAGACAGACAGACAGACAAAAATTGTAAAAAATGTTATTTTGATATATATACCATGTATACATCAATATGCATTTAGTAAAAAACGGTTATTTTAATATTACAAACAGACACTCTAATTATATTATGTATAAGAAATTTAATTCTTTGAATTAAATTTATTTCAGATTTTTGATTTATAAATTTATATCTATAAAAAATATCTATTTCGGTAGCATCGAAAATTCTGTAACAAAGAGAGCATTGATGTGAAAATGCCGACGTGATATGATGACATTAATTCGGTTTACTAGCAAAGCTAATCTCTTTCTGTTCATTATAATACTGGCATTTAATCGGGTTGTCGATTCGATAATCTGGTTATTTATTGTTAATTATACTCTATCTCAGTGTAATTAAATATAAAATATCAGAAAATTAGCAATTAATTGATTATTATTATGAATTAGATATAAACTCAAACTTTTACGGATGGTTGTCGAGTATTAAGCAATAAATAAGGCCTCCCTAATAAGTTACTATATATTTAAGATTAAAATATTATATTATTATTCATATATGTAATGTTTTATTATTATACTAGCTGACCCGGCAAACGTTGTTTTGCGAAATATATTTATAACAGTATTACTCTACTGTATAATGGATATCATTATACATATAAACCTTCCTCTTTAATCACTCTGTCTATTAAAAAAATAGCATCAAAATCCGTTGCGTAGTTTTAAAGATCTAAGCGTACATAGGGACAGACAGCGAAAAGCAACTTTGTTTTATACTTTGTAGTGATTAACACACTTTTATGTACTTATTTATACTTTTTATATGTAAACACTCTAAGCCTCCTTTTTTGACCGTCTCGTGGGCGCATCATAGAGGACTCACTGAAAATCAGTGTTATAGCACATATCGCTATAGCGTCTGCTAAGATGAGCATCATTTTGGTATCACATCACTTATAAAAAAAGTAGTATATGATTACATTTTATCACTTGCTTTTGTTTTTGTCTTGTTCCTTTTTCTTTGTAAACTAAAAATATGGTATACCTATTGTCTGATGTAATAGATTATTTAGAAATGTGGTACCAATAAATACTATCATATCTGATCTTCAAATTAGTGACTTAATTGTAAGTGAAAATAATGAGAATGAATGAAATACTTTTGAGCTGAAATTTCGGCAAAGATTGGAAATGGCTCAAAGGCAGCCGTGATTAGCCAACGATTTTCGGTTTAATTAATAATCAAGTTTCTGCGTGTTAATTTGGGCTCAGTTTTAGGACATCTTATAAGAGGCGAGAGAAGTTTAATGTAACTTACTAGGTGATAGAGGAGATCTACAACATCTTCACCTGATTTGGAACCTCAGCTTACTTATTCCCGCCGCTAGCGTCGGTGCATGAAGATTTATAAACTTCCGCATATGTCATTCCAATCTCGCTACACGAATAGCAAAGCATCATTAACATTTTTGGTGGTTCACTTATATTTGAATTCGTAGGTTCGCAAACACTGAGATTGATCTCCAATCGAAAGTGACAACCATCAATTTCGAATAGCTATAATATAAATAGTCTGTTGCTATCTATATGGCAGGATACTAATGCCACATAATTGGTTGATATCAGTAAATAATGGATACGTTACCTAGTCACAGTGCCTGGTCCTACAAAACTAGGTCCGTGGACACAGAGATAATCAATCACGTGCGGGATATCATATCATACGCTTATATTTTGCGACAATTTTTACCATTAAACATGCATCAAAATGCCTTCTTGTGTATTCAACCAGTGTTATAATCACTCTAGGGAAAAATAAAACACACACAAAGGCGACCGATTGGCTATCGAGTCACTAACATCGTGGCTACTAGGTGGTAGAGTTCTGCATTGTCTCGCCCGGGTCTGGTACCACCGCCTTACCTATTCCTGCCGCAATAACGTCAGTACTTGTTGCTGTCGTGTTCTGGTTTGGAGGGTAAGGTAGCCGGTAAACTGGCATTAGACCTCGCCACAAGATAGCAACCCACCATTAACATCTTTGGTGTCTATAGGCGATGGGTGACTCTTTCCATCAGGAGACCCATCTGCTTGTTTGCTATCTTATGGTATAAAAAAAAAACACGGGATTTTTTTCCAATTGTAGTACGGCTAAAACAATTTGTTTGAAAATAAGATTAAAGAATTGTTTGGTTGGCCATGTTTGTGAGAATGAGATAGTATAATACAAAAGTAAGTGAGAAAAACGTAGTCTGCTACGTTCGTCGCATCACTTTGCGCTCGGCAGACCGGGCCTAGGTTTAGCGTTTGCGATGTTAGAGCGTAACGTATCTTCCTTTTTAATATATTAATGTCTTATTATTTTCTTGTCTTGTTCTTTTATTTTAAGTACCATACATATACACACAATTATCCAAAATTAATCGACAAGTTTCACTTTCTAAAGTATCTTCAGGACGTTATATTCCTTAAAGAATATTACATCCTATTTCGTAATACTATTACGTTGTAATATAAAGTACGTGTTAAAGAAGATGACCTTGTGTCAGGTGCCCCATAGACCTACAATAATATTGCGCAATACTTTTATTGTGCAATAATATTGAATACCCCCTTGATTCCAAATGTTGAAAAAATTCACTCCAAAAATTGACAAACCAGTCTCAACAATATTTTCATGCGAGCAACATGGCTGACGACGAAGTTTTGGCGGCAACCATGTTGGTGATATTGTTAAATAAATCTCCATACAATTCTATACACTCAAGTAAAAATTCCCGTTCTTTATCTTTTATAGCATTTTTGCTCGCTATTTTGCTTAAATTTACGACACGACCATACATTAAATACAGTGACTGACCGAACGCGATCGCTCCAAACTCTGAAGTGAAAAGTATTGTGCAATATTAAGCCCACACAGATCAAAAAAAAAAAATATTGCGCAATAAAAATTAAACCCGCTCAATCTTTCATGCAATCATTGTGCAATCTTCAATATTAAACCTAAACGGTCAATAACAATACTTAATATTGCGCAATATTATTGTACGTCTATGGGGCGCCTTAGTCCGAGCATCTTCTGAAAAATAGACTAAATGCCGTTTCATCAGGCGGTTTGTAAGATTCGAACGATTGGTAAAGCGAGTCACTACCATCGTGGCTACTAGAGGGTAGATTTCTGCATTATCTCGCTCGTGTCTGCTACCTCCTATTTAATCCTGCCGCAATAGCATTAGTGCTTGTCACTGTCGTGTTCCAGTTTGGAGGGTAAGGTAGCTGGTAAACTTACGCATGTGCACATGGCATTAAGAACCCGTCACAAGGATAGCAACGCTATATTAACATCTTTGGTGTCTATAGACGATGGTTGTATCTTTCCATTAGAAGAGCCACCTGCTCATTTGCTATCTTATGATGTAAAATAAAGTTTGATTGATTTAAGATATGTATGAATATATTATATATATATATACATATATATATATATATATATATATATATATATATATATATATATAATATATTCATACATATATATATATATATATATATATATATATATATATATATATATATATATATATATATATATTATATATATATATATATATATTATATATATATATATATATATATTATATATATATATATATATATATATATATATATATATATATTATATATATATATATTATATATATATATATATATATATATATATATATTATATTATTATATATATATATATATATATATATATATATATATATATATATATATATATATATATATATATATATATATATATATATATATATATATATATTTATCTGCCCTGTTGGTCGAGTGGTTAGCGACATTAACTACGCAATTGACGGGGCTCGGGTTCGATCCCCGACGGGGACAAGCATTTGTGTGATGAGCATAAATGTTAGTATTTCCGGGTTCGGGTGTTAATTATGTATGTAACAGTATTTATATATGTATTTCTATGTATTAGTATCGTTGACTAACACCTATAATACAAGCAAGTATTTGCTTACTTTAAATGTTCAACGGGCATATTTAGTTTTCTTTTAGAATACACAATATTTGGTTTTAATAAATTTGCATAGATTAGAATCCTGATTTTAAATTGCATCGGAGGCATCGAGCGCCTGCCTGTTGCGTCGAAGCTCTACGGCGTAGCCGTAGCAGTTATCTTACGGTAGCCGTCGTTTCCGCTCGTAGCTCGCGCTCCGACATCGCGTAACCTACTTTTTCAGCGATTTCTAGCGTAAATTCATTTTTATGTAATCGCTTTTTGATCACTTGATTTCGTGATTTTTAATGGAGTTAGTTTGGAACTTTTTTCAGACATGATTTTTTTGTGTTGGTGTTTATTAATTTGGTAAGTATATTGTTTTAAAATTGTTATATACTGCATCGTTTGAACTAACTTTTTGAAACATTTTATTTATTTATACTATTTATTAATATATCAGCAATTTATTGCACTTTACGTTTTAATTTTTTAAATGGTATTACCGAACCAACTAAACTGAAAAAATTTACATTTAAATTTGAATTTTTAAATAACAAAATAAAAAATATACGTTGTGTTTAAATTAAACAATGTAATAACTCATTTAATATTGCGTATATTTGTAGGACTGCTATACATAATTCATAATTTAACAGCATAATTACGATACTATAAAGCACAGTTAATTAAAACTTTAATGATTACAAATGTTGCCAGGGATAGCATGTACCTGTCGTGATTCATTCTCATTATATTTTGTTAACTATGTAAAGTTTATTACGTTACATTATATACAAAGGTAATTGTTTTATAAGTTTTCTACGCCCAAACTTACTCCCACACTTAATACTTTTTATTACGGAAAAATAGATTATTCTCGCGGGAAACGACATAAAAATTAACGATGTCGTCTATATTTTTTTTTATTGCTATATTATCATATTTTTTATTAATTATAAATATTTAGTTATATCTAAGATATCTCCATGGCAGATTATTCCCTAAATATCGCAAAAAGACAAAACCAACTGCAATGAGAAATATGTATAAAAATTAAATAACACAGATATTTTAGCAACGCATATATGTAGGTATAAATAAAACTAATAGATATAATTTATTGAAATTTAATTTTCTTCCCAGTTCAAAATTAGAGATGCGCAACTACGACAAAATTCACAATATCACCATCTAAAATATATAATATTCAAAAACAAAGCCGTGTTATTTAAACTATTTATAAATCATTGAATGGCTGATCTGCTTTTTATGATTATTATGTTGCATTTTAACAGACTTCAAAAAAAGGAGGAGGTTCTCAATTCGGCCGGTATATTTTTTTTATCTATGTACACCGATTACGCCGAGGTTTCTGAACCGATTTCCGTTATTCTTTTTTTGTTCGATGCGGAATAGTTCCTAATTGGTCCCATAAAAATTTGATTTATATAGGCCCAGTAGTTTTTATTTTATGAGCATTTTTTATTTATTTTACCTATGCGGATGTCTGAAATCAAATCTCGCAAGTAAATTTGATCCGTTTCCCGGTTACCGATTGAGCTGAAATTTTGTATACGTATGTAAATTGGATGACAATGAAAACTATGAGATAGACCTGATCTGATGATGGATTTGGAAGGTGATCACAGGAACTCAGTAATTAAATGGTTAAAAATCGTTTAATGACAAGACTCTATCGAGTTTGGGCTCATTTGATTCGTGTTGACGAGGACTTTGGTACTTGGTGGTAACTAGGACCCTCTAGGGTCTGATGATGAAGCCAGAAGTTGGCCATAGGAGCTCAGTGATTAAATTTTAGAACTCTATCATGTTTGGGCTCGTTTGATCGATGTTGACGAGCACCTTGGTGCTTAGTGGTAACTAGTATCCTCCAGGGTCTGATGATGAAGCTAGAAGGTGACCATAGGAGCTCAGTAATTAAATGACAGAACTCTATCGAGTTTGGGCTCGATCGATTAGTGTTGACGAGCAATTTGATGCTTGAAGATAACTAGGATCCTGCAGGGTCCGATGATGAAGCCAGAAGGTGTCCATAGGAGCTCAGTAATTAAATGACATAACTCTATCGTGATTGGGCTCGTTAGATTTGTGTTGACAAGCAGTATGGTGCTTGGTGTTAACTAGGATCCTGCAGGGTCCGATGATGAAGCCAGAAGGTGGTCATAGGAGCTCAGTAATTGAATGACAGAACTCTTGCAAGTTTGGGCTCGGTTGGTTGGTATTGACGAGCACGTTGATGCTTGGTGGTAACTAGGATCCTACAGGGCCCGATGATAAAGCCACAAGGTGGCCGTAGGAGCTCAGTAATTAAATGACTCAATTCTATCAAGTTTGGGCTCATTTGATTCGTGTTGACGAGCACTTTGGTGCTTGGTGATAACAAGGATCCTCCAGGGTCCGATGATGAAGCCAGTAAGTGGCCATAGGAGCTCAGTACTTAAATAACACAACTTTATTGAGTTTGGGCTCGTTTGATTCGTGTTGACGAGCACTTTGATGCGGGTGGTAACTAGTTATAAAAGGAACTACTCTTGACTTAAGCCTTTGTTCTACGTCTGTCAAGTCGGTCAATTCAGGAGGAAAAGACATAACTTTCATGTTCTTCCAGTAGGCCTGAAAAGGAACTTTTCTTTTATGGTAGTCGAGCAACGGTAGCTACTCCGGAAGGAAATCAAAACGTGCTGTGGCTAATGACGTCTGTTGTTTAGGATATAATAATTTCTTACATATTGTACATGGTACTTCAGCATATTGACTTATGGTGATTATAAAATTACGCTCACTCATTGAACGAGGTCTTTTTGACATCTGACGCGCTGCCGCTAGTCGGTTCTAACGTTGCTGAGCAGACTTGGTTGCTGTATGGTTTCGTATCTCTTCTAATCTATGAACTCTCTGCTCAGCGGACTCCTTCGCTAAACGCTCCTTAATAAGACCAATGCTATGAGCCTTCTGCTCGGCAGATTCGTTCGCTAGACGCTCATTGATGAGACCAAGTCTATTAGCTCTTTGCTCAAAAGACTTATTCGCTAGACGCTCTTGGATCTTACCGAGTCTAGAATTATACTGTTCAAAATTTTCTTGACCTTAGCATGATTTCATATATGCTTTCATTGCCAATAAACGTTTTTCATGATCTTTAATAGTCTCACAAGAACGTAACATTGTGCTTCGCAGAGCGTTTTTACGGAGACGACTACTTCTATCCGTTCCGGTTTCTTGAGATCTATGTTTGTTACGTTGCGCAGCATCTGTTGTAGGTATACCCAAAAATGGTTGACAATACAACAATACACTAAAAAGTATTAAATAAAAATAACTGCGTTAAAAAAACCGACTTTAAATACTAAAAAGTAAAAAATAATAAAGATTTAGTATTAATTAAATACTGCCTATTATTTATATGTGCTATTTACTAATAGGTTTGAAGTCGGTGCCAAGCCTTAAACGAATATTAATATTTTAATCACTAAAATGAATATGAGAAAATTAATACAATGAAATGCCTACCTTAAAGATTAAGATGCGTAAATATACCTTAGAAAGAAGAATTAAATGTTAATATTATAAGCAGCTTCAATCAATACTATATAATAATAATAATTTAAAATTTACACCATATTATAATGGTAGAATATGTTGGTAGCTTGATTAAATTTTAACAACTTGTAACAGCCATATTCTTGCAAATAAATATTTTCTTTCTTTGAAAAATTTTATATAAGTATTCAACGACGTCTGCCCGCGCGTGCGTGTCAGATTGGCTTGGCACCGACTTTAAACCTATTAGTAAATAGCACATATAAGTAATAGGCAGTATTTAATTAATACTAAATCTTTATTATTTTTTACTTTTTAGTATTTGTCGGTTTAGTCGGTTTATTTTAACGCAGTTATTTTTATTTCCGTTTCGAATAGTAGAAAAAATATAAAAATGTTGGAAAAATCATAGAAAAAAATTATAGTGACTTTAGTTTAATATAAACTTTGATGACGTTTATTTTTTTATTACATTTGTCGGTGGATATAACTCAGTTATTAAATAACACAACATATATTAACTCACCGGCTCAGCTACTTATGTATAAAAGACTACTATTCACCTGGAAATAGGCAGATTTGCAGCTCTATAACATCACATTATGATGAATTTCAAATGATACATTTTCAAAGATTTTATACAGGGTTACTTCTAAAATACCAGCGACCTCGCAAGACTAAATACCGCACATTATAAACAACAACATTTGTTCTGTGACTTTTGACATAACTCAATACATTAAATAAAAATGATTTTTTAAGTTTTCATTGTCCTGTCGTGATATTTCTAACTCTTCATTCGGATGCGCTGCTAGTAGTAATAATATTAACACTTTCCTACCTAATCTTTGCGATATACGTAGAGTTAAGAACGTTTAAGCGAAAAATTTTATTCATATTAAATTTTGTATGAAAGTAAAATCCAACAAATCATCAAAAGTGGTAGAACAAATGTTGTTGGATATGATGTTAGCTACCTAGTCCTGCGAGGTTGCTGTTGTTTTAGAGGTAACCCTGTAGATTCAAGAAAAAATTTCTAAGAAAACATTTTACAAACATGGATTGAAACCTAGGGTATATAACCCCTGGATACATAAATAATAATAATAAATATTCACGGGACAAATTACACTTACTGATCTAACCCCAAAGTAAGCTAATTATTTGCTTGTGTTATGGGTGTTAGTCAACGATACTATTACATAGAATTACATATATAAATACTAGAATATATTTAATAAACACCCAAACCCGGAAATACAAACATTTATGCTCATCACACAAATGCTTGTCCCCGTCGGGGATCGAACCTGAGCCCCGTCGATAGTCAGTGTCGCTAACTACTCGACCAACGGGGCGGTCAATCCAAAAACATAGTCTATACCTTTATAATCAGAAGCAAGTACAATGTAATAACTTTGTAATTTTATATAAAAATAATAATCTGCCTCGTGGGTTTTGAGTTGATCTCTTCGGTTTAAATCATGAGGTTCGACCTTTTTAGTTTCAATTTAGAGTTTTTCTCAAAAAATCTTCATCGTAGTTCGAAGTATGTTATCGTTAATATGTCGGCAAAATGCGGTACATTTAAATTCTTAGTGAGATATGGTTCGCGCAATGGTTCTTGTGTTTTCAACTTACTAATTTAAAACTATCACTCGTTTTATCAGTCAAAAATTTAAAAAAGAAACTTAACAATAAAAGACAAGGTTAATTTTTTGCAAATATTGGCAAATATTTGGCCAAAAATATTATAAATAAAAATAAAACTACGGAAATGGAAATAGGGGTATAATTAACTACTCAAACCATGCTAAATCATTTGCCCCAATACCAGTGTACGAAGAGGTACATTGTGTATCAATTCTCTAAAATTGAGTTCGGCTTGGGATGGTATTATAGCTAGAACTTAAAACGGTACAATCGACTCTACCTCATCTATTTTTCTAATTTGCAACATGTGCATATTTCCGAATACTTTAAAGAAATCTGTTGTTATTCCAATATTCAAGTCAGGTGACAAGAGTGGTATATTCTATTAAAAACCGAATTAATAGACTACTCATAATTATGCCAGACAGTTCGTTTAAGGCAAAAAATTGGCTATATTTGTCACTAGCATCGTGACACATAGGTGTTACTTTCTTAACCTTTCATCCGGGTATATGATACGAGTACCATCACCTTACCTATTCCTGTTTCAATTGCGTCATTGCCTGTCATTGTCGTGTTCTAGTTTAGGAAGTGAGCCGGTAGACTTATGCATGTAGTATTGACATCCTGCTACTTGAATAGCAACGCATCATTAATATCTATAGGAGATGATTTCTGTTTCCATAATGAGAGCTATCTGCCTGTATGCTGTCTAATGATATAACACGAAAATTCGCTTTACTTAAGAAACTTAACCTCGAGGTCTTATGCATGTGGCATAAGACCTCGCCACAAGATAACAACGGACTATTCTATCTATATCTATATTTTTGGTGTCTATAGGCGATATTTACTCTTTCCATCAGGGGACCCATCTGTTTCTTTGCTATCTTATGACATAAAAAATGTATCAAGTGGTAATAAATGCTGTGTTATTTGTTTGCCCTATTTTTGAAACCGGCTATTTGAAGCGTACGTGTATGTTTGTAGACTACCTAAAATACTGAAATGAGCTGAACGTGACTTTGAAAGCCTGTTTTATAATGATATCTATAGAAAGGTAAGAAGGATTTTAATCAACATATTAAAATGCCTAACTTTTCTATAGAGTGGATAAACAATATTTGTCTCAAAACGTGTGTGCTAATTGAACTGTACACAATTATTATTTCGAAGCAATCACATCAAAACGATTATATTTATTTTAAAGTATATTACGGGAGCATATTGATAGTTGTTAACAATATAATCTAAAAATATAAAGTATTAATGAATCTGAAAAACCAATTACTGTTCGTTATATAAATCAATTACTGTTCGTTAGTCTCGCTAAAACTCGATAACGGCTAGACCGATTTGGCTAATTTTGGTTTTAAAATATTCATTGGGGTTCAGATTAGGTTTAAAAGGTGAAAAAATGTAGAAAAAAACGGAAAAGTAGGCACAAATCTGGCAGTACAAAGTTTGCCGGGTCAGCTTGTAAAGAATAAAAAAACTTTTTAAAGTCAAAGGTTTTTGTATCATTACTTCCCTGTTTAAGATAGCATGTTAAACTAACGACATTGGCAATCAAAAAGAACAAACAACATAGTAATTACCTAGGCGATAAACCCATAAATCATTAAAAATTGGAGTGTTTGAAGACGTAACATTACTTACTCTGGTAAACTCGTAAGAGTAACAAGGATTATTATATTTGTAAATATTATAAACTTTTTGCTCATTTCCGAAAGAAAGAAAATAATGGTAAATTTGAAAGAATAAAGGTGTTATAACTTGTACAGTATACCTACATATTTTACCCAATATGGTGTAGAAATATTTAACATTTGACAACTTTGTAAGTCTTTTATAAGTATAGACCCGAATAACTTAAAATTTAAATAAATTAATTACGTTTTTTATAATTATTATACAATAAAAGAATTTTAATATTAATATTTCAGTTTATTAGCAAACAAATCATTTCCATTATAGTAAGATTTGTATAGTAGTAAATCAAATAACTGTTTGCGGAATTTATAAAGATTTAAGATTACCAGCAATATGATTGTTTACTAATACTAACTTTAATAAAAGGAAAGTAATTAGTGAAATTGAATTTACACGAAGCACTAAAGTTTAATTCGAATAATGAAAACACGTACAAACTCACGAGAATTCATAATGAGAATGATACGTGGAGTATATGTACATAGTTGTCGAATATAACTAAATAAACTGTAAGTAATGAGGAAAACGTATTAAGAAGATTAAATTTAAAAATCGCCTTTGAGGGCTAGTGGTCCGGTGTTGACGTTGACCATATGAGGCCCCAAGTTCGCTTCTCAGGTCGGGAAATTGAAAATTTGTTTTTTTCAGTTTGCTGATAAAAACAATGTTGCCCGGAATTGGATAAGTGCCCGCTTGGCAATAGGCTTGTCACCTATCACATTGTGGGACCATTTTCTTTGGCTAATCGTAGGTGCACTTGTTCCACATAATAGTTTCAAAAAATAAGACACTTTTTTATATATATATCATAAGATAGCAAACAGCAGTTGGGCCTCCTGATGGAAAGATGTTAATGGTGCGTTGCTATTTTGTGGCGAGGTCTTATGCCACATGCATGAGTTTATCGGCTATCTTATCCTCCAAACCGGAACACAGGCAGGAATAGGTAAGGCGTTGGTACCAGACCCGGGCGAGACAATGCAGAACTCTACCACCTAGTAGCAACGATGGTAGTGACTCGATAGCCAATCGGTCGCCTTTTACGACCTGCCTGGCAGAACGGAAGTTGGCCTATTCTACAAAGGAGCCCGGGACCAACACGGGTAAATAGTCGTGAGATAAGGCGATGGTTGACTCTTTCCATCAGGGGACCCATCTGCTTGTTTGCTATCTTATGATATAAAACTAAAAATTGTTGGAAAATAATAGTAACAACACTATTTTTAATGACAAAGATGTTTTAGTATGTTTGGTAATTTTCGTGCAAAGCTTTGTAAAACTCATATTATTTGCTTATTACATATATTTTTTAATCCATTGTTACCCAATAATTGTCATGATTAGGTATATGACATAAAGAGTTTAGAGAAAGTAGGAAACTCTTGCTTCTCTGCTTTTCTGTGAAGATCAGACACCTTTAAAAGAATAGATTATTTCATTCAGAAGCTTACCTAGTCAGCATTACGACAAATAGTTGCTGGAGATTTGCGGCAGTGTTTCGCATACATTTGGGTAAACTTGCGCTTTAAAACAAGTAACCATGCGTAAAGTTCCTCGCACGGTTCAGCACACCAAACGTCTTTGATGCTAATTTCTAAATAAGACTGGTTTGAAATAACTCTCTGCAGATCATTATTTCTAAAAATGAAAAATGATAGGTGTAAATGAATATATTTCTTCTACTGTAGTCATAACTTTGAAAAAGTCACAGAAATAATATATTTTTTACCCATGAAAAGGCAGCAAGCAAGCAATTAAATTAAGAGAAAAATCGAGAAATTATTTTCAACAAAGTTGTTGATAGTTTTTATGATGATTATGGAAACAATGGCCCTTAGACGTTAATATATTGTTATTAAACTGTTGTTGCCCGATCTGAAACTGACTGCAAGTGCAAGTGAATTTATTTTATGCAATTTTGTGTTACTTAAGCTGTTTGCTAACTTAATCTGCTGATGGATCAGCAAGCAGGTTGACAGATAGGTGATATTATGAACATTAACTCTAAATTAAAACTATAATAAAACTCTCACAAATTCCTTTATCGCCACCTTCCTTCTTCACCTACATCATTACATTGACCGCCCCGTTGGTCGAGTGGTTAGCGACCCTGTCTACGCAAGCAACGGGACTCGGGTTCAATCCCCGACGGGGACAAGAATTTTTGTGATGAGCATAAATGTTTGTATTTCCGGGTTTGGGTGTTTATTATGTATGTAAAAGTATTTATATATGTATTTCTATGTATTAGTATCGTTGACTAACACCCATAACTCAAGCAAATAATTTGCTTACTTTGGGGTTAGATCAGTCAGTGTAATTTGTCACGTGAATATTTATTTATTTATTTATTTATTTGCCGAGCAAAACATGAACAGACCCGTGATCTTCGAATAGGGATTCTACAGCATCGGATAAAGGTTTTATTGGTATTATATTCATCCTTTAGGTAGGCAAATTATCACAAAAAAAATTATTTTACATGTGCCGATACCACAATGTATTTATATACCAACCCCACAAATCCTTAAAAAAATGCTAAGCAAAGTGCACTTTATAAAGGCTATCAAATTTCACCAGCCTTATCAAATCCAAAATAATTGCAAACAAATTAAAACGCAATCAAAAACACAAAGTAAAACTTTCGGGGGTCGGCTTAAATTCTTCAAAAAGTGTTTGAAAAGGAACAAATGATGGAGTTTCATCAAGCGCCATCAATGGACCCTTCAATTATAACTTTGGAACTTACCATAGAAACATATATTCTTACGAAACAAAACTAAAAAAATATTTTTCCGGAATGAAAATTGCACACAAGTGGTCACATTTCATCAAATCCATCAGATATTTTTACGTAATGGAGTAAATCAAGTAACTCATTCACAATATCATTAGAATAACATTTCTCTATAAAATAAAATTTATGTTATTACAAGAAACTTGCGTTATTATCGCGGCGATGATCAAACGATTATTGAGAAAATAATTGTAGATTGACTTCAAGGGCAGAGAGTTTTCTTACAATATTTTTTATCGTACCTAACAAAACATTATATAATTTAATAGCGTAATAATATTTTCTCATTTCATCGGTCCTAGAACTTTTTGGATGTTTCAAGTTTGCTAAAATTTTCTTTATCGCCTCCGTGGTGTAGTGGTCCGGTGTCGGAGTTTACCAAATGAGGTCTCAGGTTCGATTCCCGGATCGGGCAATTCAAAAATGTGTTTTTTCAGTTTTCTGACAAGAACAACGTTGCCTGGAATTGGAAAAAGTGCCTGGTTGGTGATAGGCTTGCCACCTATCACATTGTGGGTGTAGTATCTCCGGCAAATCGTGGATGCACTTGTTGTACCTCTGCCTACCTCTTCGGGGATACGGACGTGAAGATACTTAAGTTTGCTAAAACAATTCTTCCCTTTGCTCATGATTATTGGTTTCATCCCTCAAGTTTTATTTTATCATAGGATAGGAAATAAGTAGAATAATCCTTCTACATAAACTAAACTAGAATAACCTTTCTTCTTTCTCCTTCTTCTTCTTCTTATTTCTCCCGTGAAACAGCTTTGCTGTGTTTCGAAGAGAAGAGTAAGTGTAATTACTGACACCGACACTTAACATCTTATGTCTCAGGATTAATGGTGGTTAATATAACGCATAGCGTTAAATTATAGCACGCTATGTATACTCAACGTATAGCGTACGCTCTTTAGAATCGCATTCGGCGCTATAACATAACGCCATGCTATATACCTAGCGGCTAGCGTAGGCCGTAGTTATAACATTATAACTTACGAAGTTACAAACTACATGATCTAACGAGTAACGTGCTATACCGTAGACGCTAGACGTTATAACATAGTTTATAGCGTTATAGCTCTTAGTCATCGCTCGCTGTATGACTTTGTGATAAGTCACGAGCTATCTCGGCCGGCTCGTGTGATCAGTGTTACACGTTACAATATAGTCTATAACGTACCGCGCTAGAAAAATATAGCTTATAGTCTATGATGCGCTATCATTAAATAGTTTATTTGAACAATTCTACTCAGGATAGGCAACGCATTAATAAATTACCTGAGTTATTTCCAGGTAAACATGATTATGTTCATTGGCGGCCGCTTATCATCAGGTGGCATATCTGCCAGTTAGCCTATCTAACTAACATAAAAAAACGGTATTAGTTCGGGCCCCTTTTAAAGAATAAAAAAATTTGTTCTGCCACGTAGTTTCTCAGAGGTAAGATACTTTAACATGGGGCGCTTCGATATTTCCATGTCATTGTTTCACTACATTCCAATATGAAAACTCATAGATGATATATGGGTGATTCCATTCTAACTGTGATATAATGTCAGTACCGTGTCATGTCCATTTCTAGAAGTTATTTATAAATTGTTAGTTTTTTTTGTCGTAAACGTTATAATTTATGAGGTAATTAGTCTAAATCATTTATTACGACAAAAAAACTAACAATTTATAAATAAATTCTAGAAATGGTTATGACACGGTACTGTAACGGCGCCCGACGACTATTCAGCCGGACGTGTTACTTAGGGGACGATATCCCTTTTTTTATTCAGGGAATCCTTCTTTAAACTCGCTTGGCAGCTTGAGGTACTAATGAGAAGCAGGATTTTCCAGGTTTCTCTAATAAATAGACTTTCGTAATGTATCTTCTTTTATTTTCGTGGGACGTCTGTCCCTTGTCACATTACAAACTCGACTTTTTTTAAACAATTCCATTCTACTTTCGAAAACAGACAAAGCTGCCAGTACGTAACACCATAAAGGTGTTACATCAGCTACCCCCCAAGGTGGGAGCAGCTGAAACTGGTGGGGCATTTGTCTCCCTTCATATAGCCTACCTATCCCTAACCTGATTGCCCTACCTACGAGGGGAAGGTACATTTTGGTGGGACTGTCTTTTCCTAAAAGATAGTTTGCCCCATGTGTGGTTCTGTTCATCATCACCACACCATGGCGCAAACTTTGGTCTCCCAAAACCCCTGTAAAAGAGAGACCACAGTCCCCTCACCTAACCTATCCTATCGCAAACATTTTTTTATTTTATTACATTTTAGCCTGAAGGGCTCTAGCTGTATAAGAGATGATAAGAGATGGAAAGGCATAACAATTCAAACTTCTTTTCTTTGGTGGACCAAAAGAAAAAAGATTGAAGTATTACTTCCTCTCAACATCGAGCTCGCCCCAATATATAGACCACGATCATAAATATTCCTTACTCTGAACCATATTAATACCATCATTATATTGTCTCCCATGACTATCTGAGTTCATGTATATCCTATACAGATATCCTTTGTGTCGACTATGTCGTACTACAAAGTTGAACTCTCCTTCAAAAGACTTTCAACCCTTAACCTATACTGACTCTTTCGACCTCATACTAAGGCGGCTCAGTCCCTAATATACATTATACCCCATAAGACTTTATTATTGAACGGAAGAACTTGAGAGGAATACATTGCTATTGGAAATAGGACATTTCTTCATTTAATATTCTTTTGGTCATCTTTTTTCTTTTTGGCTTCGGTCCATCATCACAGCATTGGTTGAGCCCCATCATATTACATGAAACAAATACAAGTATTAGTATTCTCATATATAAGCCCAAACAAAAGTAATGGTCTAACATGTAACAATTATTTATTACAATGAATGACTATAAGTACACTATATATTTTTTACATACGTACATGAAATGCCTTCAACCTATTTATATGTACAATATCTCTATATCTCCTATTGCTTAACTTCGTAATTACATAATTTACATTAGATATTCTTTCCACTATTCTGAACGGCCCTTTATATAACCTACATAATTTCAAACTCCTATTGTCCACCCGTCTTGGTGTATAAACTAATACTAATTGTTCCGGTGAAAAGTCCTTTACTTTAGCCCTTTTGTCAAAATATCTCTTTTGCCTAACTTGTGCCCTTCTAATATTTTGTATTGCCTTCCGGACTAACGTACTTTGTAAATTATGTCTCTCGGCAAAATTTACTTCTCGGTTTTGACTATCCCTGTTTACCCCCATGTCGCTTTGGAATATCGGTTCCCTAGCGTACATCATCATATATGGTGAAACTTTAGTGGTTGATTGTTTGCTAGTGTTATATGAATGACAAACTAATGGCACAAATCTACACCCTTCATCACATTTTACAACAACATTTTCACTCTTTCGCGTGTCCGCGCACCCCTTTTTCATATCATTTTTACCTCTATATAATTCGTATGAATTATTGCGATCACTCTTATTTTCTCTGAAATTAAACATATTAGTCTTTATATTTTCCTTCGTATTCATTTTTGACGTCGCAGTCAATGAATACGAAGACTTTATGTCAGCTCGTTTTATAATATTACATATATTGCGCATGTTGTTATGGCAACTATCTCTATTATTTGCAAACTGTCTAAAGCTATTTAAATTAAAATTTACAAAAAACTTTTTATCTATACACAAATAACCCTTTTTACAGTAAATAACTACATCATATCTATTAAGGAAATCCTGCCCCAGGATCATTTCATACCCAATATTATTTATAATCACCATGTCGTTGGGGAAGACCCTTGCATTAATGAGGAGATTTACTCTCGCCTCACCAACGACTTTTAGTGTAGACCCTGTAACAGATTGAATTTTATCTCTGCTATATGGAACACTGGCTCCATACGGCAGATTTAATTTTTTTGCTAAACTCGCGGACATACATGAGACATTTGCCCCCGTGTCTATTAAAGCGAGACATTCCTGTCCCCTAAGAAGATACATTACGAAAGTCTATTTATTAGAGAAACCTGGAAAATCCTGCTTCTCATTAGTACCCGGCGCCTCCACCAACTTGTAACGGCGCCCGACGACTATTCAGCCGGACGTGTTACTTAGGGGACGATATCCCTTTTTTTATTCAGGGAATCCTTCTTTAAACTCGCTTGGCAGCTTGAGGTACTAATGAGAAGCAGGATTTTCCAGGTTTCTCTAATAAATAGACTTTCGTAATGTATCTTCTTTTATTTTCGTGGGACGTCTGTCCCTTGTCACATTACAAACTCGACTTTTTTTAAACAATTCCATTCTACTTTCGAAAACAGACAAAGCTGCCAGTACGTGAAGCTGCCAGTAGTGACATTTAAGTGATATATTGTAAGTTTTCTGTAAGTCGCAAGTTATATTATATGAAAATAATGTTGAAATATGTTTATAATTTTCCAATAAGCACAAAAATTTCATAAATTAATTATTAATTAATGACCTGTGAGAACAAACAATACAGGACATTGAATATCACAGTTAGAATGGAATCACCCATATAACCTTCTATTAGCGTTCCGTACCTGAAAAGGAAAAATGGGAACCTTATAGTATCAGTTGGTTGTCCATTTTCAGATATTTTATTGATTCAGGCGTTACTTTGCGGAAATCCATTATTAAAAAGGTGAAATTAATTAAATTTGCTATTATCCGCGAACCGTTCTATGTATCCTCCGTGATGGTACCGAAAAGAGAGACGTCGGTTTAATAAATAGATAAGACTCACCGATGGTTCCGATCGAACGAAGACCCCAGCGGCACACTTATCCGCCCACATCCACCACACTTTTACAACCAAGACCACGCCGGCACCAATCACAAAAGCACACAGTTCATGTACGTACTCAACACACGTTTCACTTCGAAACCGAAGCATCTTCAGGAGAAACGAACACTACCTCACTCTACGCGAGTGTAAGTAATACTGATTCGCGCCAGTGTTTGACACGCTTTTTATTCTATTCGCAATGTGTGGCCAGCCCAAACGCTTTTTTGTAACAGGGGTGAATTTGAATTTGAAAATGTCCATTTTCAGTTGAAACTATCCTATGTCTTTTCTCGGGTCTCAAAATATATTGATACCAAATTTCATCCAAATCAGTTCAGTGAATAGGGATAAGGAAGAGACAGAGAGACATAGTTACTTTCACATTTATAATATTAATATGAATTTCACATAAAAATACAAGTTTGTACTTAACCTTCGGTATGTGGGTACAACTCGCACGTGGCCATTTTTTTTCTATCATATAGTCTACAAAATCCAATAGATCCTAACGACCTTAGAATCTTGTAAAAGCCGGCTGAGTTTTTTCCGCTGGATCTTTACAGTATGGGGCCGCTATACGGATTTAAAAAAAATTGCAGTAGCTAGAAAAAAAATTAACGCATCAAATATCTTTTTTTATATCATTAGAAAGCAAACAAACATATTATGGTTCTTCTGATATAAAGAGAAACCATCGTCTATAGACACCAAATGTGTTAAGTAATATTAGCAATGGCGAGGTTTAAGCGCCACACACATGAGTTTACCGGCTTCCTTACCCTCATAAACCAGACACGACAATAACAAGTATTGACGCTATTGCGGCAGGAATAGGTAAGGAGGTAGTACCACACCCCCAGGTGAGAGGTTGCAGAGAGGTTGCAGAATTCTACCACCTACCCTACCCTTTTCGCCGTGTTGGTCCCGGCGTCCTTTGAAGAATAAGCCAACTGCCGTTCTGCCAGGCAGGTCGTAAAAGGCGACCGATTGGCTATCGAGTCACAACCATTGTGGCTACGAGGTGGTAGAGTTTTGCATTGTCTTGTCCTTGTCTGGTATTACCGCCTTACCTATTCCTGCCGCAATAGCGCCAGTGCTTGTCACTGTAGCTGGTAAATTTAGGCATATAATATTAGACCTCGTCACAAGGTAGCACCACACCATTAACATCTTTGCTGTCCATAGTCGATGGTTGATTCTTTCCACCAGGAGACCTATCTGCTTGTTTGCTATCTTATGATATATAAAAAATCGGCCAAGTGCAAGTTGGACTCGCGCACGAAGGGTTCCGTAGCATCATCTTTAGAAAATACGAATACACGTTTATGATATGGGGACCTTTTTTTATTTTTATTATTTGTTGTTATAGTGGCAACGAAAATACATAATTTGTGAAAATTTCAGCTTTCTAGCTATCACGGTTTATGAGATACAGCCTGAGGCTTAGTTATAGAATACCCTTTTATCTTTTAGGTACGGAACCCAAAAAAAACTAGTAATCACGATGATTGTGACAAGTGTAGCCAATCGGTTGTGTTATCAACCGCGCTTGATAACTACTAGCCGGCCAGATGTGCGGCACACCTGTGTTATGACGTCATAATAAAATAGATAACGAATGGTATAAATAAGCGGGGACATCATGTTTTCGATTCATTGTAATTCTATCGTTTGTTGAGGGCGTTACTCTGCCCGAAATTATATTGTGCGTGTAAAAGTGATTCAAGTGTTTTATTCGGCCAAACTGCTTCACGTTAATAGTTGCCTTTTCTGACTTGTCTGACAGGACAGCAGGTGGTCTATTTTTCAAAGGGGGGCCCTTTGAAAAATAGACCACCTGACTAACATGAAGGAATGTGTAAAGTCATAAATAATAATAATAATTAATAACACTGGACAAATAATATGAATTGATCTAACTCCAAAGTAAACAAACTATTTGCTTGTGCTATGGGTGTTAGTCAACGATACCAACATATAGAAATACACATAAATACTGTTACATACATAACAAACAACTGAACCCAGAAATATAAACATGTATGCTCATCCCACAAATGTTTGTCCCTGTCAGGAATTGAACCCGGGTCCCATCGATTCGTAGTTATGTTCGTTAACTGCTCCACCAGCGAGGCGGGGAGTTAATTTACAACTTTTATTGCAATCATCCCCGTTTTATGTAACAAAGATTTTATCAAGCTAATATTTGCTACATATTAGGTAGCGTAAAGTCGTAAAATCCATTTATAACATGCCAAAGCTGGAGCGAAACTTGAGCTATGACACGAATAGCAGCTGCTTTTATACAGTGTAAAATTAATTTTATAGATTATTACAATACTGTAAGCAGGGTCAAATTTTACATTGTTGGATAATTAACTGTATGTAAAAGTAGGTAGCTAAGAATTTATAACGTTATACTTTCGATATGTTTGCGTCACCGTGATTTGTGATGGTATATGATATTATGACGTCTTCTAGCGCTAGTTGGCGAACTAATCACAAAACAGCATGAAACGCGGCGGACCAATCACAAAACAGCAAACATATCGAGATTATAACGTTTTAAATCTTTGAGTAAGAGGCTAATTATATGTTTCGCGTTTCGTTATTAATACTAGCGATCGCCCTATCGACCATAGCTATATATACCATATAACCATAGCTAAACAATAAAATGTCTTATTTTTGAGAACCAACTTTAACAGTAAAGAAAATTGCTAACATGTGTGTATTATTATAGATTTATGTCACATGGGTATAGTGAGTATAATGAATGTATATAAAAACCCAAGATGCACAGTCCCGAACAAAACTGACACTCAAAACTGTCCCTGATTTCACATAAATAGTTATGGATACGACTAAAATAAATGTTTTTTCCTTGTCCAACCTTAAGCGCATGATTTATGGTTGTTTTTACATAGCAATGTAAAAAAATGACAGTGTCGCGATCGAATCGATTCTATTTGAAATGAGTGCAGCAGCCGTGCACGTGAATTATTAGTATATTAGGTTAAGGAAAATTCCAGTAAAATTACAGTTTAATAAACACATTTATTAACCGATGTGTGACTATCATTTAATCAACGTAATAGAAAATATAATTCTAAGGTATTATAAAATTCAGACTTTTGAAAATCGAAACATTAAAATCGATTCGTACATAATACAAAAACAATACGTTCGTAATACAAAAAAAGTATCGTTGGTTAGGTTTTTAAAAAATATTAGGTTTGTTAAAATAAGTTTTCGATTACTCCTTTGTAAAATATTAAACTAATTTTTGTTAGAGTCAAATAAATGTTCCCCACCCCTGCAGGCTAAATGGTTGTTTTTGGGGTTGGGGAAAAAATCATGTTAATATTAAATATAATGAAGTTAAAAGAAAAATTATCACGGCTTAGAAGCCTTTACAAGTTTTTGGGTAATAGTCAACCAACTTCTAAAATGTACACAAAGAAGTTTTTATAGGCGATGAACCTGTGGTGCGGATATAGATTTGTCATTAACGTTGAATAGCTTAAATGTTCATAGCATGAAACTATAAAAGCCCTCTTTTTAGTCCGTATTATTGTGATAGGCAACTTCGGAACTCTACATTGCGCGTGGCTCGACACGCTCTTTACCAATTTTTTAAGACAATAATTCGAACGGAGTAGTATGAGTTTTGGCAGATGAAGTTTACGATATTATATATAGTCGGTATTTGGTAAAACTCCATGTCAAAATTTATTAATATCTATATGCCTACTAGCTGACCCGGCAAACGTTGTTTTGCCTTACATAATAGGAATCCATAGCGGACAAACAGCGTGACACTTAATTTATATAAGTCTACGGGATTAAACTTTATATGGTGGTTAAGTGTTCTTAAATTTTCTAATTTTCCGCGCAATTTTCTTAATATTCTCTTTTATAAAAACCTTCTCCTTACAATTACAAATACAACAAAAAAAAATTACCGCAATTGGTCCAGCCATTCAGGCGTGATGTCGTGACCAAGGAAAATAGGGATTGATTTTTATATAGATTAATTCATGAAGTAGAATAGTGAACCCCCTTTCACAAAAATTATGCGAACGAAGAAGCACGAAATTTGGCACAATTCAACGTTTAAATGGGAAGTTTTCGCCGTGTTGGTCCCAGCCTTCTTTGTAGAATAGGCCAACTGCCGTTCTGCCAGGCAGGTCGTAAAAGGCGACCGATTGGCTATCGAGTCACTACCATCGTGGCTACTAGGTGGTAGAGTTTTGTATTGTCTCGCCCGGGTCTGGTACTACCGCTTTACCTATTCCTGCCGCAATAGCGTCAGTGCTTGTCGCTGTCGTGTTCCGGTTTGGAGGGTAAGGTAGCCGGTAAACTTATGCATGTGGCATTATACCTCGCCACAAGATAGCAACGCACCATTAACATCTTTGGTGTCTATAGGCGATGGTTGACTCTTTCCATCAGGAGAACCATCTGCTTGTTTGCTATCTTATGACATAAAAAAAAAGAAAAAAGTGCAGAAAGCTAATATTTTTATATACCTTGGAAATATTTGGAATAATACTAGCAAAAATATACATTGGGAATACATTGAATTGACAAAAATAATCATTACACATCCTATAGTGCGCACGGAACTAGTTGGCCGCGCCTTACGTATTACGTATTACGTATGGCGCGGCCAACTAGTTCCGCGCGCACTATACCTTTCATTTTATACACATCATAATGTACACATATGTATACTTTTTTGTTTATACAGGGTGTGAAGAAAACCCTGTCCGATCCGAAAAAGGTATAGGTAGATATAGGTAGGTCAATAGCATTGTCAAAAAGAATAATAAAATAATTCTTTTCATTAAAATAAGAAAAATATCGTTGTTTAAAGTGCCTCATTTTAGTACTAAATTTGAGCAACTTCCCCATAAATAAAGCAAATATTTTGAAAATTCATGTATCAATCATAATAGTACAATATCCATAAAATAATGTCACAGATATGTTTCTTTTAAGCTACCAAATAATGCCTTTGACGATCGGACAAGGTTTTTTTACACACTGTATATAGAATTGATTACACTATTAATTCGAAATGAGTATATAACATAATTTTTTGAAATTTGCATTTGATATGCTAAAAACCTTTGATAACAAATTTAGATAAGTTTTTATTGCTTAGCCTATGGTTGATTTACTTTTTTGCCTACCTCAATCGGTTTCACTCACTTCATACTCAATCTAAGATTTGTAAACAAGATCAAATGCTTTTATTCCAATCCGCTGGAATCATCTGTCAGCTTAATAAGAAGCAACCAAAATGTTATCTTATGCCGTCAAATATTCTCCCCTCCCGTCGGGTAAGCTTTTAACGTATAACTGATTGATGATGTAAATATATTTTAACAGAAAAAAATGACAAATTAACCCACAATCGATCAATTTTATTTTAAATTATATATAGATTAAACGTTAAAAGATTGTACATAATACAGAAGGACAAAACGAAAAAATATAAGAAAATGAGAACATTGCTTAACTACAAAGTAAATCTAAATGAAATTAATGTAGTGATGTTCTAAAAATATGGTCACCACACAATTTATTAGTTGTGAGTTGTAGTCATAAGGTGTGTCGCTTTTTTCAATCAATGAACTACGCCGTGCGCGGGTGTCAGTACTAAACTTTTTTATTGGATAATTAGGTAAAGAATTTGTACTGAAGAAGGAGGGTCTTTAAATGTTGTATCTTATACCAGTCAAACTCTATACCTAAGTGAGAAAAAACCCGAACGTCAAGTGATAGTTACTCGAAGTGCAAACAATAATTCCTTAAAGTCTAAAATCATATCTATATCTATATTATATAATAAAACTAAGTTGGTAAAATGTGCGTGTCGATAAAACTTAAAAAGGAGTCCCGGCACGATAAAGGGACTTATATAGTGTGATAGCCCTTTGTCCCCCCTCGAACAAGAAAATTCCCGTTTTAACCTAAAGGGCGTGTTTTTAAAGATATAAGGGCTTTTCCAACCCTTCAACTTGGAAATTAAGTGTAGTCGCGCCATCTGTTGTCGAGTATTTGAACTTCATTCAGAACAACGATTATTTGGGTTGCATTTCGAATTGCAGCATGTGTAGTAATGGCGCGAAATTTAAAATCCCAATTTCAATAAAGTCTTAAATTACATTTGTTATATTTCAACTACCGCTTAATCATATATCAACTCCTGAGCGAAGCCGGGTATCATAGCTAGTGTATTATAAAATTCCTTCTCGCCTTCTCAGAAAATTATGACCACTTTGCTGTTTTGATTTGTAATTTTATCTGTTTTTTAAGATACCTAGCAAATAAGCAGATGGCTCCTTTGATGGAAAAAGAGAACCGACGCTTTCAGGTACCATAGACATTAAGTTTGCGCTGCTATTTTTGTATCATTAATGCCACATGCATAAGTTTACCGGCTACCTTATTCTCTAAACCGGAACACAACAATAACAAACACTGACCTTATTGCAGGTCCTATCGAAAATCGGACCCGTTGTTTTGGATCATGATTTTGAGTTGGAAACTGTTGGAAATTTGTTTGGGTCTTAAGTCGTTTCGCACCGCGAGTGTTTCGGACCGGGGTATAAATTACCCAAGAGCTCTTTTGACATGGGTCCTTTCGCACCGCAGTGGTTAAGCGGTGCGAATGACTCAAGGTATTTTTTTAAAATGAGTCAATTCGACTACGGGGCGAAACGAGCAAATGTTCTTTACTTGGATCGATTTCTACTGATGTCCACTTAAAGGTGCTAAATATCCATTTGTACAGATACAGGGTATCCGAGATTAGTACTACTCAGTAACAAAAAAATAGAAAAGCCAAATTGTACGTAATAATCATATTTCAAAACAATATACAATTTAAACATAACCACAGATTTAGTGCTAACCATCTAATACGACAAAAAAGATAGACGCAAAAATAATCCCAGCAATAGTAAACACTTGTTTAACTACCCTACTACACAACGGTGTGATTCAACCTAACCCAATAACTTATTGGGCGATATGCGAAGCGAATCTTTAGATTTTTAGCCGTCTGTATATATTCGTATTTCATTTATACTAGACATACCCTTGTCTTCCTCAGTAGTGTTAATGGTATATGCATTGTCATGTAAAGGTTTATTCTGCACCCTGTCGTATGGTGCTTGTAATAGTGGATTGTGTTTTTGAATTTTTTCTACTATTATCATAGGCGAAGGAATCGTGTCCTTTCTGCCTTAATCACTTTTAGTCTTAGGCACGCCATTGTGGCTTCTTGCTGGATATAAAGGTATAGTGGGGCTATTCCCAAAATACCTTTTAATGCCGTAGTCGGTGTGGTGCTCATACGGGCTGTAATTGCTAGGCATCCTTTCCTTTGGAATCTTTCAAGTATTCTTTGAACTGTGCTAAGTTCGGTTCTGGGCCATCATACCAACGTTTTGCAGGCAATTGTACTTCTATTTACTGTGGTATATAACCATTGAGTAATGTGTGATTTTAAGCCCCATCTTTTTTTACCCAATAGTCTCCTGCATTGTGTCAATGATATACTGGTGACGTTATTTTATTTTCTTAGTGTTTATTTCAATTTAGTTTGTGATCTAATGACATGCCCAGATGACTTCTGTTAATGAGAAAGTAGATCCACACAATGTTGGTAATTTTAGGTTTATCACCTTGCGTTTGTTGGTAAACAAAACTAGTTCCGTTTTTGTGGATTCACACCGAGCTCTTTTTCTTTTCTCTTCCTCTGCAATTTTTAGGCATTTTTAGTTACTAGTTAGGCATATGTAGTAAGATCATCATCATAACCAACAGTTAGCACTCCGGCCTGACTGTTGAGTATCTCTAAAAGGCTGTTTATAACAAGGTTGCGCATAGTCGGCGACAGTACCCCCCCTCACCTCCCCGGGGAAAGGATGTCCACTTTAACTGTAACGGGCCTTTTGTTGGTATCTACTTCTAGGTATACAACTCTTTTACTTATCGTGGCTATTATACAACCTTTTAGTGTGTCAGGTACGCCATGCCTGTCTAGAGCAATTTCGATGCTTTTGTACTCATATGTTATTTTATCAAATACCCCCTCAATGCCTATGAAGGTGCGCATGTTACGTCGTTTTCTAATGCGGTTTCAATTTTCCCCACCACTTCATGTAATGCACTCTATGTCGATCTGCCCGAATGGTATGCATGTTGACGAGTGTGCAATTCATGTGTTTTGACAATTATACGTTATTATAATCTTGGCTAACCTTTAGAATTCTCGTAACTATTTTAACACCCCACGCCTATCCGAATACGTAATCTCTAATCAAAGTATAATACAAAACTTTTCAACTCATAAGAATAAAACCACAAGCAAACTTGTTACGTATAAAACATGTTTACATTAAAATTCCTAACTAAAGTACTCCAAACTTAAAACTTATATAACTCCAAAGACCAAGAATTCCATTTAATGTTTAAAATATTCAAATTACAACTTACATAATACTCGTACAAAATGAGAGACTATTATTGTTACACTAAAGAATTTAGCTTTGATATCGGCTTAAAAGAAAAAGTACATGCAATATAATGCAGAATGAAATGGTTTTTCTGAAATAATGCATGGAAAATGTTAAAGTATAATTGTTATGAACTTTTCGGCCGTGTTGGTCCAGGGATCTTTGAAGAATATGCCTACAAATACAAATACAAATACAAATACAAATACTTTATTTGCACAAAATAGGGTTGGAAAAGATTTTGAAGATACATCGATATGCTTAAACCTATTTTGCCAGATAAATGGCATGCAAATTTATGACTACAAATTATTGTTATATACTATTTAAGAATATGTTTTTACTCAATTTTTATTTAAACTCATATTTTTTACATTTATACCTAAATAAATTATTAAAAAAGTAGACAGTAACAAATTTCAAATTAATAAATAGTATTGAAAAAAAATGTATATAATGTCAAGGAATTACAAAAATGTTTATTTAAATGTCAAATGAAATAAAAATTATGTTATACCAATTCTTATTATAATAATATTTTTGTCATTGTCATTATATAGTTTTATCATTCAAATAGTCATTGGTACTGTAATAACATTTTTCACATAATAGATTAAATAAATGTTTCTTAAACAACTGCAATTCGTTAATTTCCTTTATTATATTGGGCAGTTTATTAAATATTTTAGGAGCCATAAAAAGGATACTTTTGTGAAAAATAGCCGTTTTGCTTGTAGAAATGGCTACATTTTCTTTAAGGCGTTTATTGATTAATGATGGGAATAGATGTTTATAGGTTTTGACAAACACTGCTACTTCAAAAATATACAAACAAGGAAATGTTAACAATTTTAGATTTTTAAAATAAGGTTGACATGATTCTTTATATTTCAATTTGCATACAGATCTTACACATTTTTTCTGACATCTAAAAACTCTTACCTTATCTTTTGAATTTCCCCAAAAAATAATACCGTACTTAAGACATGGAGTCACGTATGCATGATAAGCAGTGAGCACAGCATCCGCCTTGACGATTTTTGACAGTTGATATAGTGCATACGAGAATCTATTTAATTTTACACAGACTTCCTCCACATGATGTGTCCAAGTTAATGTTGAGTCTATATCAACGCCTAGAAATTTCGTATGATCTATGGAGGTTATTTCTTTTCCAAGATATATAATTTTCATATTAGATGAAATAGTCTTTTTATTTTTGAAAGTCATAATTTTAGTTTTTTCCACGTTTAGATTTAAATTATTTTTTGTGAGCCAATCAGTAATCTTAGATATATTGTCATTAATTTCTTTAGCAAAATACTCGGAGTTATTTTGATTGTCAGGTAAAATAACTGCATCATCCGCAAACATGACCATAGGATATTCTATTACGGGGGTAAATCATTAATACCAACTATAAAAAATAAAGGGCCTAGTATGCTGCCTTGCGGTACACCACACTCTAGTGCTTTAATGCTAGAATGGTATCTTACTTGGAATTTAGTAGCTTCACATACTTAGGTTATTTGCACACGGTTGAGAAAATATGTCTTTACAAGGTCTAAAGCGTTTCCCCTAATGCCGTACTTTATAACTTACTGAATAAAAGCTTGTGGTCGATGTGGTCAAAAGCCTTTGTTAAATCCATGTATAATGTATTTACACATTTACTTTTATCTAAATTTTCACTAATTTTTGAAAGAACTCTAAATATTGCCAAATTGATCGATTTATTCTTTAACCATACTGTTCGTCAGCAAACAACTGACTTTTTTCAAAAAAGGTGTAAATGTTGTTATAAATGATTTTTTTAAATATCTTAGAAAATATCGGTAACAAGGCAATTGGCCTATAGCAGTTAACGTTTTCCTTATCTTTTTTCTTAAACAGAGACTTAATAATAGCTATCTTTAATTTATCAGGAAAAGTGCCATATTAAATTCATAGGTTAAATATGAAAGCTAAAATAGGCGCTATTTTATGAACGACATATTTTATAACTTTAGTTGAGATTTCGTCATATCCTGTGCTACTGCTATTTTTCAACATTTTAACTATACTTATTATTTCATTTGTTATAACTGGCTTAATAAAGATAGAATTAGGATACATGTTATCCGCAACCGTATTCAAGGAATTTTGCTTTATTTGATTTGTATTATTTACAATAAAATGGTTATTAAATATATCTGCTATAATTTTAGGATCTTGTATTATTTGGCCGTTAAAATATAGTTGTGTTATTTCCTTATGTTTAACATTACTTTTATTTCCATTTATAATTTGCCCAGTTGCTTTGCTTTTGTTGTTTGCGGATTTTATAAAAAAGTTGTTCTGCGTATTTTTAGTCAATTTAATAATGTTTTTTAATCTTTTTTAATCTCTTAAATTCAGTTTTATTTTCAATATTTGGATTCTTCCTATAGTCCCATAGTAGTTTACGCTTTCGTTTATAGCACTTTTTTATTCCTTGGGTAATCCACTTAGTTTTCCTGTAATATGAGATTTTAACCTTTATAGTAGGGAAACAAAGATCATATATTAGTTTGAAGAGCTCGTAAAACTCATCATAGGATTTGTTAGGGTTTTTTGTATTATATATATATTATAAAATTGTAAACTACTAAGATAGTTTTTAAATTTTGACATATTTTCTAAGCTGTAATCTCGTTTTAATGTGTAATAATACTCTATTGATTTTTTTGGCACTGAGAAACAAAACAGCTGTGTTGTGTGATCTGAAAGGGTTAATTCTTTGATTTCATAAGTAAAATTTACCATGTTATGGATGAAATTATCAATACATGTACGGCTTGATAGCTGAGTAGGTTCATTAATAGTTATTTGTAAATTAAAACTCAAAATAAAATCTTTAAAATCCATTGACATGTTAGTTTTTTTCATCAAGTTTATATTAAAATCACCGCAAACAATAATTTTCTTTTTAATATTGGAGCATTTTTTCAAGACTTCGGAAAATTTTTTATAGAATTTTTTTAGAGAAATTACATCATATTTTGGTGGTCTATATATACAAATAATTATAACATCAAGACCTAGCAACTCAATTGCACTACCTTCTAAAATATTGCACAAACAATAATTCCCTATATCGATTTTTTTGTATTTCAGATTATTTCTTAGTAGTATACAGGACCCACCATGCCGAGAGCTTCACACATGAGATAAAACCAGAGTATAATTTTGAAGATATAACAGATCTATGTCTTGTTTAACCATATTATGCTCAGTAATACAAATAATATTGACAGATTTATTAAGTGACCTTAATTCATCAATTTTTACTGATAGCAAATCTAGTTTTCCCATAAGGCCATTTATATTTTGATGTAAAATATGTATGCAATTATCAACGAAATAAACAATTTGAGTCAGATTTTTTTTGGTGAAATTGAAGAAATTGAATTATTTTGTTTATTATTATTTTCGACAATATCATTAACGTTAAAAGATAAATCAGTCTGTGTACCTCTAGAGTTTTTTTTTTTTTACCCACGTCACTTTGATATTCTCTAGATTTACGGGAGTAATCGATCCGTAATATTTCTCTTAGTAAAAACTGACACGAATCGAGCGTCAATACTTTTTTGCTTTTTGGTACAAAGCGCTTATAATCCATATTCACGTAAGTAGCGTTGTGATATTGACTACAAATAAATTTTAATTCATTATTAAGCTTATTCTCGTTGAAAAATTTGTTATATGGGATTTCACAAAATAAAATGTTAGCTTTGATAAAGTTATGTAAAAACATATTAGTAGAAAACCGAAATTCGTATGGATTATTTTCGTCAAGGCCACCCAAAACAATAAAAAAATCTTTAGAGTTCAAAGATGCAATATAACGTGCTTCAGACTTAAATATTTCATTCAGTTTAGCACCAGACTTCCAAAAACACGTTACACAGAAATCCTTTCCCACCAAACGCTGTAATATTTGTTGCACATGTCTTCCTCTCTGATTGGCTATAATGACTATTTTTTTGATTTTCTCTTCTTGGATCACTGGCAGCCCATAACTGTTATTAACTTGAGCTGAAAATGGAGTGGTTTCAGCTAGATCTAGAGGGCTAATATCAGGATTATTTTCCATAATTTCACATGTATTGCTATTGACAACAGATGCACACATTTCCTTATTTTCATCAAGTTCTAAATTTTTTGTAATAGAATAACTATTCTTTATCTTATTTTTAACTTTACACGGTGTTACGACTTGTTGACTATCTAAACCATTTTTTTTAAATTCGACATTCTTTTGACTTTTTTCAAGATCATTTTTCAGAGTACTGTTTTCAATGTTTAAATTTTCTATTTCCCCATGTGCACTTTGTAGCTCAGCTGTTATTTTTTTTATTTTTTCCGTTAAATCCAATATAGTACATCTTTTTTCATATGAATCATTCGGTAAACTCAAGAGTGTTGTTTCGAATTCCATAGAATCGTCAATTTGCACATCGTTAAAAGAATTTGATTTAAGCATTTTTTTGCGGATAGTTATATTATTGTCTTCCATGATATTTTATTTTCTTTATATATTTTACAAAATAAAAAAATAATTTAAAAAAAATCGTAAAAAGTAACGAACTATTGAGATTTGAACTCGCGGCTCGGAGATATCAAACTAATTCGTGTTGTCTCTTGACGCACTTTGCCTATCGAGGACTTTAGTAGCGCGTCGAATTTTTGCATTCAATTAATCATACGACGAACTTATTACTCAGTTTCATTTTACGAAGGGTAGACTTAATTTTAAAAATTCGAGAAATTGTTCACATGAAGATTTATATTGTAATCCACTAATTTTATAACCACATAATGTATTTTACTTAAGCATTTATATTTCACGTAATAAAAAGTTGCTCTTAACGTTTCCATATTTTATAACCGAACCATATTTAAAACAGACACAGGCACACTTTGTTACACTCTTTTAACACTTAGTCCATTGTCTATCTTTTTTATTATTAATTGATATTTAATATATAATTATTAAACTATTATAACAACACGGAGATTAAAATAATTAATGAATATTCATTGTTACTATTTTTATACAAATTTTTATACAGAGACACACAGAAACGATTGTTACTTATTCACGCCCTCTAGCGGCCTATTGCCATTATATTAGGCAAGTCGTAAAAGGCAACAGATTGGCTATGCGAGAAACTACCACCAGCTTACCTATTCTTGCTGCAATAGCGTCAATAACTATCATTGTCTTCGTCCACTTTGGCGAGTAAAGTAGCCGGAGAACTTGGGTATGTGGAATGAATATCCCACTACGCGAATAGCAAAGCACCATTAATATCTTTTGTATAACGCACCATCCCATCATCATTTTTTTTCATTCATCATTCAGCAAAAAAGTTTGCTATCTTATGATATAAAAAATTTTTTTTAGTGCCCAAAATATTTGAATCAAAACTTGCATAATATTCATAGAACATAAGACACTTCTTTTCTGAATGGATGAGCTTTGCTCTCGGCTTAAGAGGACTTAAAGTACGAGTACACATAATGTTGTGTAAAACTTAACGGGATTTGTGGAAATAAGACATTAAAATTTTAAGGTGAAATTATAATAAAATTATTTCTGAGACTTTTTTATAAGATACAAATAAACAAGTGTGTGACCAATTTACATACAGAAGAATAAATACTTCTGAATAATACACTTCGAGAGATTGAAAAGAATGCTGAGTATTGTTGAAGTAAGATAATAAATATTAATACGTAAAACGCTCGGGCTAGAGTAAGATTAAATAGTTCATTTTGGTACTATGCTCAATGTATGATGTCTTCTCTCTCAGTTCGACTCGGCAATATAAAAGCACACAAGAACACCGATACTTACACCGCTTAATAGACGAGAGTGGGGATCACACATAAACGAATGTACCTAATATTAACACAGTATCAAGTTTTCTTGCACGTCTATTTCATTCTTTTACAGGCTAAATCCCATTATCTTTATTGTATGTTCATTCTGTAGTCGGTTTCTCTCCTTTAACTACCGCATTTTTGATTTATTGAGATTTAACTTATAACGATTCTAAGAAGAAGTTTCACTTCAAAATGTTTACTTACACATTTTTTTGTTAGGCATACAATACTTTTTTAGAGACACAAAATTTTTGTTAGTTGTGTCTCACAGATTGATAATTCGTAAAAGACGAATTCATATGCTTCAATATTCGGATATTTTTAAAAATTGTTGCACCAATGTGTATAAAATTTTGCACACAGGTGGATCACTTTTTTCAGGATAACTTGGAAGAGGAAATAAGATACTTTTATCTCGGAAAACAAGTTGTTCCCGTGGTTCAAGAGATTCAAGATTTTTTTTTATTGTAGCCAGCTACAGCATGTAATAAATAGAGGAATAATAAAATATTGAGCATTTTTTTTAAATCCGAAATAGGAATATTACAACGACTAAACCATATTAAGCATTAATATAACAAATAAAAAAGTTATTAATGCGTGTATGTTTGTTGAATTATTACGCTGGATGGATTTAGATTAATTTAAGCATAAAATTAGCCTATGCTCAGATTTATCGTTTAGCTGTTTCTTATCTTGCATGAATGTGTAATTCCCGTAGGATAGATTTAGCCCGGTTTGCGGGCTGACCGCTAGTAACGTGTAAATACACCAGCGAGCATTTGAAATTATCAAGATAAATATGCTTCTTCATAAGTATCACGATAAGTATTATTATAATTATCAGAGAATTATTCAAAGACTAGCAATATTTTTAACTCGAATTACATATCAACGTTAAGGCGATAGCATACGCTAAACTACGAAATATACTTCTCTTTGAAAGCCTACTACTCCTAAACGGTTAATCCAATAATTTAAAAAAATATACATGTACGTAAAATATAATTAACTTTAAATTTTAAGTTCGTTTTTTCAAATTTCATTGTTATTTTTGACCAAAAAAAACAAATTGAATATCTCCCTTATTTTTACACAAGAATTTTCTTATAACTTTCAAACTACTGAAACGATTTTGGTGATTTTTTCACTTTATTACAGACAATTTATTGTTTTATAAAATTTAAGTTCAAAATTTTACAAAATTAATGATTTTAGTGTGCCATTAAATCAATAAAAACTTTATTATTTCATTCGCACAGTTTGGCACAGTAATAAGGTTGTGCTGTTGGAAGATTGGACATTTCGTTTACGCTTGAACGTTTTTTATAGTAGTTTGGAGCGGGAAGGCTGCTTTTAACGATTGTATTAAATGTTTAAAAAATTTTTAAAAATTGTTTATTACTTAAAGTTTAGTATTTATGCTTTTTAATACGATTAAAGAAATACGCATTTTTGAATTTCATCCCATAAAGGAGTAAAAGCAGAGTTAATTTTTTTATGAAAAATGAATTGTTTGTTGTAGAAATTACAAAAAATTTAGTATTTATACTTTTTAATACAATTAAAGAAATTCGTATTTTAGAATTTGTATTAAAATAAAAAGTTTAGTTTGTATTAAAATAAAAAGTTTATATTATCTAAACTCTCATAAAATGTAGTACCTACTTATTCAATTCAATCCAAATAGAAGAAACATGCGGGTAATGAAGTTCGGAGTTTCATCCCTTAAAGGAGTAAAAGTGGGTGTTACAATTCATATGAAAAATTAAACGCTTATGTTCAACATGACTTAAAATTTGGTACTTATGTTCTTCAACACAATTTAAAAATTATATATTTAGGGATTTCATAAATTTTATTCCTTAAAAGGGTAAAAAAGCGTTTTTATGAAAAACAGATTGTTTATTGTAGAATATTGTAGAAATTATTTAAAACTTAGTATTAATGTTTTTTAACACAATTAAATGAATACGAGTTTAAGGTTTTTAAATTTCTTCCCTTAAAAGGATCAAAAATGTGATGAAGTTTGTATAACAAATAAAATTTTCTTCATCAAAATCATTTCAAATTTATTAGTTATGCTCTTTACTTCAATTACATAAACGTGCATGTAAGGAAACTTTGAGTTTTATCTCCTAAAGAGGTAAAAGAGGGTATTAAAGGGGCTGAAACTTGACTTTATCAATAACTTTGTTTGCTTGTAGACGCTGAATAATATTTGAGACTATTCAGGTACTTACCTACGTTTACGCTTGAATGTTTTTAATGGCTATAGATGAATAAGTATTTAGAAATATTTTGTATAAGTGTACAAAATATAAAACAAATAAACAACGAATATAATTCAAGCAAGTGACTAAAAAGCAAAACTCTGAAGAAAAAAGAAAAAAAACCGGTACTATTTGAAGGTGGTGAAGTCTTCGCAACCAGCGTGTTTGTATAAAGAGAGTAATGAACGTGCAGGAAGCAAGAAAAAATTGCAAGGATCGTGACATAATGCACTCGGTTCTCTTTGCCTACCCCGTAAGGGGACTGGCGTGAATATATATCGTTGTTGTTTTAGCAATAACCAGGACCGACGGCTTTATGTGCTCATCCGAGGCATGGAAGTGGTAACACACCACCCGCCAGACTCCATGCTGCTACTGAGATTTTTGAATTTTCGAAAAATACCTTAAACAAAACTTTAGGTTATCTCCTAGACTACGAGGCAGTTATTATAATCATTAGTTATTTTTTTCGACTTTGGTTTTTTGCAACACGTCAAGCCGGTTTTTGAACTACCGCTTTACATATTCCTGCCGCAATAGCGTCGGTGTTTTTAACTGTCGTGATTCGGTTTTGAGGGCAAGATAAACATATGCATGTCACATTCTAACCCAGCTACATGAATAGCAATGCACCATTAACATTATTAGTGTCTATAGGCGATGGTTATATGTTTCTATCAAGAAAACAGTTTACTTGTTTGCTACATACAAATGTTCTAAATTAATCAACCTGTTTATTACTTTTCTTTTAATTGAAAGCATATAGATATGCTTTCAATTAAATTAAATCTCTACTTTTCTTACGAGATTTTGAAAAAAAAACTTAAAGTTTTAAAAGGATATTTAAGAGATCACTTTTTACAATATGTATTATAAGAAAATAGGATACGTAACAGTCATTATTGTGTAAAATCGTCATATAATTCTTTTGCCGATTTTCGATATTTACTGTTTTTCTTTGATATTTATCGTTTTTATAAAATGAATCGATAAATGACCGATTATCGGTCACGGGTTTTGAGTTTGCCAACATTCATTTGATTCATGATAATAAAACTTCATCAGGTAAACAAAAATGTTAAAACGTATGTGCATCCACTGTATATACTCTTTGACGTTGTCGACGTGCCGATGACGTTATCGACGTGACGATGTCGGCGTGCGGAATAGTACTTACGCTGCGCCTGTCGCTAACTCAAGGTCGTTCGCAGGTGTAATCGCCTTAAGTAAGAAAAAGTAATTTAGTAAACAAATTCTACATATTTTACCATGAAATTAATCTTTTTTAACGTTTGTTCATAGTTTCGTAGCTAAAAACTAACAAACTAAAACACCAGAAGCTAACCACCTACATGCTACTTAGTTTATTAAATTTGAGTGGAATATCTTCCTCATCAACCACTTGTTGGTATTTGAAAAATTGAAGTTTAAAACCCAACCCTGTTTGGCTCATTGTAGATGCGTTACGTATCTTGTCTGATAATGATGCTGATTTAATACGTTAAATACCTACTTTAACCTGGGTAGGTCAGCTGTACATGCTTTCTTAATATGTTAAATACCTATTGTAACTTGGGTAAAGCAATTGTAAATGCTACTTGATATGTTAAATACCTACTGTAACCTGGGTAAGTCAATCGTATATGCTGACTTATTATCTTAAATACCTACTTAAATTGGGTAAGTCGCCGTACATGCTGTCTTATTATGTTAAATACCTACTGTAACCTGGATAAATCAGTTGTAAATGCTGCTTGATATGTTAAATACCCACTGTTACCTAGGTAAGTCAGTCGTATATGCTGACTTATTATCTTAAATTACTACTGTAACTCCGGTAAGTCGCCGTACATGCTGTCTTATTATGTTAAATATCTACTGTAACCTGAGTAATTCAGCAGTACATGCTGTTTTAATATGTTAAATACCTACTGTAATATAGTTCAGATGATGCAGAAAATGTGAAACCGGTTGGCTATTTAATTAATAACAAACAAAGTTTTTTTATATAATGGAATAGCAAACAGCAGATGGCTCTCTCGGTGGGAAGAGGAATCATCGCTTATTGACACCAAAGATGTAAATGATCCGTCGCTATCCGTGTAGCGGGTTATTAAAGCTGCATGCAAAAGTTTACCGACCTTACCTTACCTTTCAAACCGGAACAAGACAAACATTGACGGTGTTAGGGCAGGTAAGGCCGTGGTACCTGCTAGACCCGAGTAAACCGTTGCAATCACAATGGTAGTGACAAGCATCGTCTGTCAATCACCTTTTTTATATCATAAGATAGTAAACAAGAAGATGGGTCTTCCGATGGAAAAGTAAATTATCGCCTATAGACACAAGATGTAATTGGTGCGTTGTTATCTCGTGGCGAGATCTAATGCCTCATGCATAAGTTTACCGGCTACCTTACTCTCCAAACTAGAGCCACAATCAGCGCTGATGCTATTGTGGCAGGAACAGATAAGGCGGTGGTACCAACCCGGGCGAGACAATGCAGAACTCTACCACCGCGTAGCCACGATGGTAGTAACTCGCATAGCCAATCGGTCGCCTTTTATGACCTGCTTGGCAGAACTCCAGTAAGTCTTTTCTTCAAAGGAGCCCGGGATCAACGCGGGAATTATTTTTTTTATGAAACGAAGAATACCAGATTGGGAGATCGTTTATTCTTCAAAAAAGACCGGGACCAATACGGGCCATAGTCTGTGAATTTTAAAACAATTGTATAATCTTATAATACAATAATACATATTAAGTCTCCCGATGGAAAGGTAAATCAACGCCTGTAGACACCAAAGTGTGTTAGTGACATATACGGTCGCATAGCCAATCGGTCGCCTTTTTTATTTTTTATATAATAGATCAACTGGAGTTCTGCCTGGCAGAACTCCAGTTGGTCTATTCTTCAAAGGAGCCCGAGATCAACGCGGGATTTTTTTTTATGAAATGAAGAATGCCAGATTGGGAAATAGTCAAGCCAATACGGGCCATAGTCTGTAAATTTTAAAACAATTGTATAATCTAAAATTATACATATTAACTAGAGTGTAATTCTTTTATATAATTTTTTATATCAAGTTAGGTAAAGAGGACTTTTATTTTGTGTTACAGAAATGTGATATTCGTTGCAATATACACTGTACTAGAGAGAAATTGTTAGTCAGATAACTGTATCATAAAATTCATTGCACCGTACCAGTGTATCCATTAATTTGTATCCCTAGCTTGCTTTAATTAAAATTGGTTGCGGAAAAGACAAACGCAGCTACCGCGGACAAAAGCCTCTTGAAACTGGCGCTTTTATGAACTTCTCTGTTCGAGATTTTTATGTTACCATTTTGAATATTATCTTACAAATATTGTTGCAAACAAATACGGATAAAAATTGTAATACTTTCTATTACATAAGATTTTTTTATTTCACACAATAGAAAATAAGACAATGATTTCCCTCACACAATGTTTCCAAGGAGCTTTGACATTGGTATTTTTAAAAGGAGGATTAATATTTTTTTTTAGAGGTCGGCATCGCATTGCTATCCTTGAAGTGGGATCGTAATGCCACATACGCATAATATAATAATGCATAAGTTTACGTCCGCTTTACCCTCCACACTGGATCTATTTGTATTCCAGCTTGTATTCTGGATACTATTTTGTATTCCTTGCAGCAATGACGCTATTGTGGCAGGAATAGGTAAGGCGACGTTACTCGACCTGAGCGACCAAAGACAATTTTACCGGCTAGTAGTCAAATTTCCAATGTGTTGGTCTAGGCTCCTTAAAAAATAGAACAACAGCTGATGTTCTGCTAGGCAGGTCGCAAAAGGCGACTGGTTGGGAATTCGTCACTAGCACCGAGACAACTAGCTTGGTGGTAAAGTTCTGCAAGGTGTCAACTTTTTTGGTACCACGGCCTTAGCTTTATCTGCCGCAAAAACGGCGGTGTTGTCGGTGTTGAATTCTAGTTTTAAAGTTAAGACAGTTTGTAAAACTTTGCATGAGGCATTCCGATCGCTCGCGCTGTTGAATTCTAGTTTTAAAGTTAGGATACCTAATAAAGTTTTGCATGAGGCATTCCGACCGGTGGTGTCCATTCCGTTGGCGTAGGGTTTGCCTATTCGGCTCAGATCATGTGGTCCGGGGTTCGATCTCCGGGTCGACTATAAGTGTTATTAAGCCGAGTGAGCCGAATAGGCAAACCCCACGCCAACGGAATGGACACCACCTGTCGGAATGCCTCATGCAAAACTTTATTAGGTATCCTATAAACTTTAAAACTAGAATTCAACAGCGCGAGCGATCGGAATGCCTCATGCAAAGTTTTACAAACTGTCTTAACTTTAAAACTAGAATTCAACACCGACAACACCGCCGTTTTTGCGGCAGATAAAGCTAAGGCCGTGGTACCAAAAAAGTTGACACCTTGCAGAACTTTACCACCAAGCTAGTTGTCTCGGTGCTAGTGACGAATTCCCAACCAGTCGCCTTTTGCGACCTGCCTAGCAGAACATCAGCTTTTGTTCTATTTTTTAAGGAGCCTAGACCAACACATTGAAAATTTGACTACTAGCCGGTAAAATTGTCTTTGTTCGCTCAGGTCGAGTAACGTCGCCTTACCTATTCCTGCCACAATAGCGTCATTGCTGCAAGGAATACAAAATAGTATCCAGAATACAAGCTACGAGGAATACAAATAGATCCAGTGTGGAGGGTAAAGCGGACGTAAACTTATGCATTATTATATTATGCGTATGTGGCATTACGATCCTATCTCAAGGATAGCAACGCACTATTAATATCTTAGGTGTATACAGTCGATGGTTACCTCTTTTCGTTGTAGATTTTTTTAGAAATTTCTTTGCTTTTTTGTAGAAATTGAAAATATACGAGGCAGTTGACCTCTTGATGTGAATCAGTCATCACCACCCACGAACATCAACAAGAAAAGAAGCTAGCCAATGCGATGCCGACCTCAAAAAAAAACTATTAATCCTCCTCTTAAAAATACCCATGTCAAAGCTCCTTGGAAACATTGTGTAAGGGAAATCCTTGTCTTATTTTCTATTGTATGAAATAAATAAAACCTTATGTAATAGAAAGTATTACAATTTTTATCCGCATTTGTTTGCAACAATATTTGTAAGATAATATTCAAAATCGTAACATAAAAATCTCGAACAGAGAAGTTCATAAAAGCGCCAGTTTCAAGAGGCTTTTGTCCGCGGTAGCTGCGTTTGTCTTTTCCGCAATAAATTTTAATTAAACCAAGCTAGGAATACAAATTAATGGATACACTGGCGCGGTGCAATGAATTTTATGATACAGTTATCTGACTAACAACTTTTCTCTATTACAGTGTATATTGCAACGAGTATCACGTTTCTGTAGCACAAAATAAAAGTCCTCTTTACTTAACTTGATATAAAAAATTATGTAAAAGAATTATACTCTAGTTAATATGTATAATTTTAGATTATACAATTGTTTTAAAATTCACAGACTATGGCCCGTATTGGCTTGACTATCTCCCAATCTGGCATTCTTCGTTTCATAAAAAAAATCCCGCGTTGATCTCGGGCTCCTTTGAAGAATAGACCAACTGGAGTTCTGCCAGGCAGAACTCCAGTTGATCTATTATATAAAAAATAAAAAAGGCGACCGATTGGCTATGCGAGTCACTACCGTCATGGCTACTAGATGGTAGATTCTGCATTGTCTCGCCCGGGTCTGGTACCACCGCCTTACCTATTCCTGCTGCAATAGCGTCAGCGTTAATTACTGTCGTGTTCCGGTTTGGAGGGTAAGGTAGCCGGTAAACTTATGCATGTGGCATTAGACCTCGCCACAAGACAGCAACGACCATTAACATCATTGGTGTCTATAGGTGATGATTTACCTTTCCATCGGGAGACCCATCTGCTTGTTTGCTATCTTATAAAGTATCTTCACGCCCGTACTTTATAAGATATAAGATCATACTTTAGTGCCCTTACTTTATAAGATATATTTTATATCATAAGATCTTATGATATAAAAAAAAAACGATCGATTGACCATACTTGTCACTACGATTGTGATAACTAGATGATAGAGATTTGCAACAGCTTACTGTCTTGTTCCGTTTTGAAACGTAAGGTAGTCGGTAAACTTTTACATGCAGCCTTAACAACCCGCTACATGGATAGCAACGGATCACTTACATCTTTGGTGTCAATAGGCGATAGTTCCTCTTCCCACCGAGAGAGCCATCTGCTTGTTTGTTATCCAATTATATAAAAAAACTTTGTTTGTTATTAATTAAATCGCATTTTACTGCATCATCTAAACTATTTAAATTCTGACCCATATTACAGGAGGCATTTAACATATTAAAACATCATGTACAGCTGACTTACCCAGTAGGTATTTAACATATTAAGACAGTTTGTACAATTGACTTACTCAGATTACAGTAGGTATTTAAAATATTAAGACAACATGTACAGCCGACTAAATTAGAAATATCATACGTTTACGAATGAAAGATTATGTTTTCGGATTTTTATTTACTACGGCTATTATAGACGAAAACACAACAGTGCACCACTGTTGTGTTTTCGGCTATTAACACACACGCATATTTTATATGTTAACTTGCTGTTTCCTGCGACTTCGACCCGAAAATATTACTTACTTTTGCTCAATCGGGTAAAAAGCTAGCCTATAGCCTTCCTCGTGAATGTTGCTATCATACATAAAAAGATTTTTTCAAATCTGACAGGTACATCCAGACATTAGCGCGTTCAACTAAACAAACAAACTCTTCAGCTTTATAATATTAGTAAAGATAAATACATGAAATACCAAAACCAAAGACATGATTTTTTTTCTTAGAAAATTTAGATAAAAACTTGATCAAAAACTCATCTGTCAATACTATGCGCCCAACTCTGACGGAACCGGAACTGTGACGAAGACAGTGAATATATTTCTGCCTCTGTTCTCCTCAGGTGGTTTGATATAAGTTTATCTCCTTTTTTCTTGGTGTTATTATCCAGATGTCTGGTCCATTTCATACTTCGTCTTACAGTTGTGCCGATGACGATGATTCACCGACTACACAGCCCATAGACACCTAATAATAGGCGAATGAATTGTGTCAACACATCTGACTTATAGTTCCGATGTAATGTCCACGCGCCAATGAGTAGTGATTGGGCAATCAGTGTCGACCAATCAGATGCTCTGTACATTACTATCTTTCACTGTGGCCTTGAGTTACCCAATTACGGAATTGCAGCTAGTTGCCAGAATGCATTCAATACGGAAAATCAAACATTAGCCGTCTATAGGCTGTGTGGTCGGTGCGATGATTAGTAGAATACTGCTCAATACTATATTGCTACAATCTTTTTTATTTTAATAAATCTATTTACATAATAGTTTTTGGTACTTGCCTTATTCATTTTAGACTATTTAGTACTCGAGAAAAAACTACGTTATCAATGCTTTTACAAACTTTAGTAACTTCGCCATGAGCGGTTAGTGTAAACGAATCGGGTATCAAAGTTTAAACTACTTTCAAAGTTAGTCGTAACAGAGTTTATTTAATGAAATGCGATATCGTTGATAAAATTCTAACTCACAACAGAATTAAATTAGTTTTCCTTTCAGTATTTACTTTTATTTTATTAGGAATATTTTTTTAGTAATAAATATATGTGTTTTAGTAAACCTTACTTTTTTTTTATTTTTATTTTTGCCGCGTATGGGGTCCGCTAAAGTGTTAGCGATTCCACCAATGTTAAGATTGATGTATGCACATTTAGTATCGAAAATTGTTTTTATGTTTTCTTACATTCCTGTCAAACATAAAGTATCTACCACTGGGAAAACAAAACATAGCAATATTAGTATAATGTTAAAATTAACATGCACATTAGAGTTAAAATGTTAATCAGGAAGGTACATTTACAAATATTCAGATTACAGGGATTACAAAGAAACTAGACAAACAATGTTATGCTAGATAAAAGTGTAAACCTTACTTATTCCAAATTGATATATTATGTATGTTGCAGCCAAATTTTATGTCGTCTTTATACAACGGCGTTGTCATTTTATAAACGAAAAATGCAATACGAATTGCCGAAGTTAAATTGTAAATGGTATAACTTGCGTCAATGTCAAATATAACCTCCAATGTTGCCTATGGTCGACAGAGCCGCGCTATGGGGGCTGTCTTTTCTAGGCTGTGGAACGCAGAAGAAACCTGACAAAGCTTAACTAGCCTAGTTCTTAATAAACTACTCTTTTATACAACGACTAATTTAAATAATATGCCCCGACAATTTATTAACGGTGGTGGCAAATGTCATGCAAATTGTATAGTGACGATATCTAACATTCGTATAATCTGACAGCGCTATTTTTATACGATCGAATTATAGAATTTGCCTGCGACATATAGAGGAAATAGTATATCGCAATATCTCTCAATTAATCTCTATTGTAATTTTTTTTTTTTTTTACTTCCTGCTATGTATGTAGTAGGTAAAGAAATTACTAATTTTGTTTACAGGTTTGTTCCACGTTTACAGGTCGCACGTTTGAGGTGAGTGTGAGCGTGTGGGTGTGTGTGGGAGTATCTCTGTTTGTGTGTGAGAGAGAGAGAGAGAGAGAGTGTGCCAGTGCGTGCGCGTACTTGTGCGCGTGATGTGAGCGTGTGCGTATGCGCGTGTGCTTACTAGTTCACACGATCGAAATTTCCATTTGGTATCATGTAACGTATGTCTATTTGTCCATTCAGTAGTTGTTGCGTGATTAATGCCCGGTTCCTATATCGGCAAAACGACTCGTTTTAGTGACAAATAGTAGGATTTTCTACGAGGCGTAAGCTAAAACTGTTCCTAAAAAGCACGACTCTTATGTCAAATTACCAAAGGTTCGTTGCTAACGGGTGGGAGGGCTGCCAGTTAAGGTTTTACTGTGTATTGTATGGAAATGACAGATTGGTATGTCCCTATAAAAATATAATGTCATTAATCTGTCAAAATTTCATCATCCGTCATTCGTATAGCTACCCCCGGATTTCGGCCGGTTGAACAATAATTTAAAAAATATTTAGCGTGAATTTACCACTTCAAGCTCAGAAAGTGACACGGAAATGCTTTACATAATATCAGACTGGTATGTGACGTCTAGTTCCGACGAAAAATCAACAATCAGAGTATAAAGGAAAGAGTGGAAACTACATATAATTCCAGCTGCGGTATCAGCTTGATATAACGGCAGAAGAGCAATTATTGTCTGAAATATATCCCCATTTACGAATAACAGGAGCCAGGTAGATATTTTTCTTATTTCCTAGCTGACAAACTTTAATTATTATTCGTAGACTCTTGCAAGATAAATAAACTTTCATAGTTCTTCGTATTTATTCAAAAAATCATGGAATAATCTCCATTGCACCAGCTGCTATTGACCCTCCGATTGCATGCGATAGGCACAGTGTTGTTGACAGAAGACTTTATTGGTGTGACAGTCCTGCGCCAGGCGGACAGTACGTGATATCAGCTTTGCAATAGCACATTTGCAATCGGACTACATAAAAATCAAAAATGATACATAACAAGGACGTTGCCAAATAGCCCGCTTTCCTCGAGTACTAGTTGCAATTGATGGAACACACGTTAGAATATAATCTAGTATAATTTGTGCAAATTTGAATAAATATAAGTCATGTTGGTCACCTACTTCGCCTACGAATTACTTTAATTCACAAGCCAGCCAATCTTTGTCATTGTAAAGCAAACAAGCAGATATCTCACCCGAGGAAAAGATAAACTATTGCTTATAGTCACCAAAGTTCTTACTGATGCTGATGCACTGCTATCCGTTTGGAGGAATGGCAATGCCACATGTATAAATTTACCAGCTACCTTACCCTCCGAACCGAGAAACGAAAATGAGAAGCATTGGCGCTATTGCGGTAGAAATAGGTAAAACGGTGGTGCCATATACCCTGGTGAGGAGTTGCGGAACTCTACCACCATAGTCATGACCTGAAAATCAATCTTTTTCGAGTCTTTTACGAACTGCATGACAGATGGTCAAAGGTGGTATTGAACAATATGGGAAATATAAATAATAATAATTTCAGGCTAACTATAATCACTAACATGGTAGAGTTCTACAACATCCGCACTTACCTAATCCTGTCGTAATAGTGTCGATGCTTGTCACTGTCTTGTTTCAGTTTGGAAGGTAAGGTAGCTAGTAATCTTACGGAAATGAACCATAAATTTGACTTCAACCCTTGCCATATGGATAGCAAAGCACCATTAACATACCTATCTGGGTAACAATAATATAGGTACCTGGTATCTATAGGCAATGGTTATCTCAAAGATATGGATCTTAGCAATTTAAAAATTAAACTGACTTCAAATATGTGTCAACTGTACCCATATCACAAAAAACCTTACCTATTCCTGCCGCAATAGCGTCAGTGCTTGTCGCTGTCGTGTTCCGGTTTGGAGGGTAAGGTAGTCGGTAAACTTATGCATGTGGCATTAGACCTCGCCACAAGATAGCAACGCACCATTAACATATTTGGTGTCTATAGGTGATGGTTGACTCTTTCCATCAGGAGACCCATCTGCTTGTTTGCTATCTTATGATATAAAAAAAAATATTCCCTAAGTTGAATTATACCTGATGTAAATCTTTTATAACTTGATTCCCGAGAAATTCGTGGACAAATATACACACATTTACGAAATTTATTATACGTGATTGGACAAATCGTTGAAAATGTTTAATAACATTGTATTTTTTATCATTAATTCTTTATTTTTCAGCTTGCAACAATGAAGCTGGATACGCATACGGTCCATACAAGAATGCAGGAAGGTAGACGAAGAAAACAGATTTTTAATGTTTCTTGTATAGGAACCCCTTTGGATTCTAACTTTTTTACCTTATTGTTTGTCGTGTTAGCGACCACAACGGCAGACGTTCTGTGAATATTTCAGGGGCTCATTTATTTCTATATCAGATACAGCCTTGAGACAAAAAGTGGGGATATTTATAGGATTTTGTTTATCACCTTATTATGAATAAAACCAAAGTGCTTAAATTTGAAGTTTTATTTTATAACTTATACTAAGTTTAACATGCGAAGAAACTATAATTAGGCCTTAATAACTAGCAAGGAAACAAAAAATTGGAAAAAAGAAGCACAACTAAAAAGCAGCTTAGATCTCCAACACAAACTCTTCCACGGCATAAGCATTATTTTTCAACTATTATAATTTCTTCGCTTTAAGCTTAGTCATGGCGATTTCGCTATTTCAGTTTTAAGTAATTCTATTCCAAAATTGCCGTATTTGCTTGGTGGCCATATTTAGCTATTGCAAAGTTTTGTTCCTGGCGTCCATCATTCATTTTGTAGTTCTCTCCTGTGTTATTAAAGGAGACATAGTTATTTTAAAATTAATTTAAACTAGATAGAAATTTTAAATGTAGATAGCATCTTTTCTAGTTTGTAAGTTTTGGCTCATACTGCCACAGTCATGCATGTGACGTTTCCCCGTGTTGGTCCGAGCTCCCTAGAAAAATAGGCCAACTGCCGTTCTGCCAGGCAGGTCGTAAAAAGCGGACCGATTGGCTGTTCGAGTCACTACCATAGAGGCTACTAGGCCTTACATATTGCGCATACAATAGTGTGAGTGCTTGTCAATGACCTGTTCCAATTTGAAAGGTAAGGTAGCCCGTAAGCTTGTGCGTGTGGCTTAGACCTCGCCACAAGATAGCAAGGCACCACTAACATATGTGGTATCTATAGGCGATGGTTGACTCTTTTGATCTAGAGACTAGTTTACTTGTTTGCTATCGTATAATTAAAAAAAAGTGAATTAGTTAACATAAATATTGACTACAAGAATTTAAAAATATACACACAATAAAATAAAGTATACCTTCAGCCGAAGCCACGTACTGTATAGACTATAGAACATACCGAATATTCATAATGTATAAGAACTGATAAAATCAGATCTAAATAGTTGAGTAATGAATAAATAAAAAATGATTTGAATAATTTTTCCGAGATTAGAGTTCTACAAAGTCTCACCTAGGTTTTGTGCCGTCGTTTCACCGATTCCTGCTGCATTAACGTTGTGCTTGTAACGTATGTTCCAGTTTGAAAGGTAAGGTAGCTAATAGCTAATAAGTATGCATTCGGCACATCTACCTGCCACATGGATTGTAAGGCAATTGTTACTTTCTTGGTGGTGGTTGTCTCTGAGCCATCTGAGATTAGCCAAAGAGATATCTGCCATTCTACAATGTAAACAAAGTAATTCTTGTAATATATATTATACCTTTAAGTTATAGTGAATTTTGCTGGGACATTTTCTGGTTTTGTTTTTCTTAAATTGTTCCATTTTGGTTTTAAAAACTGTGCTTCTTGTAAAAATGTGTCTATAACATTAGTAGGTCGCATCAATTTTATATTTAATAAATTATTTTGAAAAAAACAGTTTGAACTTTGATGACGGCTAACGTCAGTATTGTGAACCATTTCACGCTTATGACACTTTCTTTGATATTGAATGATAAAATTTTTCCATTGATTATTTGTATACATCATTTATATTTCGCATTAAATGCATACACGGCTATCCATTGTATCTAGCTCTATACTATACATCAATTAGTTTATAAATAGGGCTTAATTTTTTCGAGACTATTTTAAAACTTTCTGAATAATGGAACGCAGTGAGGGCCATCCACAGATAACACACTATATTCGAGAGGGCCATCGGTAAGCAGTCAAGCTACGGATGCTTGTCGTAAATACATAGTCCAAAAAACTTGTGGGACAGCATGACAGACCGTTTTATTACTAAGCTAGTTACGAATTGTTACTGTTACGAATGACAGTTTGTAGATTATAGGGACTCGGCATAAGTAACAAACATCCAACCCAACGTCCATAAATCTAAACATCCAAAATCAATTTTCGCATTTATAATGCCGGGTCCCTATAATCTACAAACTGTCATTCGTAACAGTAACAATTCGTAACTAGCTTAGTAATAAAACGGTCTGTCATGCTGTCCCACAAGTTTTTTGGACTATGTATTTACGACAAGCATCCGTAGCTTGACTGCTTACCGATGGCCCTCTCGAATATAGTGTGTTATCTGTGGATGGCCCTCACTGCGTTCCATTATTCAGAAAGTTTTAAAATAGTCTCGAAAAAAATAAGCCCTATTTATAAACTAATTGATGTATAGTATAGAGCTAGATACAATGGATAGCCGTGTATGCATTTAATGCGAAATATAAATGATGTATACAAATAATCAATGGAAAAATTTTATCATTCAATATCAAAGAAAGTGTCATAGGCGTGAAATGGTTCACAATACTGACGTTAGCCGTCATCAAAGTTCAAACTGTTTTTTTCAAAATAATTTATTAATTATAAAATTGATGCGACCTACTAATGTTATAGATACATTTTTACAAGAAGCACAATTTTTAAAACCAAAATGGAACAATTTAAGAAAAACAAAACCAGAAAATGTCCCAGCAAAATTCACTATAACTTAAAGGTATAATATATATTACAAGAATTACTTTGTTTACATTGTAGAATGGCAGATATCTCTTTGGCTAATCTCAGATGGCTCAGAGACAACCACCACCAAGAAAGTAACAATTGCCTTACAATCCATGTGGCAGGTAGATGTGCCGAATGCATACTTATTAGCTATTAGCTACCTTACCTTTCAAACTGGAACATACGTTACAAGCACAACGTTAATGCAGCAGGAATCGGTGAAACGACGGCACAAAACCTAGGTGAGACGTTGTAGAACTCTAATCTCGGAAAAATTATTCAAATCATTTTTTTATTTATTCATTACTCAACTATTTAGATCTGATTTTATCAGTTCTTATACATTATGAATATTGGGTATGTTCTATAGTCTATACAGTACGTGGCTTCGGCTGAAGGTATACTTTATTTTATTGTGTGTATATTTTTAAATTCTTGTAGTCAATATTTATGTTAACTAATTCACTTTTTTTTAATTATACGATAGCGAACAAGTAAACGAGTCTCTAGATCAAAAGAGTCAACTATCGTCTATAGATACCACATATGTTAGTGGTGCCTTGCTATCTTGTGGCGAGGTCTAAGCCACACGCACAAGCTTACGGGCTACCTTACCTTTCAAATTGGAACAGGTCATTGACAAGCACTCACACTATTGTATGCGCAATATGTAAGGCCTAGTAGCCACTATGGTAGTGACTCGAACAGCCAATCGGTCCGCTTTTTACGACCTGCCTGGCAGAACGGCAGTTGGCCTATTTTTCTAGGGAGCTCGGACCAACACGGGGAAACGTCAAATGCATGACTGTGTGGCAGTATGAGCCAAAACTTACAAACTAGAAAAGATGCTATCTACATTTAAAATTTCTATCTAGTTTAAATTAATTTTAAAATAACTATGTCTCCTTTAATAACACAGGAGAGAACTACAAAATGAATGATGGACGCCAGGAACAAAACTTTGCAATAGCTAAATATGGCCACCGAGCAAATACGGCAATTTTGGAATAGAATTACTTAAAACTGAAATAGTGAAATCGCCATGACTAAGCTTAAAGCGAAGAAATTATAATAGTTGAAAAATAATGCTTATGCCGTGGAAGAGTTTGTGTTGGAGATCTAAGCTGCTTTTTAGTTATGCTTCTTTTTTCCAATTTTTTGTTTCCTTGCTAGTTCTTAAGGCCTAATTATAGTTTCTTCGCATGTTAAACTTAGTATAAGTTATAAAATAAAACTTCAAATTTAAGCACTTTGGTTTTATTCATAATGAGGTGATAAACAAAATCCTATAAATATCCCCACTTTTTGTCTCAAGGCTGTATATGAAATAGAAATAAATGAGCCCCTGAAATATTCACAGAACGTCTGCCGTTGTGGTCGCTAACACGACAAACAATAAGGTAAAAAAGTTAGAATCCAAAGGGGTTCCTATACAAGAAACATTAAAAATCTGTTTTCTTCGTCTGCCTTCCTGCATTCTTGTACGGACCGTATGCGTATCCAGCTTCATTGTTGCAAGCTGAAAAATAAAGAATTAATGATAAAAAATACAATGTTATTAAACATTTTCAACGATTTGTCCAATCACGTATAATAAATTTCGCAAACAAGCAGATGGGTCTCCTGATGGAAAGAGTCAACCATCACCTATAGGCACCAAATATGTTAATGGTGCGTTGCTATCTTGTGGCGAGGTCTAATGCCACATGCATAAGTTTACCGACTACCTTACCCTTCAAACCGGAACACGACAGCGACAAGCACTGACGCTATTGCGGCAGGAATAGGTAAGGTTTTTTGTGATATGGGTACAGTTGACACATATTTGAAGTCAGTTTAATTTTTAAATTGCTATGATCCATATCTTTGAGATAACCATTGCCTATAGATACCAGGTACCTATATTATTGTTACCCAGATAGGTATTTTAATGGTGCTTTGCTATCCATATGGCAAGGGTTGAAGTCAAATTTATGGTTCATTTCCGTAAGATTACTAGCTACCTTACCTTCCAAACTGAAACAAGACAGTGACAAGCATCGACACTATTACGACAGGATTAGGTAAGTGCGGATGTTGTAGAACTCTACCATGTTAGTGATTATAGTTAGCCTGAAATTATTATTATTTATATTTCCCATATTGTTCAATACCACCTTTGAACAATAGACCATCTGTCGTGCAGTTCGTAAAAGACTCGAAAAAGATTGATTTTCAGGTCATGACTATGGTGGTAGAGTTCCGCAACTCCTCACCAAGGTATATGGCACCACCGTTTTACCTATTTCTACCGCAATAGCGCCAATGCTTCTCATTTTCGTTTCTCGGTTCGGAGGGTAAGGTAGCTGGTAAATTTATACATATGGCATTGCCATTCCTCCAAACGGATAGCAGTGCATCAGCATCAGTAAGAACTTTGGTGACTATAGGCAATAGTTTATCTTTTCCTCGGGTGAGATATCTGCTTGTTTGCTTTACAATGACAAAGATTGGCTGGCTTGTGAATTAAAGTAATTCGTAGGCGAAGTAGGTGACCAACATGACTTATATTTATTCAAATTTGCACAAATTATACTAGATTATATTCTAACGTGTGTTCCATCAATTGCAACTAGTACTCGAGGAAAGCGGGCTATTTGGCAACGTCCTTGTTATGAATCATTTTTGATTTTTATGTAGTCCGATTGCAAATGTGCTATTGCAAAGCTGATATCACGTACTGTCCGCCTGGCGCAGGACTGTCACACCAATAAAGTCTTCTGTCAACAACACTGTGCCTATCGCATGCAATCGGAGGGTCAATAGCAGCTGGTGCAATGGAGATTATTCCATGATTTTTTGAACAAATACGAAGAACTATGAAAGTTTATTTATCTTGCAAGAGTCTACGAATAATAATTAAAGTTTGTCAGCTAGGAAATAAGAAAAATATCTACCTGGCTCCTGTTATTCGTAAATGGGGATATATTTCAGACAATAATTGCTCTTCTGCCGTTATATCAAGCTGAAACCGCAGCTGGAATTATATGTAGTTTCCACTCTTTCTTTTATACTCTGATTGTTGATTTTTCGTCGGAACTAGACGTCACATACCAGTCTGATAATATGTAAAGCATTTCCGTGTCACTTTCTGAGCTTGAAGTGGTAAATTCACGCTAAATATTTTTTAAATTATTGTTCAACCGGCCGAAATCCGGGGGTAGCTATACGAATGACGGATGATGAAATTTTGACAGATTAATGACATTATATTTTTATAGGGACATACCAATCTGTCATTTCCATACAATACACAGTAAAACCTTAACTGGCAGCCCTCCCACCCGTTAGCAACGAACCTTTGGTAATGTGACATAAGAGTCGTGCTTTTTAGGAACAGTTTTAGCTTACGCCTCGTAGAAAATCCTACTATTTGTCACTAAAACGAGTCGTTTTGCAGATATAGGGACTGGGCATATCTGATTTTATCAGTTTTTATACATTATGAATATTGGGTATGTTCTATAGTCTATACAGTACGTGGCTTCGGCTGAAGGTATACTTTATTTTATTGTGTGTATATTTTTAAATTCTTGTAGTCAATATTTATGTTAACTAATTCACTTTTTTTTAATTATACGATAGCAAACAAGTAAACGAGTCTCTAGATCAAAAGAGTCAACCATCGCCTATAGATACCACATATGTTAGTGGTGCCTTGCTATCTTGTGGCGAGGTCTAAGCCACACGCACAAGCTTACGGGCTACCTTACCTTTCAAATTGGAACAGGTCATTGACAAGCACTCACACTATTTATGCGCAATATGTAAGGCCTAGTAGCCACTATGGTAGTGACTCGAACAGCCAATCAGTCCGCTTTTTACGACCTGCCTGGCAGAACGGCAGTTGGCCTATTTTTCTAGGGAGCTCGGACCAACACGGCGAAACGTCAAATGCATGACTGTGTGGCAGTAAGAGCCAAAACTTACAAACTAGAAAAGATGCTATCTACATTTAAAATTTCTATCTAGTTTAAATTAATTTTAAAATAACTATGTCTCCTTTAATAACACAGGAGAGAACTACAAAATGAATGATGGACGCCAGGAACAAAACTTTGCAATAGCTAAATATGGCCACCGAGCAAATACGGCAATTTTGGAATAGAATTACTTAAAACTGAAATAGCGAAATCGCCATGACTAAGCTTAAAGCGAAGAAATTATAATAGTTGAAAAATAATGCTTATGCCGTGGAAGAGTTTGTGTTGGAGATCTAAGCTGCTTTTTAGTTGTGCTTCTTTTTTCCAATTTTTTGTTTCCTTGCTAGTTATTAAGGCCTAATTATAGTTTCTTCGCATGTTAAACTTAGTATAAGTTATAAAATAAAACTTCAAATTTAAGCACTTTGGTTTTATTCATAATAAGGTGATAAAAAAATCCTATAAATATCCCCACTTTTTGTCTCAAGGCTGTATCTGAAATAGAAATAAATGAGCCCCTGAAATATTCACAGAACGTCTGCCGTTGTGGTCGCTAACACGACAAACAATAAGGTAAAAAAGTTAGAATCCAAAGGGGTTCATATACAAGAAACATTAAAAATCTGTTTTCTTCGTCTACCTTCCTGCATTCTTGTACGGACCGTATGCGTATCCAGCTTCATTGTTGCAAGCTGAAAAATAAAGAAATAATGATAAAAAATACAATGTTATTAAACATTTTCAACGATTTGTCCAATCACGTATAATAAATTTCGTAAATGTATGTATATTTGTCCACGAATTTCTCGGGAATCACGTTATAAAAGATTTACATCAGGTATAATTCAACTTAGGGAATATTTTTTTTTATATCATAAGATAGCAAACAAGCAGATGGGTCTCCTGATGGAAAGAGTCAACCATCACCTATAGACACCAAAGATGTTAATGGTGCGTTGCTATCTTGTGGCGAGGTCTAATGCCACATGCATAAGTTTACCGACTACCTTACCCTCCAAACCGGAACACGACAGCGACAAGCACTGACGCTATTGCGGCAGGAATAGGTAAGGTTTTTTGTGATATGGGTACAGTTGACACATATTTGAAGTCAGTTTAATTTTTAAATTGCTAAGATCCATATCTTTGAGATAACCATTGCCTATAGATACCAGGTACCTATATTATTGTTACCCAGATAGGTATGTTAATGGTGCTTTGCTATCCATATGGCAAGGGTTGAAGTCAAATTTATGGTTCATTTCCGTAAGATTACTAGCTACCTTACCTTCCAAACTGAAACAAGACAGTGACAAGCATCGACACTATTACGACAGGATTAGGTAAGTGCGGATGTTGTAGAACTCTACCATGTTAGTGATTATAGTTAGCCTGAAATTATTATTATTTATATTTCCCATATTGTTCAATACCACCTTTGAACAATAGACCATCTGTCATGCAGTTCGTAAAAGACTCGAAAAAGATTGATTTTCAGGTCATGACTATGGTGGTAAAGTTCCGCAACTCCTCACCCGGGTATATGGCACCACCGTTTTACCTATTTCTACCGCAATAGCGCCAATGCTTCTCATTTTCGTTTCTCGGTTCGGAGGGTAAGGTAGCTGGTAAATTTATACATGTGGCATTGCCATTCCTCCAGACGGATAGCAGTGCATCAGCATCAGTAAGAACTTTGGTGACTATAGGCAATAGTTTATCTTTTCCTCGGGTGAGATATCTGCTTGTTTGCTTTACAATGACAAAGATTGGCTGGCTTGTGAATTAAAGTAATTCGTAGGCGAAGTAGGTGACCAACATGACGTATATTTATTCAAATTTGCACAAATTATAGGAGATTATATTCTAACGTGTGTTCCATCAATTGCAACTAGTACTCGAGGAAAGCGGGCTATTTGGCAACGTCCTTGTTATGTATCATTTTTGATTTTTATTTAGTCCGATTGCAAATGTGCTATTGCAAAGCTGATATCACGTACTGTCCGCCTGGCGCAGGACTGTCACACCAATAAAGTCTTCTGTCAACAACACTGTGCCTATCGCATGCAATCGGAGGGTCAATAGCAGCTGGTGCAATGGAGATTATTCCATGATTTTTTGAACAAATACGAAGAACTATGAAAGTTTATTTATCTTGCAAGAGTCTACGAATAATAATTAAAGTTTGTCAGCTAGGAAATAAGAAAAATATCTACCTGGCTCCTGTTATTCGTAAATGGGGATATATTTCAGACAATAATTGCTCTTCTGCCGTTATATCAAGCTGATACCGCAGCTGGAATTATATGTAGTTTCCACTCTTTCCTTTATACTCTGATTGTTGATTTTTCGTCGGAACTAGACGTCACATACCAGTCTGATATTATGTAAAGCATTTCCGTGTCACTTTCTGAGCTTGAAGTGGTAAATTCACGCTAAATATTTTTTAAATTATTGTTCAACCGGCCGAAATCCGGGGGTAGCTATACGAATGACGGATGATGAAATTTTGACAGATTAATGACATTATATTTTTATAGGGACATACCAATCTGTCATTTCCATACAATACACAGTAAAACCTTAACTGGCAGCCCTCCCACCCGTTAGCAACGAACCTTTGGTAATGTGACATAAGAGTCGTGCTTTTTAGGAACAGTTTTAGCTTACGCCTCGTAGAAAATCCTACTATTTGTCACTAAAACGAGTCGTTTTGCAGATATAGGAGTAATATTATCGAGTAGTATGTTGCAGCCAAATTTACTATATTAATATATAGATAACATTTGCTACATTTTTTATTGATTAAAGCCTATCGATGTAATATAATTATCTCAATATAAAATAAATAAAACTCTCTCATATATAACGAGAATTATTAAAATCGCTTTATAAATGACGAATTTATTTGCGAACATACATAAAAAGCCTATATACTCGAATTAATAACCTCCCTTTTTGGTCAGTGGTTGATGAATTTACAACAAGACTTCTACTATTAAAATAAATCTACAAAATGTGTGTTAAAAGGATATTATTACAACTCTCATTATTTTCTATTATTAGATTATTTAGATTACTATTCGTTCGGTAATAATTCTAAAGATGTCGACTCATTAAATATGCCTGAATAAGGGAATTTTAATTAAAAAAATATTTTCTACATAACAGTTAAATAATTTCACAATTAAATTTATCAAATCCTAGATTTGTATTTAACATATATTTTATTAAAACACTCTTTCCATCCTGAAAACTGATTAAATTTAAATGTAATGACCGTAGTCAAAGTGAAATGTAAAGAAATACTCGTAGGATTGAAAAGCAAAGATCGCCAGTTGAAAAGCCAGGATGGAACTTTTCCTTTGAAGCAAAATAGCGGTAACTCATTTAATTATTTTATAGACATTTAAGCTATATCAGTTATAATTATTATAGATTATAAAAAAGTAGTGTAAGGAAAGGAAAAAGTTTAGGGAAGATCAGCAACGAAGGACGACAGTACCATATTAGTTGTATATTAAAACTGCCTTATGAGATTTCTAGAAAAAAAACTGAATATGGTGTGCCACTATCTATATGTCCTCCCTTGTTGGTCCAGGCTTCACTAAAGAATAAACCGCAACTACCATTTTGCCAGGCAAGTCGTAAAAGGTGACCATTTGGCTATACGTGTCACTACCAAGTGATAACTAGATGATAGATTTCCGCAACATCTCGCTTGGGTATTTAGTACCACCGCCTTACCAATTCCTGCGTCAATGCTTATCATTGTCGTGATCCAGTTTAGAGGGTAAGGTGGCCAGTGAACTAATGCATATAGCATCACCATCCCGTCACACGGATAGGCATGTTCCATTACCATCTTTGATGCCTATGGGCGATAGCTTCTCTTTCCATCAGGAATATCATATATGTTTGCTATCTTATGATATTAAAATAATTTATAAGTTAAATTGGACATTCATAGTTCATACAATCGGACTGGTATTAGAAATTCTTTTATTCTTCCCTTGGACAATATTTCTCAAAGTCTAAATGTATTGGATTCTTCTGGACGTTCTTCCTTTTTTATTCGCTGTTTATCGTTTTGTAAATATTTCGTTGATGAGTATTTTAAATAAAGATTTTCTTTCCATTTTCAATGAGTAAATAATGTCTTGCCAATTTCTCTGAACAGGTAGGTGAAGGTTCAATCTGACTACGTTTATCTACCTTAAAGAAAAATCGGACATACATGCAGACAAAATAATACTTACAGACACTTTTGTATGTGTGTGTGTGTATGTGTGTGTGTGTGTGTGCGCGCGTGTGCTCGTGCACGTGCGTATGCGCGTCCGTGTGCGTGTGTGTGTGTGTGTGTGTGTGTGTGTGTGTGTGTTTGCGCATGTGTGTGTGTATATGGGAGGGGGGTATAGTTTCGTTTCGTTTCAGTCTTACACTTCTTCAAAATCTGAATTTGAGAAATTTTTAAAACACCTTAAAAAATCGGCGAAACAATGTTTCTTTTTTTAAATAACTCTGATTAATTTACTGATTGAGTACAAAATCTCTCAGCTTTTTTCCTAACATGATTGCACCCAATGTCGCAATTGTATCAAAATTTGTTCATCATGTTCAAAATTTGTTCATTTGTTCGGAAGTCATAGTTAACGAAAAAAATTGAAAAAGTGTTTTTCGACATAACTTCGAAATTTTCAACCAATCATTTTTTGATTTTGCAAAAGTTACAGCTTTTTAAATATTGAAAGTATATATATATTGTTTACAGCAAATTTACTTTATTTTTATTAAAATAAATTTTAGACTAATACACCGATTCATTTCCAAATCTATTACCTCAAATACCGTAAATCGGATGCAAATTGGTTGATTCATTCAGGTTGTAACATTTTTGATAAGATTTTTTTTTTTGAAAAAAGTGTTTTTTGACATTACTTCGACCTTTTTCAACCTATTGATATTGTAGCTACTAAAAATTTTAGGAGTCAATACTGGAAGAAACTTGTATTTCCTTATCATTTTTTTAATATATTTTTTTGTTTTTTAAGTATCAAATATTAAAAAACCGAATGATCATATTGATATATAAGAAATGATTCCATATAAAAATCAATTGTAATAAATTAGTATAAGGAGCAATTAATTATATCCTTTTTTTTGTCTTCTAAATAAATTGAAACTTCATTAATTGTATAAAAAAATAAATTTAAAAATATAATAAAACAAAACTGTTTAATAAAGTTTTGTTTACTAAGGTTTTCAAAATTATTTGCTAATGAATCTGTGATCGCCTCTGTGGTCTAGTGGTCTGGTGTCGGAGTTGACCACATGAGTTCCAGGGTCCAGGTCAGGGAATTAAAAAAATATGTTTTTTTTTTACTTTTCTGTTAAATACAACGTTGCCCGGGATTGGAAGATGTCCATCTAGAGATCGGCTTGCCACCTTTCACATTGTGGGACCAAGTATCTTCGACTAGTGAGTGTTCTTGTTGCATCTCTGCCACGACTTCGGGGATACGGGCGTGAAGATTCAAGATACTTTAAATCTGTAATAGTTCTAGGCAAATTACTGCCAAACTATACCTTACCTGATAAAAGAGTAACTTATTTAGTGGCTGCCTTTTTGATCCCAAATTAGTTTAATAAAAAATGGTGAAGCGTGATGTCCTGTAATTTTTTTTATTTAACAAAGTACTTCTGATTTTTGATTTCTGAGTAGAGACGAGACGTGAGTATTAAATATTATTATTAAGGTGCTAAATTATTTTTGTTCCTTGTTTGAAGGAAGTAAAAATCACTAATATTTTAAACGACCAAATTTTTACAAACTCCTTTTTTTAATATTGACTAGCGGCCTGCCCGCGGTTTCACCCACGTAGCTTTTGTTTCCGTGTGAATATCGAAAGGTTTATATACTCAAACCTTCCCCAAGAATTAATCTATCTATAAAAAACCGCATCAAAATCTATTGCATTGTTTTAAAGATTTTAGCATACATAGGGGCATAGGGACACACAGAGAAAGCGACTTTGTTTAAAACTATGTAGTGATAGGGAAGCGCTTGACCACAATGTCGCCTGATGGTAAGCTAAAATGCGGCCTAAGACGAAACGCGCTTCACTAGAAGATACCTGTTCACTTTTTTGTCCGGGAACACAGACTCAGGAAGCATGTTCCAGTCCATTGCGGTTCGGATAAAGAATGTCGAGTCAAACCGCTTTGTCCGGGTACGTGAAACGTCCACCACATTATGGCGATGCCTAGTATCTGTGCGTCCTGACGATCAATAGGTAAAACGGGGATGGCGGAGTTAACTCGGGCAATCCCGTAACGCACTCTCCAAAATGAATCCGATAAAACCGATAGACTAGACACTCTGCGGCGATGAGTGAGGCTCTGGAGTTTTTTGCCTACCAGGCTATCGTCGTTTATGAGCCTCTTGGCAAGCCTCTCTATCGACCTCATACGATTAGGGCCGCTTTTAGTAGAATAGGTCTTTGGTCCTGTTGTTAGGCCATTATTAAAAGTTAATACTAAAAAACTAATAAAAAAACTAATGCAGTACTATGTTGACCTGATGTAGTATGCATTAAAACGTGATATGGCGTCAGATAAATATGGAACTTTGGATTTTAGGTTGTTTACAAGCTGTACAGAACATATTAATTTTAGTTAGTAGAAACATTGTCTTAAATAACTTATTATATTATCACCTGCAGGTGTACAGATCATCTATACATATAATAAAATCGTAGGAAAGTCAATGTATGTCCGGGGTAAACTCAAAAAGTCCTGCATGGATTTACTTCAAATTTTGCACGAATATTACTAACAGGTCGGGTCAATATATAGGTTACATATTATCACGCTATCACTTACGGGGGAGGAGCTGTGCGGAGTGTGTCTAATCACGAATAGAGTATCTTAATATTAGGTTTAACGTACGTACTAACGCGAGAATGTCTGTATCAAAAACTTCTCAAACAGATAAAAAAAACAACACAACTGAATTTAAACCAGCGGCCGATCGAGATTAGCAAAGATGACCTTCGATCAAATTAAATTATGTATCATTGCTTTAATATGCATGTCTAAGTAGAGGGTTATATATGTAAAAGAACTAAACTAAGCTATGTTTGGCCGTTATAAACGTGTATGGTATTTTATGTATGTATGATAAAACTAAATTCCACGTGGAACAAGTTGAGTTATAGGCAAAGAATTTTCAGATATCACAGACATCACAGAAAATCAAATTCAGATCTAAAATTAAAAGGTTATTCAAGGGTTATCCATATTGCTGTACATTAAAACCTTAATTGAGTAGACAGTAATATAGTGCAGATCGTTAAACCTTCCGTTCAATTAACTATAGCAATTCAATCGGAGCACGAACAACTAACTCCAATAAATTTCAGTCAAAACTATTTAAATACGGAAATGAAGCAATGTTTAATTAATGTTGCCGGTTGTATTGAAATTTTAAAGCTTTGTGTAAATACAATATGGATTCCATCTATTAATTGAAGACTTCATTAGACGTACAAACAATTATAATTGCACGTATTAATTGCAAGTACAATATACATGTGTGTATATAAGCATGTATGTCACATTAATGTAGTGTGTGCTTGTGTGGTTTTTTTAATTAATGTATTTTTAATGAAAATAATTTAAAAATATTAGTTTCTGTACTCTTTTGCAATGTACACTTTAACGATGCTAAATTTCATTTATTGTTCGCGTAATTGTTGTAACAGTTAATTTTTTTTGTGGTAACTAGAAACTACAGCTTTAAATTCTTATCTTAGATACGGAGGAGTTGATATATTACCATGAGACTCTGATCTGCTAATAAGATTATTTCGTAAAAATATGGTTGTTTATAAAGTATCCAATATAAAAAGAGAAAACTAAAAGTACAAGTGAGTTTTTTTTGTAATATTCTACAATAAATTAAGTTATAAGAGTCGATGTGTTAAAATACAAAATTTTGCTTCTATATGATAGATTTAGGAATGTTTTTACTGCATATGTGTATATTTACGTATTAAAACTGACGTGCAGGCTTAAGCAAAATTATCAGCTACATACACTTATCGTAGCAATTTTTCGAACGCTGGTATAATTTATACCATTTATATTCAAAATAAATGCAAAGAAGCTTGCAAGATTGTGTCAGGGCACTAAACCGTTCTCTTGAACTAACAATGTCAGCAATTCACAAGTGGCTTTTAAATAAACTTATTGAATTTAGCATACTCACAGTTTGCCCTCACTCATCCACACTGCTTTTATATCTGAACGTTGCTTTATAAACAAACGCCAAAAATGCTTTGCCAAGAGAGTAGTTTCCTAAATTTAAGCAAAAATGGCATTTAAGATGCAGGAAAAGTTTTTTCGTATTTTATGAGAAAAAGTTGTAGTAAAATTTTTGTGTTTTATCATAATATAGCAAAGAGCAGATTACTCTCCTGATGGGAAGAGAAACCACCGCCTTTAGTCACCAAAGATAATAATAGCGCGTTTTTATTCATGTAGCGGGAAGGCAATGCTACATGCATAAATCTAATGCCTACCTTATCAACCAGAACACTACATTTGGGCAGAAACAGATAAGGTTGTTGTACCATATACCTGGGTGAGACGTTGCGAAACTTTACCATCTAGTAGTCTCCGAAAGATACTTCGATCGTGCCATCTCGCATCCGAACCCACTGGTGGTAGCCGCGGCTGACTACATCCCAGACCCAAATCCCGATCCCAAACTACGTAGGCCCCGCCACGTTCTTACCGATCCCGATGACCCGATAACTCTGGCAAACGGTTTACACGATAACACTACACACCTACATTCGCGACATCGTCGCCGCCGGCGGTGACGAGGACCCCTGTTTCGCCCTTCGGCGAACCGAGCCCAAGGGCAAGGTTCGGCGGACGGACAAAACAATGCCACTAACCCTCTCATCGCAAATCACGACCCCACCCTAAGCCGAGGTTCGGTCTCACAGGAGACACCCTTAGGGCGGAGGGCGTACAGCCCTACACCTTTAAATTCTGGCTGAGCACTCTGCTCGCCCCCGCGACCGGTGAAGCTGTAACAGCCCATAAGGCTAACAGCAATTAAGACATTCCGAAAAAAAGAAAACCATCTAGTAGTCACGATGGTAGTGACACATGAAGCCAATCAGCCTCCTTTTACGACCTGCCTGGCAGAATGGTGGTTGGTATATTCTTTAAAGGAGCCCGGACCAACACGGGGGATCGTACTGCGTCCTTACAAACTTAAATATATTAAACATCAGTCAGCCTCCGTCTAGATTCCTAACAGATCGGTTAGCTTTCCAACTCATACATTACTATTTCTATAGCAGTTCTATATTTATAATTAGTGCCAATTAATCAACTATATTTAAAGTGAAAAGTGAATAAACAATTAAATAATAAAAAATATTTTTAAAACATAAATCTCACGGTCCAGTATAACATTTGTGGCAGCTACAAGGGGTCTCAAAATAGATCCTGAGAACATCTCTTATATAATACACTCTAAAATAATAGTGAAAATCTCTTATATAATACACTCTAAAATAGTAGAAATAAAAACCGTGCTAAATCTAAGACATCCAAGAAGAGAAGTAAACTTATTATACTAGTTCATTTCCCTACGACTGGGTAAAAATCATTTACATAGAAAAAAAATTACCATTATCAAATTACCACCGAAATCTACTCAAAAATCGTATGCGTAATATGTGGGATTACCAATTCGTCATTGGAGTTCGCTTATCAAGACTGGAGACATACAGGTGTTTCTAATCGCGTGAATCTGGTTCTTTATATATAAAATCGAATATCCATATAGAATAAGGCTTGTTCCACTCTGCACCACCAGAATTTTAATTATTATATTATATAATTTATTAGTACATAATAAATTATATAATATAATAATTAAAATTCTTATCATAATTTAGATTTTTTTTTGTGTTTTTGTATGTACTCTATTTTCTATTTTGTGTGTGTATTGTTTTATTGTGTATTAAAATGACAGAAACCAAAACGTCAAAGAATGCAAAGGAGATCTTTAAGGTTCCTCGAGATGCCTTATTATCCTCTGAATCCGAGTATAAGCGAACTGTCGATTCACAGAGGTCAACTAGATCTAGAAAAATAAATGTGTGTATCGCCATGCCAGAACTAGACCTTAATGTTACTAAAATTCGTAAAATCCTATGTTGGTAGTAGGGAAACGCTGAATTCATTTATAATATAATCAAATGCAATAATGCGTATGATCTCGCTATTATAACACAAAAACCTATAATCTTCAAATACCTATTATGTGAACAATTGAAAGAGTTTCTTAAAACACAATGCAGTGAACAAAAATATTTTTCACACCTTTAAATGGCACTACCAGAAAGCAAGCAGCTTCCAAATCAAATCGTTTACAATTTTACGTTAAAAATATAGAAATGCATCTTTCACAGCTCCTAACAGTAATAACACTAAATAATTCAAAGGCAAAATAATTACCAGGGCGCATCGCCACCATATAATAGCTAACTCTACACAATTTCTAGTAGGTTTACAACCTAGAATTTCGAATATTTATAGGTTTAAATCCCCTAAAACGTTAAATAAAGCAATAAATTTTGCCAGTTCGAAAGAAAGGATACAGAAAACCCTCTATAAAAGAAACACAACTGTGTGAGTGTTTCTTTTATAGAGGGTTTTCTACAAAAAACGAACTCGACCAAACCCTACATTTACAAACCTCAATACCAGACTACCTGTACTATCACGGCCCACTGATTTTTATAAACAAGCTTTTAGATCTAGGGATTCAATAATATGTCCGTACTGCAAATTCCCAGATCACAACATAGAAAATTGCAAAAAGAGACAGTATAATAACCAGCTCAAAAACTCCAACAATCAACCCTCCTACTCATCCGTGGCTCGAGTGAACTTCCTACCTAATCCTGAAGAGAAAAGCTACAACAAAGTAGATAATAAATATTTAAACGCATAATCGTGTCGCCTAAGTGTCACATAAAACAAAATAACATTGAAGTCGACACTAAACCTACTATTTTCAAGGCTACTGCATCGAAACCCGCTGCATCCACTGTCTCGAAATATACTTAACCCACTGCATTGAAACATGCTAAATCTACTGTATCAAATCCCACTGTGTCTACTGTATCTGAATCCACTAAATCCTCTGAAAAGAAACTTGTTGTATCTACTGAATCTAAATCCACTGTATCCACTGTCTCTAAACTTACTAAATCGATTGAATCAACACTCACTGTGCCCACTGTATCTATATATATATATATATATATATATATATATATATATATATATATATATACAGTCTATCTACTGCATCCACTGAATCTCAATCCACCGTGTCCAAATCTGCTAATCACACTATCACATTATAATCTAATCCAAAATCATACCTTACATACGAAATCACTACGAAGCCTACAAAACTCTACTAACTCATATGTCTATTAAAACTCCTATCATAAATAAATAATCCATTGTCTCTTCTTATCGTCTCAAGCTCAGATGTAAAGTTAATAAAATATTCGTGCATCCAATCTTCATATCTAAAGCTTGAAAATGAACCAATCAAATTAAAAACAATAGATCCTACTGATCAGTGTTCGAAAACTATGGGTTATTTCTTAGCATTTCCCATGAATTCTTTGTTGTTAATAACATCAATCTGCCATACGACGGTATAATTTGCTTTGATCTACTGAATGAATTCGGCCGTAATATCGACTATACTCTAGCTATATTACACATCCATGACAAAGAAATTAAACTCAAATTCTCTGACCCTTTCCGATATTGTACCTTCCAGAACAAAAATGGTTATTGAATATTCAGCCCCTAACCCTAAAATGGTAGAAGATTACATCCTGGATTAAACCATATCTGACAAATTAATGGTAGTTAATTGCCTTACACGCGTCAATTCTTATAATTGCGTCAATATATCCGTCGTAAATATATTTTTCGCACATTCTATTGATCCCTTCAATTATCTCCTTAAGGGAATTAAAGACGACACCTATGACGGTACCAACGCTGTCTTAAACCAACTCCGAGTTTCTAATTTGAAAAATGAAGAAATTAATGCCCTCTACGATATGTGTTCAGAATATTTAAACATCTTTCATTTGTCAGGCGAAAGGTTAACTTTTACTAATTCAATTAGGCATGACATTAAAAATAATATTAACATACCTATTTAAAAATTGGAGTGTCTGTTTGTAATAATTAATAACCGCTTTTTACTAAATATATAGGAATGTTTACATGGTACTTAAAGCAAAATAACATTTTTTACAGTTTTGTCTGTCTGTTTAATCTGGCTAATCTTTGAAACAGATGGACCGACTTTGACGGGACGTGCACTATCAGATAGCTGATGTAATAAGCAGTAACTTAGGCTACTTTAATTTTAGAATTTTTTCCAGTGGACAAAGTCGCAGGCACAGCTAGTCTTTACTTTAAACATTTTGTTCCCCCTTCCATATTTCATTTTCCAGTAAATTGTTGTTTAAAATTGTTGTTAACGAGATCGGACAACTTTTTAAACTTTGATATGATACATCATTGACTGACCCTGGGTTCCAAAATTTTACAATTTTTATGCCTTACGGCAATCCTTTAAATGGAAAGTAAAGTAACAGTAGATTGTCTAGTAAATATCTGTTTAATGCGCTTGTCCATGGTTGAGACTTGTGTCATTATATTGAGGGCTACACGCAATAGATATTTGAACAGTTATAATTTCTTCAAATTTCTATTGCGTGCTTTGTGCTTTGTGCTTTGTGATGATGAACATATATTATAGTACAATGTGAATATAGTATAATGTGAATTAATAAGCACATAATTCCTTGCTCTTAATATTTATCGTATATAATCGTCACTGCATTGATAGTGATACAAATTTCGACGTTTCGTGGCGGTGAAAATTTAAATTCTAATTTTTAAACTTGGCACCTAATTAAGACCTAAAAAGTCTCTAATTTAGGGCTTATTTAATACAAATCTCAGGCTTTGCATTGCTATCGAGACAGAGCTTTTTAAAGAAATTATAGAATCTTTTAGCTCGGATTTTAATTTTGCACTTGCAGATTTTAATTAGAACGTCCTATGGTTCTCATTACAAATGACGCTCTATCATCATCAGCAACACTAATCTTAGTTCTGCTGCTTAATTATTTTTTTTTAAATTATAATTTCTATTTTCCTTTTAAATATTTTACAAAGACATTTAAAAAATAGAAAAAAAGTATCTTCACGCCCATATCCCCGAAGGGGTAGGCAGAGGTACAACAAGTGCACCCACGATTAGCCGAAGATACTTGGTCCCACAATGTGATAGGTGGCAAGCCTATCGCCAACCGGGCATTTCCAATCACGGGCAACTTTGTGTTTCTTAGAAAACTGATAAACTGATAAAACCTTTTTATTAATGTGCCCGACCCGGGAATCGAACCCGAGACCTCATGTGGTCAACGCCAACGCTGGACCACTAGACCACAGAGGCGACCTATAATAGAGCTATATATAACAAAGAGAGAGAGATTAAAAAATAGAGATCCAATAAAAGACGGTAAATATTCAGCATCTCATAAACCTTAATGAAATGGCGGCATTTCGAAAGCATTGTTTATCATAAATATATATTACTCAAATAATTACGTCTCTTCACCGCAGACCTTTTGGCACCAAGGGTTGGTAAACAGTATCCTTTTCTCAGATCTAGTTAACGATGACAATATGAGTACATAATTAATCAAACCTAAAGGTTTGTACCCATCAGGTTATTATTAGATTTATACCTGTGAATTATTCCATACTTCAAAGACGAAATTAATGTATTTAATTTGCAAAATTTCAGTGAAGTCTTATGTGTAACTGCTGTGATATAATTGAAACAAAAGGTAGTGTGAGGAATAGGACAAAATTATCCAAGGTCTGAAAATTTAAGGAGACTCCAGTGGCGCAACAGTCTGCCCACGTCCACCACACTTTTAACCAGTAGCAAAGGCAGTAAAGACACAAATTATGTATTCAACGCACATTTTAATTCGTAACCGAAGCATCTTCAAGAGAGTTAAATAGCATTTTACACTATAAAGGGTGAATGAATCAATAATGGCAAGCAATGCAATTTACTCTATGCCCCTTTTTAGAGTGAAGTGTTATTTGACTCTTCTAAAGATGTTACGAACATAAGACTGCGGAAATTTTGTAAACTAAATACCTTGACTTCATCTTTTAATCTATAAATTATCAAACGATACTTCCATACTAATAGTATTAATATTATAAATGCAAAAGTCTGTCTGTCTATCTGTTAGGCTTCCACGGCTGAATGGCTGAAGGGGCTAAACTAGGTGATGAATGTTTGAACAAAAAACTATATCGACGACATGTCAATCTACTTGAGGAGTAAGTTGCGCGGATCAGCTAATTATTTTACCTTTTTTTTATATCATAAGATAACAAACAAGCAGATGGGTCTCCTGATGGAAAGAGTCAACCATCGCTTATAGACACCAAAGATGTTAATGGTGCGTTGCTATCTTGTGGTGAGGTCTAATGCCACATGCATAAGTTTACCGGCTACCTTACCCTCCAAACCGGAACACGACAGCGACAAGCACTGACGCTATTGCGGCAGGAATAGGTAAGGCGGTGGTACCAGACCCGGGCGAGACAATGCAGAACTCTACCACCTTTAAGATATTATATGTTTGGGACGAAAATTCAGTTATAGTCTTTATTTATTTATATTTTGTAATAAAGAGGACACGAAGATGTAATTTATGTGTGTTGATTTTCATGTAGTGTGGATTAATTGTTACATATATTTATTTTTCTGACTACTCTCCAAATCGAAACACGATAGTGATAATTTTCAAAGCTATACCAAAATACTGCATAACGCCAGAATCTTGTAAATATCGGAATACTTTATTAATCATACAAAGTTTCAATTTTTAGTAATAAAAATAATTATAACATTATTTCACATATATACAAGTTTTACTGTGTTTATTACATAATAATATCAATGGACATTTACACGAATTAATGTAACCCCAAAGTAAGCTCATCACGCAAATATTTGCCCCTGTCGGAAATAGAACCGGAGTCCCACCGATTCGTTATCCTCACGATTGATGGAGTGGTCAAGTGGTCAAATAAATGTTGAATTAAAAAAATAATGCTACAGTTAGCATCTTAAGATTTTTTATTCCCTCAATATATCTTAAACTAAATAGTAATGAGGTCGAAATAACTTTATGGACGTATATGTATACTGAACTAAAATATGTCTTTACACTCTTGCATTCATGCATAGCTTTAATATTATGTCTATTTAGGGATCAACTCTTTATAGAGAATTTCGATCTTTCCCATTTTTATAAAGGAATGGAGCATTCATCCTAATTCGTATGCAGGGATGACCAAGTAATGGCGATATCTAACTCGTCTTAAGAGGGGTTACTCGAGTATTTTTTCCGGAAATCTTCAATTTATCTAAGGTCTTATGGTGATTTTATTTTATAACATGTATTTGCCTAAGTCTAGTGTCTAGCCTGTCCGCCTCAGATTATGCGGTTTAATCTTCGAGTTTTGCAAAAGTGTTTTGAAGTGTTCGCGGTTTTTCTAGAAAATACAAATCTTAGTTAAAGCTAGAGTCTGGTGGTGTTGTGTTAAAATCCCTTGTCTTGGATGTGCAAATCTCGGTCCTAGTTACATTACGAAATAAGCGGTAATTGTCGTAGCGATAGTCGGTAAAAGCGGCGGTGGTAATCACCACCTATCTTGAAAATAGACAAACCGGTTAATTATGATAAACTGGGAAGTTTATAGATGTTCCATTAACTCTGTTTATCTCGCTTAATAACCGGCCCGATGATACTTATATAAAAATTTTAAAAAATATGAACGAAGTTATTTTTCGACGTGTATATGACCGAGTTATCGATATTTTCTGCAGTGTATGCAACAGTCTTATTCGACTCTAGTAAGTTTTTTTTTTATTTTTATGTTTTATGTATTTCATAAGACTAATTATTCATATTGCTATCTTGACCTTTTGTTTTAAAATACAGTAACGGCACAAAAGAATCTATGGATAGCTGCAAATTAAATAACTATACATGTTCTTCGAAAATTTTCTTTGATTCCAAATAGTCTATCGAAAATCTACATTAAAACATAACAAATCGCGTGATTTAATTTTGGGATGTCAAAAGGGGTAAGTTTAAAATAAAACATATATTAGTGGAGTCGCAACTGATGTCCCCCAGGCAAACTCAGGCCAACTCAGAAATTTTGTCAAAGCATTATTGTTGCAAGTAAAATTTTCTACAGTTTTTCCCAAATTTTTGTTAATTTTCATTATTTATCACTTTATTTTTTCAAATTATTAATTTTTTTTTTCTAATTTGTAAAAAAATTATTTCACAAAAAAATGTTTCATAGAAGATTTTCTCCGAGTAATTTTTTTTATGTCATAAGATAGCCAACAAGCACACGGGTATCCTGATGGACAGAGTCAGCCATCACCAATAGACACTAAAGATGTTAATGGTGCGTTGCTATCTTGTGGCGAAGTCTAATGCCACATGCGTAAGTTTACCGGCTATCTTACCCTCCAAACCGGAATACGACAGTGACAAGCACTGACGCTATTGCGGCAGGAATAGGTAAGGCGCTGGTACCAGACCCGGGCGAGACAATCAGAAATCTACCACCTAGTAACCACGATTGTAGTGACTCGCATAGCCAACCGGTCGTCTTTTACGGTTCGCCTGAGAGAACGACAGTTGGCCTATTCTTCAAAGTAGCTCGAGACCAACACGGGAAAAAGTTTGCTCGTTATAGCGTGAAAATCATTCGAGCACCTTTTTACATGATGGCAACCAGGGGACAAGGGTTACAACCCTACAATTAGGGATTTAACTTTACATTAACCTACTCTGGACATCCCAAAAAATATTTTACACGCTAAACCTTAAAAACTGTGAACTTCAATGGACTGCAATTTCACCTGACTACCTAACACTTAACACACTCAATGTTTTGCTCTAAATCATTTCCAACTAAACAAGTTAGACAATTATTTAAAACACAACCCAAACTTGAATAATTAAACTGAGTGTAAGGGAATACGGATTAATTAATCTAAAATATTATTATCAATGTCATCAACTTGTTTCATTTGATTTTACCGATAGCTTAGTTTATTGTTGCTAGTAAACAAAGTTTGTTACTATATTACATTATATACTATATTATATTATACTATATTATATTTTTATATCATAAAATAGCAAACAAGCAGATGGGTATCCTAGTGGAACGAATCACCCATCGCCTATAGACACAAAGGGTGTTAATGGTGCGTTGCTATTTTGTGGCGAGGTCTAATACCACAAGCATAAGTTTATCGGATACCTTACCCTTCAAACTGGAATACGACAGTGACAAGCACTGACGCTATTGCGGCACAAATAGATAAGGCGGTGGTACCAGACACAGACGAAACGATGCAGACGACGAGATGGTAGCGACTCGAATAGCCAATTAGTCGGTCACCTTTTATGACCTGCCTGGCAGAACCGCAGTTGGCCTATTCTTCAAAGGAGCCCGGGACTAACACGGGGAAAATGGTAGGCTAGGTTATTTTTTAAATTATTAGTGATGTTTTGGGTTTAAGGATATTTTACTCACATTTCTCTAAAACATTGTTTTCTCAACTAACTGGTTTTTGTATTTTTTATTTTTTTATATCATATTAAGATAAATAAATACACAGATCTCTCCTGATAGAAAGAAACAACCACTGCATATAAACACTAAAGATTTAAATGATACATTTTTTTTCGATATTAACTTAAGCAGTTTGTCCAAATGACCGTTACTGCGAAACCGGATGTTTTGCGCGAGCAGATTACTCAGCCAGAGTGTAAAATATGTGGACTAAGAGCCCGCCCTAAGGGTGTCTCCTGTGAGACCGAACCTCGGCTTAGAACAGTATCTTGACGATTAGTGGGAATGTAAGTGGCATCAGGATTTCGACCCATTAATGGCTCTTGACCGAAGTCTCGAGTGTTGGCGGGCCGAAATAGTGGGCCGAGCCGACGGTGGGGACTTTGGCGTGTGTGTGTGTGTGAATTGCAAAGGATAGGTTGTGTAGGATCATCAGGATCGAATAGGTCTGATGTGTTGCTATTCGTGTGGCGAGGTGTTGATGTCGCATACTTAAGTTTACAATGTACATGTCTACGTCTTTCTATGTAGAGAACTGATTGATTTCCTTACGGAAAAACACATACATACATAAACAAAATACTGTGTAAATACATAATAAAATAAGTTTTTTTTTATCTAGAATATTTCTCTCAAAAAAATATTTTTTTATAATTACGCTACGTTCGATTTAAAATAAAAGCTGTCATTATATTCAAGTGTGTATTATTTTGCACATAAACAACAAACAGCACATGTCTGCTAAAGTTAAATACATAGACAAAAATAGAATAAAAAAAACTTAAAAACTATAAATTTGTAAAGGTGTGTACCTAGGTAAATGTGCTTTTTTTGACAAATTACACTTAGCCCACCAGTAAGAAATCTAACCCCATGGTAAGCAAATTATTAACTTATGTTATAGGTGTTAGTCACCTGTACTAATACATAGAAATACATATATAAATACTGTAATATACATAATAAACACCCAAACCCAGAAATACAAACATTTATACGAAAATGCTTGTCCCCGTCGGAGGTCGAACCCGAGCCCCGTTGATTGCGTAATCAGGGTCGCTAATCACTCGAACTCAATCGATCAATCGCCTCATGGAGCATTTGTGTGATGAGCGTAAATATTTGTATTTCTGGTATTATATATAAATACCAGAATAAATATAATAAACACCCAAAGTGTTTATTATATATATTCTGGTATTTATATATGTATTCCTATCTATTAGTATCTTTGACTAACACCCATAACACAAGTAAATAATTTGCTTATTTTGGGATTAGATCAGTAAGTGTAATTTGTCCTGTGAATTCTATCTATATATCTAATTATTATTATATCTATATAATATATAGTATATAGTATGTAGTATATAGTATGTAGTATATAGTATATAGTATATAGTATATAGTATATAGTATATAGTATATAGTATTTAGTATATAGTATATAGTATATAGTATATAGTATATAGTATATAGTATATAGTATATAGTATATAGTATATAGTATATAGTATATAGTATGTAGTATATAGTATATAGTATATAGTATATAGTATATAGTATATAGTATATAGTATATAGTATATAGTATATAGTATATAGTACATAGTACATAGTATATAGTATATAGTATACATCCAAACTGTGAATATTATACATTTATCAAAATACCGATATATAGTAACATTAAAAATACGTCAGTTTAATAAAACAATTATTAGACAGTGGTCCCAGGACCAAACTTTTTTAAATAATAACTAGCTGAATTTTTGTGAACAGCTTCGTTTTTACAAGACGTCTATCATTTCTATCTTCGAAAACTCTCGAATCAGGTAACTAATAAAGATAGATAAATAAGGAAAACTTTAGAGTGTCGAACTAAGAAAAGTTTCCACTTTACGAATAATGCAAGTAACCCTTGAATTATGATAATAATTAACAAGCTGTAGTGCGAAAATTAGGTTGTTTTTAAATTAAATAATATCACTTTAAAAATCACATAATTACGAATCTTTAGAGTGGAGGACTCATCAGGAAAACCATCGAATATGTATAACAAAAGCTATTCCGTATTTATCATAAAATAATCAAGCGATTAAAGCAAAAAAAATATTGTTATTAATAAAATATTTTTCCTTCGCCGAATCAAAATGTTTGAAGCTCCTAACTTTATTTGTTACCCGATTCGAGATTTTTTGAAAATAGAAAGATTTGCGTGTCGTCAAAACAAAGCTGTTTACAAAAATTCTTCTTGTTATTAAGAAAAAAAAAATTGTTCCTAGGACCACGGTCTATATACAGAAACTAACATTATTATTACGTCACCTGCTAGTCGTAACTGCAAGGTAAAAAAAATAATTAAAAACCCACTAACAGTTTAGTCAAGTGACGAAAATAGGAAGTATATGTTTTTCCATTTTTTTTAAATTATTTACAAATAATTCTTTTATGATGTTTAAATAAAATTTATTTAACTAGATACTGCTTTATTAAAACTTTCTTTCAATGTATTAAATACTTTTTTCTATAATTACTAGTATCGTTTTCTCTACAGACATACTTTTTACGTGAAGGATAAAATACTTTTTACATTCACGTGAAGAATAACATTTTTAGAAAGATTTTTATGTCGTTACGCCAAAGAAGTATAATTTCTTACGTGCGTACATAAGTACACGCACGTTTTTATTTTTTTGGAAAAATATACTTACAATTTGGATCCATATAAACTTGGTGATGGTGTGATTCCTGATTTCAAAAATACGGAAAGTTGGAAGTCAGTGGATTCAGTTTTACTGCGTTTAAATTATTAATTTTAACTTAAAACAAAAAAAAAAACTCAAAATCCCGCACTCTTAATTTAAAGAAGTGTAGTAGGTATAAAATGCGCTGGCGGCACTTTATTTAAAGAAATATTTAGAAATGTATTTTTGCTTTTAAATTTAGAATACTTTTGTATTTTCAACCAATGAAAAATAGAGGTTATCAGTTTGACATGTATGTATGTAATATTGTTGGAATTGGGTCGCCTGGAAAAAACATTAAAATAAATGTAGCCTTATTTACTCCTCATACTAATATATCAGCTATCTGTGAGTGAGTCTTTTTAAAATTGGTAAAACTGTTTCAGAGATTAGCTGAAACAAACAGACAGAAATTGTAAAAAATGTTATTTTGGTACATGTACCATGTATACATCCACATGGATTTAATAAAAAGCGGTTATTTTAATATTACAAACAGCACTTCAATTTTATTTATTTGTATAGATGTATAGAATATGATGATTTATTTAGATGTCCAAGCACGTCTATAAGTTTCGTAAGTGCATTTGTATTTGTATGTTTATATGTTTGACTGTATATATTTTTGTATGTTTGTCCATGAACTATTCGGGAATTCAAAGTCATATCGATAGAAAAAAAGATTAAAATTGATTTAATTCAGGTTTATTCCAACTTAGGGAACAGTTCAAGTTTCATCAAAATCGGTTCAGTAGTTTTTGAGATATGAGTAAAGCTGTGATTATTTAAAGTTGGTTTAATTTTTAGGTTACTGTTCAAAAACTTAAATTACGATTATTAACGTTCGAAACTTCACCAAATTTTCAATGTATTTTAACTGATCGTTTTAATGTTAACTGAACTGATCAATATGTAAATATACGTTCCTAATACAAACCTTTGATCTCGCAAACGGTCGGCTGAGCTGATAGGTTTAATCCCATCTTAAATGTCACTGAAGATTAAGATCTATAAACGTATTTCATCAAAAACTTCAACCGTTTATATGTCTTAATTAAGAATATTAAAGAAATACATTTCCATTATTAGGGTTCCAGAGGGTAAAATGACGCCTAACTACTAAGACTCGCTGTGCGTCCGTCTATCTATCTATGCGTCTGTTGCCACTATAACAACAAATACTGTTTTATAAATTATGGTTGGCTGTTTAATTAAAAAATATATATTTCATACAAATTGTGTTCGTGAAATAGAACAAGTATTTAAAATAAAATAATAAAATACTGTATTTTAAAGAATAAAATAAATATTTAATGGGTCTCCCAGGCAAAAAACATAATTTTTTGCAATTTTTTTTTTTGTTCTCGATTATAATGAAGACAAATGGTAGACGCTTGAAATATTCACAGAATATTTAGTTATATATTCAGTTCAAGAATAAATAATTAAAATAAAATAAACATTTAAGAGCTCCCACACAAGAAACGTCATTTTTTGCCGTTTTTTATAGATGGTGGTAAGAAACCCTTTGTTTTTTTATATCATAAGATACGAAACAAGCAGATGGGTCTCGTGATGGAAAGAGTCAACCATCGCCTATAGGCACCAAAGGTGTTAATGATGCGTTGATATTTTGTAGCGCGGTTTAATGCCTCATGCATATGTTTACCGGCTACGTTACCCTCCAAACCGAAACATAACAGTGACTAGCACTGACGCTATTGCAGCAGAAATAGGTAAGGCGGTGGTCCCAGACACAGGCGAGACAATGCAGAACTCTACCACCTAGTAGCCACGATGGTAGTGACTCATATAGATAATCGGTCTCCATTTACGACCTGCTTGGCAGAACGGCAATTGGCCTATTCTTCAAATGAGCTCGGGACCAACACGGGGTGGATATCGGCTATTTGTAGAGACAACCGAGACCGATAGTTTTACGTATTCATACGAGGCATGGAAGTGGTAACATACCTCCCGCCAGACCCCAAGCTGCTACTGAGATTTTGGATTAAAAAAAAACTCAAAAAAGCCTCAATAATACTTTTAATAGACCAGGGGGTTGAACTCAGGACTTCATGATCTGAACCAATTAGGCTAGACCCCAAACCACAAGTCAGATATCAATTTTTAAAAACAGCAATCAATTAATGTTGGAGAATACCTAAGTATATAATACAATGTAATAACAACAAAAGGGGTTTTCAAATAGTAGTTAAAAGAATACATTCTAGTAAAATGTCAAACATTGGAGAAAGTAAAATGGAAATCAAGCGTCTAACGAAAAAATAGCCGACGTCGTTATTTCTTTATCGCAAAGAAAGACAAAGGTCACCTTTTATGTACAGTCTTAATTTATGCTATTTTGTTTTACTTTGTTTTATTTGAATGGATAGTCGTGTCTATTTCAATATCAAAGTTAAAGTTTGTAATTTTTTGAGCTTGTAGATTTGAAAAATTTGTAAGCTCTTTAGTTTTTTTTTACTTTATTTTCTATGTACCGAGTAGCTTAGTTTTAGGTTCATTTAATTTTTTTAAGCTATTGCATAGCTTCTATCGCGGGCCTTGAGCGTGGAGACCGAATCCAGAAATTCCGTAACGAAAAAACCTAACACCCCCCCGCTCCGACCGGCACAGCGGTGATACTTTTTAGTTTTTCCATCTATTGATAAATACCAGAACTTTTAACGACTTTTTGAAATATCACGCTTGTCTCTTTAGTTCAGCGACCCGCCTTTAGATGGCATTGGTTGTATTGGAAAACTACCGTAATCAGCTGTTTGTGAGAAAGTATATAGGTGTATTTTAAATGTAGTGTAGTGTTTTAAATATGAATAAACAAAGAAAAAAAAATACTGCATAAATAAAATAAATATATAATTGTAATTGCATAAGTTGATAAAAATGCTATGCAGTAGCTTTACCGCGGCAGTCTCCGAGTGCCACACGTCTTTTTTTTTAAATTTTATACATTTATTTATTTGTTACCTTGTAATGCAATGTTTTTATATAATATAATTAATTTGTTTGTTTTTTTTTCTTAATCATGTAAGTGCATAAAATTTTGTATATATTGATATCCTTTAATCAATAGTTGTCAGGAAGAGATCGCTTTTTAAATTGCCTTTAAAATTGCCTTCATAGGGGGGACAGTTCAAAAAACGGATGATAACAAAATTGGGGGATACAGTTTGGTGTTATATCTACATAACTATCACCAACATCCAAAATCTAATTATACAACTGAATAGCTAAAGAATCAAAGAATTTGATAAGATGAACGCGGATTACGATGCTTCGCAAATAGTGGAGGAAGAATTTACTGCGTTACATATGTTGCTTAATATGGTATATCTTTAGACTCAAAGCAGCAAATTCGATTAAATTTTACTCGAAAGCTTTTGCAAAGATTAATTGATTGTATAATTTCAAAAAATAATTTTCAACGCTAACAGTAAATATATATGGCACTTAAATGAAAAAAAATTTAGTGCAAAATTGTAATCAGCGACAAAAAATCTTTTAAAAGCCATATCAAAACATAAGGAATGTATAACATCTGAAAGAGATTTTAAGCAGCAATCTAATGATATCCATGAACCCCCATATGAAAAAGTGAAGAAGTGACGAGAACGCAAAAAGATAAAGGCGTCTGAACCGATCAACGATGGCACCTGTACACTGCTGGGCCTAAGGGCCTTTACGGCTTCACCAGTCGTGGGATCGGTGTGAACGTGGTGGGGCCTACGTAATTTGAATTCGGGATTGGGATTTAGGATGTAGTCTGCCGCGGCTAACACCAGTGGGTTAGAGTGTCAGTTGATACTATTGAAATATCTTTTATGTATAACACAAGCAAATAAATTCCTTACTTTGGGGTTAGATAAATTCGTGTCATTTGTCCAGAGAAATTTATTTATTTATTTAATATTCGACATCAATTAAAATTGCACTGTAAAGACAGCTTATATATTAATTTTATAGAAAAGAAAAATATTGGTTAAACATCACATTATAAACTATATTATTGTTGCGAATAGTCTAGAAACGTGAAGCCGAGGCATCCTTAGAAGGATGCCTCGGCTTCTGAACTATAATCTATTATACAACGTGGGAGCCCCCTGGGAAAGGTTAGCGATTGACGTGGCTGGGCCATTTCCTAATTGCAATAGTCATCTGAATGAGAGGTCAGCAGAAGTTCCAACAGTGAAGGCGTATGGTCGTCCATATCTGCAACACGCGTAGGCGAAGTTATCAGTTGTGTTAGACCATATGCCAAGGCAAAATCGTGAACAGACCTCCCCGCATGATCTATAGTGCAAGAACATAGTCATTCGGCGTGATGAGCATTAAAATCGCCCAAGATCACGATCTCAGCGGAGGGGCTCTGTTGTAACATGGAATCTACAGCCGTTTGCATGCACCCAATAAGCCTGTCAACTTCAGTATTTCCTCTATGGGACCTGTAAAGGCACAGATGCGGGGATGGTCGTTGCAGTCTACACGTAGCCAGAGGATGGATAGGTCCCGACCTTCAAGTTTATCGAGGCGCCGGCAACAGATATCTTCTCTGACATAGGCGCACACACCAGCCCGCGGTACAAAGGCATGTTCCAATTTGTACCCCGGGTAGGAGAGGTAAGAAGTATCAGCTGGAGAAGATATCTATGTTTCGGTCAAAAAGATCAAGGCTGGCTTCGCCGCCTACAGATGGTAGTGGACGGCGTTCAGGTTGGAATGAAGCCCCTGATATTGCAGAAGTCCACGGTAAATGGGAAAGGGGGTGCCATGTCCTTCTTGCCCCGATAGCCCCGGACAGACTTTTGAGTGAACGCAATTTTGCCTCCCCCTAGAATACGCGGGGCAGCCTGAGCTTCCGTGATCTGGCTGCTTAAGAAATCCAGAGCACGGATGCCCAGGGGAGATTCTCCACCGCTAGCGTAAGTGGTACCCCCCTGGGGTAAAATTCCTTTAAATAAACGACACAGTTGTGTGTATTACGTAAATTGTGTACGTTGTAATGGAATTATCGCAATCAGATATCAATCTAAATCGTATAATAAATATAGTTACGTTTGAATCAGGTATAAAAGATAAAACCTCTAAAAAAGCATGAAAAACAGTTAAAACAAAATAACTTTTATTCACCAACTTTAAATTACTTTTATTTAATTGGAAAGTCACTTTAGCAATCGCCCTCAGTTTCTGTGGAAAGTAAGAATTTTTTTTATTGTTGCAAGTTAAAGCGGTAAAGTTTGCAAATTTGCGAATTTGTGTCTAAGAAGTAATTTTTGATACTATTCAAATTCTTTTAGCAGTAGAAAACCTAATGCTTGAGTGAAAAAAGCTATATTTTATACCAATTTTCCCGTAGAATTTGGACGCGTGTTTTAGGCTAGTGTCATATAAATTAAACAAAATTTTGAAACTTAACCAGCATCATATGTAGTCTATAAACCGTGCTTTAATATTTTAAACAATTATTTTAAATAAAAATAAAATAAAAGGAAACTCTATTCCATTGTTTAAAAGGTTATTTTATAATGTTTGTTTTTAAAAGGTGTGCATAGATTAGAGGGTACAACATTTTTTATAGCTCAATGACTCTGAGAGCTGAAGTGGAAAAGGTTTCGACTCATCTCTTGTATTAGTATATTATTTGTACTTCTATTTAAAAACATACTATGAAATAATAATTAGTTCTATTATCTTTTTCTACTTTAACTGATATTATAAATGCGCGCATGAGTTTATTTGTTTCAGGGTATCTGTCAGAGTCGCTAACCACTCGACTAACGGGGCGGTAAAAATTAATTACGTGTTTCAAATTATGTTTATAACACGGATTAAATGGATACGTATTTCAAGGCAGTTTCTTAGTTTGTCAGTTTAGCGTGCATTCACACACAGAAATTCAGATTTATATATGTTATATACTTTTCGATTAAATTAAATCTCTCCTAGGAAGGGTAATTTAACCACTGTCATCTCATTCGGTACGACAAAATAGTACAACATGGCGCTTATTTCTATTTTTTCACAATATGAAATTACTACAAATGTATGACACTTTTTATAGTGATAGAAGCGTTTGCTCATATGCGCGGCGACACGATTCTTTCCAAATAACGTGTCTTAGTATTCATGTTGTATGTGGTTTATAATGACATTATTTAAATATATTATAGAATTATTTGAATGTTATTTTATTGATTCAGACATCACTTTGCGGAAATCTATTATTAAGAAGGTGAAATTAATTAAATTTGCTATTATCCACTGTTCTATGTATCCTCCGTGAAGGTACCGAAAAGAGAGACGTCGGTTTAATAAATGGATAAGACTCACCGATGGTTCGGATCAAACGAAGACCCCAGCGGTACACTTAAGTGTGCCGCTGGGATCTTCGTACCATCACGGAGGATACATAGAACAGTTCGCGGATACGTTCATACACCTTTTTGGATCAAATCAGTTAGTGTGAACATTAATTCAAAACGAAACTGTAAAAGCATTAATTGTGTTTCATCGAATCTTAACAGTATGTAATTTTTAACGACTATCAGTTATTCTACACTTTTATCGTCGGCACTTTTTTTTATATTATAAGATAGCAAACAAGCAGATGGGTCTCCTGATGGAAAGAGTCAACCATCGCCTAAAGACACCAAAGATGTTAATGGTGCGTTGCTATCTTGTGGCGAGGTCTAATGCCACATGCACAAGTTTACCGGCTACCTTACCCTCCAAACCGAAACACGACAACAACAAGCACTGACGCTATTGCGGCAGGAATAGATAAGGTGGTGGTACCAGACCTGGGCGAGACAATGCAGAACTTTACCACCTAGTAGCCACGATGTTAGTGACTCGTTAGCCAATCGGTCGCCTTTTACGACCTGCCTGGCAGAACGGCAGTTGGCCTATTCTTCAAAGGAGGCCGGGACCAACACGGCGGTTGTGAAACTCCATTTTAATGTAATATTTTATCCCTTATACAATTGTACTGTTTCACAATAAAACTATTATCACTTATTATCAACCGATTTCGCTTCATTTCGCAAGCATCATCAGGGCAATTTATAGTTACAAACTACTATCAGTTAACTTATTCAAGGGAACGAAACGCAACAAACATTCACACAGAGATATCACACACGTCAATATTGACAGTTTTTCCAATACAATTCCCCACATCAACAAAAGAATGCCCAAATGCCGAATATAATTTGCACGTATCATGTGGCTCAATACACCGGTAGGGGCGTATCAAAACATCCCTTGTTGCTAAATGGGTACCAAGCCGACCGTGTCGTCTAGAAATAAAGGGCCTGAGGGTTATGTGAGGTACAAGGACGATGGCGTAAGCCCTTACAGCAAAATGATCGATTTTTACGTTTCCAATGAATACAAAATTTCGTTTTCACATTTTGACTGATTTCTAAAAATGGGGAGAATTTTTGAGCCAATTAAAAATGTAGTACGCATAGACATCGTATAAACACAGAAATTGAAAGTTTTGAATCCGGGCTAGGCAATTCCTTCTAACTGTGTTTTTCTAATTTTTCAGTGTTTTATAAAATATAACGTACCTACATGAAACTTTTTTAAATCACAATATATCATAGCAAAAGATTACAATCGTCTAAATCATAGCCCACACAAATACTAATAGACACGGTGTTAGGCGCAAAATGCGTAGCCCCATGTTGGATCTGGGCTCCTTTGAAGAACAGACCACCTGCCGTTCTGCCAGGCAGGTCGTAAAAGACGACCGATTGGCTACGCGAGTCACTACCATCCTGGCTACTAGGTGCTAGTGTTCTGCATTGTCTCGCCCGGTTCTGGTACCACCGCCTTACCTATTCCTGCCACAATAGCATCAGTGCTTGTCGCTGTCGTGTTCTGGATTGGAGGGTAAGGTAGCCGGTAAATTTATGCATGTGGCATTAGATTTCACCACAAGAGAGCAACGCACCATTAACATCTTTGGTGTCCATAGGCGATGGTTGACTCTTTCCATCAGGAGACCCATCTGCTTGTTTGCTATCTTATGATATAAAAAAGCCGCTCATATTATGAACAAATGTATGTAAATGTCAAACGCTTTCAGATTGATTTTAAATCGTAAATGATATGAATATTCCATATTGTGCTATTTTATCACAAATCTAATAAAAGCTAAGGTTTAAAAAATACCTCTGGATTGATTTTATTTCATCAGTAAGTATTATAACTCTGTACTTCTCTGTGTAAATGCAAGCGACACTGACTATCTTAGAAATTGCCTTGAAAGGCGTATCCTGTTTAATCCGAGGTCTATATAAATTTGACGTTAATAGTTCGTTATTACCTGTGTGACAGAATGGCAATGGCACATGCATAAATTTGTGTGTTGTTCCCCGTATTGCTACGGACTCCTTTGAAGAATACGCCAACTGCCATTCTGCCAGGCAGATCGTAAAAGGCAACCCGTTGGCTATGCGGATCACTACCATCATGACGAATAGGTGGTAGAGTTCTGCATTGTCTTGCCCGGATCTGATACTAACAACTTAACCATTCCTGCCGAAATAACTTCTGTGGTTGTCACTGTCATTTTCCGATTTAGTGGGTAATGTAACCGGTAAACTTATACATGTGGCATGAGACCTCGCCACAAGACAGACACCATTAACACCTTTGGTGTCTATAGGCGATGGTTAACTCTTTCCATCAGGAGACCCATCTGCTTGTTTGCTATCTTGTGGTATAAAAAACGACAGTGAAAATTCTTAGAAACTGTATAATCCGGGGTACTATTATAATATGTTGTTTCTGACCAACAAACATAATGATGATTTATTAAAGGTATATTATATTGTCTTGTTCTTATACTTCTTTTTATATCATAAGATAGCAAACAAGCAGATGGGTCTCCTGATGGAAAGAGTAAATCATCGCCTATAGACACCAAAGATGTTAATGGTGCGTTGCTATCTTGTGGCGAGGTCTAATGCCACATGCATAAGTTTACCGGCTACCTTACCCTCTAAACCGGAACACGACAGCGACAAGCACTGACGCTATTGCGGCAGGAAGAGATAAGGCGGTGGTACCAGACCCGGGCGAGACAATGCAGAAGTCTACCACATAGTAACCACGATGGTAGTGACTCGCATAGCCAATCGGTCGCCTTTTACGATCTGCCTAGCAGAACGGCAGTTGGTCTATTCTTCAAAGGAGCCCGGAACCAACACGGGAAAAATACTGTTTCTAATCCGAATAATTTCACTTAAGTATTTTCTTTAATTTAATCTTTATTCCGAATTGCGATCAAACTTAATCAATTTGTCTGTAAGTCAGGCAAATTAAATTTGTATAATCTTCTCGCGATCTTTCACGCTCCATTTAATTAATTTAGTTTAAGCCACACTAACTTATTTAATATCAAACCTACATTATATTCCCCTTGTTAGTCCAGGCTTCTTTGAAGAATCGACGAACAGCCGTTGCGGGACTCTAGCACCTAAAATCCCGATAATAGTGACACGAATAGCCAATCGGTCGCCTCTTACGACATGCCTGGTAGAACGACAGTTGGTCTACTATTCAAAGAAGCCCGAACCAACACGGGATAAGTCCACTTGTACAAAACTTGGAAACTCCGCATGGGTTTTTTTTCCAATATATGAATCCGGTGATCACGTTCCGGATCTTATTACAAATCTCTGCAGTAAATGAGGCTATCGGGTTCCAGTTGACAAGTATTCGATTTGGTTCATTCTGTCTACTGGACCAACGTGATGAAATATTAATTTATTTTAGAAACTTCATTATAAATATAAATATATATATATATATATATATATATATATATATATATATATATATATATATATATATATATATATATATATATATATATATATCTTGATATCTTTGCTAGTTTTAATCAAGTCCTGTCATTTCAGATGCGCCCGCATGGACGAAGAAGCGATCCCCGGTCGGCACCGGATACTCGCTATCCGCCTGCCAACTGCTTTATCTATCGAGGTTAAAGCGGTAAGATACCTTTATATATATTTTTTATATATCAGATATTTGCCTTGAATTGAGCATAGTTTGATGGTAAATTCTTGATTTTCTTGTCCTATTTGGTTCACGTTCAAAGTTAAAAAATATTTTTCTCATTAATTCGCTTAACAAATTTACAATCTCATCAACGAAACTCAACTTGAGTTTCGTTGATGAGATTGTAAAAACTCAAGTTATCGTCGAAAAAACATTTATAAATTTGTATACCTATACCTACTTAGACACTGAATTATTCCAGAATTCAAAGTTTATTCGTTTTGCTCAGTCCTTCAATTAACAAAGCAAGAAAACTCTAAACAGTTTTACACATATTTTTAGTCTTAATTAATTTTCTGTGATTCAAATTGTTCATATCGATATTAAATCAATGTCTATCTCGATTGATGTCACTGTGATTAGTTTCAACAACTTTCACAGTAGTTTTATTTACCACGCGCACGAAATTTTTTAAAAAATATTACGTGACTAGATAACTAAACTGTTGGCAATACAATTAAATAAACGCATCCAAAACCATAACCCAACTCCAATTTATTCATGTTCAATATGCATTAAACTGATGTTTTCCCAACTTTTTAGCTCAAACCAACAAAGCTGAAAGGGTAGCGTCGATCTTGAGTTAATACGATTAGTGAATGGTTTTTGAAATGAAAATGTTTCGAATAAAGCGGAATTCGCAGTCAAATTGAAAAACATTCAAAAGCGCCTACATGAACGTATTTTTATTTCTTAATTCCAATCTTTTGATATAAATACTGCAGATGAATATAATGAATAGGTATTAATAACTCTTATCTCGTTTTAATTTTGGACTAACATTTACTCCAAATGTTTTCTGTAGCTTATCTTGTGTAAATTTCGACTGTATCGTTTTTTTGGTTTTAAAAATATCTTACCGGACGCTTACGATATAGGCACTGGAATTTTAGTCTGATTTTATGGTTGAAGCGGTGCTTTGATAAAGAAGTCAATCAGTCATTTTCTTAATGTTATATATTTCTGCTATTTTTTTTTATTTTTTTTTGTTAATGTTGTAGTGCATATTATCCACAAGTAAAAGTCAATTTTAATTCGGGCCATTCTTGAAACTTTCCGCTAATTTAAGGTATTTTAAGCTCAAAGGAACAAAAACTATACCTAAGCACAGATTTTTTAGAGATCAAATATCTAAATTTTGTTTTAAATGATTAATTTCATTTTTGAAAAGCTGTATATTTTGGAAACGATGATCGATTTTGATCTTTCAAATGACATTCAACCCAATTTTTGATCTCTTAAATGTTTTCATAACTACATATTCCCTAGGCTGAAAAATGCGAAGTAATATAAGAAAAAATTTTTTTTCAAAAATTTCGTAATTGATAAATCCCAAATAAATCAACCAATTTTGATCCAGTTTACGATATTGAACGCAGTTGTTTAAAGAGAAAAGCTGATTAGGTTTTAAAGTCAATCAATGTTCAGGCTAATCCAGAACATTTTTTTTGAAAATATTAAGTAAGTTTTCTGTAAACAACAAAATATTAATATATGAAAAGCTGCAACTTTTGAAAACATTTAGTGATTTTTATTTCTTAAATTGCGTAAGACATAGTTTTAAAGTGTTAAAACATTGTACAAGGTCGTAAAATACTTACTTAAAATCTCGAATTTATGTCAAAAAAACATGTTTTTCAATTTTTTTCGTCAACGATAACTCCAAAAACTGTAATTTATTCGTTGAAGGCAGTTTTTTGTGGAAAAAACCTGATTAAATTTTATACTCAGTCGGTTCAATAATCTGGAAGTTATATTAAAACTGTTTTTTCGAAATGTTTGTTGAAGGTTTTTTCTATATTTCTTAAGTCGAAATGGTTCAAATTTTCAGAAATACTAAGTTTAGCGGAATTCACTCGAACACCATCAATCGCGTTTCGATCGCTCAAGCCTTTCAAATGTGATTAGATGTTTACATACACACATAGATACAAACTTACTAACATCATCCTAAAAATACTCGGAAAATGTTCCTTGGACCTCAAAACGTGGAGATCTGGGGAAAACTAGAATTTCGAAAATCGAGGCGAAATCAGTAACTTCCTTATCTACATATACGCTAAGGAAAGTAAAAACAGCGGCAGTTATAAGGGTTTTCAACAGGCATGAAAACATAAAATGATGAAACGTATTAGAAACGTTATTAGAAATCGGACGGACCTGTTATTGTTTTCTTTTCAAAATATTGTGAAAAATAAAATTAAAGTGATGTGTACGTAGTAGGTATAATAAGGTATATAATAATAAGGTAATAAGTAAGTAAAAATAAGTTTTCTTTTTAATTGATTTCTTACCTACCTGTTGCATGCTTTAATGGGCCAAATAAGCGAGCCTTCAATATTAATATTAGATAAGATCTTCATGTACCATATTTGTTGCAATAAATGAATTATTATTACTATCATTATTATTAATATACATATATAAATATATAGGGTGGCTGAAACGGAATCCACTGAATTGAACCTTGAAAATATTTTTTATACCGTACACAAAAAAATATTAATAATTAACGGGATCTTACCGTGATTATGGAGAGCCACGGGGGAACTCCCTTTAATCATCGTGCTTGTAACGGCGTCAAAATATCGGGAAAATAATACATTCTATAATAATACAATTAAATAATCGTGGTAAGATCCCGTTAATTATTAATAATTCAGTTCAAAAAAGCCGCGAAAGCTTAAAAGTTATATATCACAAAACAATAATCCGAAAAACTCAATAGTTTAGTACATAATATCTTTTTCATTTTAAATAATTTGACGATACTTGTATATTCTCTTTACTAAACATTGCCATTTAGTTGCAATACTTTCTATAACAATCTAGTATTTCGTTAGCGTATCAATGAGATTGTAATTTCCTCGCTTAAATTATAATACTACGCTGATATACGCTGATACGCTAATTTTTTTTTATACAATAACCCTTCGGCCGTACCTGCATGTATTGTCCCGAAGATACTCGCGCGTTAAAACCCTTTGATGTACCGCCTACCGTGCATTAAAAGGCACACGCAGTCTGAATGCTTACGACGAGAGCCGATAAAAGCCGGTCACATCTACGTACGTATCTATGTGACGATAACCGCAAGTCCGGCCGCAGCATATGACAGCAAACAGGTAGATGGCTCTTCTGATAAAGAAAACTGTCGTCTATAGACACCAAAGAGGTTGATGGTGCGTTGCTATCCTTGTGGCGGGGCTTAAAGCCACATGCAAAAGTTAACCGGCCAATTTACCCTCCAAACCACAACACGACAGTGATAAGCATTGACGCTATCCCACCAGGAACAAGGAACACGACAGTACCAGACCTCGGCGAGACTGCAGAATTCTACCATCTAGTAGTCACGATGATAGTAATTCATATAGCCAATCGTTTCCCTCTTACGAACTGCTTGGCAAAACGGCAGATGATTTATATTTTAAAGGAAGCCCAGACCAACACGGCGAAAATTATCGATGATAACGTATCGTAATTACGTCAAATATAACTTAGGTTTGTAAACAAGTATTACATCATCAAATAAATTTATTTGATTTTTTTAAGGTAAAAACATATATTTTATTATTACCTGTATACAGGCTGTAAGGAATACCTTGTCCAATCCGAAGAGGTATATAGGTAGGTCAATGACATTAAGTATAAAAAAAATAACTATTTTTATTAAAATAAGAAAAATATCGTAGTTTAAAGTGCCTCATTTTAGTAGTAAAATTGAGCGAATTCCCCTTAAATCAAGCAAATATTTTGAAAATGTATGTATCAATATCCATAAAATAATGACACAAATATGTTTGTATTAAGCTATCAAATAATGTCTTTGAGGATCGGTCAGGATTTTCTTCACACCCCGTATAAATACACACAGGCCTATAAGAGCTGTCAGTTTAGCGCAAACTTCACGAGCATGTCGCACATTTTGATGACGCGAACCTGTATCGTTATCACTGAAATTAATAAAAATAAAATAAAAATTCTGTGTTTCTAAGCGTATATTTTCTATCGGAGTCTGAAATTTTCAATAGCATAATTTTCTTGACTTCATTAGAATTCAAGCCTTTTTATAATGCACTCGGGCTCATCCATTGTTGTAAGTGGAACTCATGGTTTATTCCATTTCAATAGAAAGTAAAAGGTGCAAGTAACAAAGTTTTTCTGAACCCACCTAGTAACGCCTTTTATGAATAAATAAAAAGAATATATCGTATGTTCTGTTCAAATGAATGTAAATTAACCGTAATTTAAATTTTATATTTGCATTTGCATATGTTATTAACGTGTCGCCCTTCATTTCTTTCATGTCATAAGTAAACCCCGTCATCTATGTAGCATATTGGTGGCAATTTTTTTCTTTACATAACAAAATAAATAATTACAACAATATATATTATTGACATTGATTTTAATTATGAACTTTTTGTGGATATTTTCGAATAGGAGCAATGACGTGTATAATATTACCACTGGACTTGCTGCTGTCAAAGGATTTTTGTGCCTATCTAATATTTTGCGCCTTATCTATTCCTACCGTAATAACGTCGATTCCGTCATTATCGTGTTCCGGTTTGTAGATAAGTACAAATAGCAACGTGCCATTAACATCTTTTTGTCTATAGGCTATGGTTTGCTTATCAGATGAGACTTATGCTTGTTTGCTTATAATACGTGTTAAAGAAAAATTGTTTAAATATATTCTAATAATTCGTAAAGTAGAGAAAACGTGTAGGAAAGGGTCATTAGTAAATTATTATTTGTTTGTCTTTCTTTCACGCAATATTGGTTTAACAGATTTACAGTACCCGGCGATAAATATTGCACATCGACCTTTGGAAAGAGACAATCGACTAATTTCGGCTTCGTAGAGCGTTATCTCTGTCGCACAAAATACAAACAGTCCGGTACCTATTAGGAGCTGTTAAAACAAGTGATTTGCTTCTTTTGATATTTTTATTCTTTGTATAAAATACACTAATTTTTCTATAAGTGATGGCTTTAGGTTGGGGTAAAATAAAATAAAAAAACATTTTTACATTATGTTTACGTATTTAATTATTTTGGAACATTACAGCTTTAGTGTACATAATAAACACCATTATACCTATTGCTAAAATGAGACATTGCAATAAAAATAATAATAATTCTAATTCTCAATTACTTCCATTTCACTATCTGTGCTCTCAAAGAGGTCAATATCACTGTCACTATCAGCCGTATTTATTACTAATCTATCAGTGTAATTGTCTAAACTGTGTTGAATGCTTCTATATTCATTCTCACATTTGATTGCATGATCGCAAACCTTTTTCCACTCTTCAGCGCCGATCATGTTTACTTTTTCAGTCAATAATGTTTTTACTGTAGTTAAGTTCATACCCACATTTCTAGAGGCTACATAGCCTTTCAGTTGAGACCATATATTTTCAATTGGATTAATAGTTATCGACAATTATAGTTATCGACAACGCACCCTATCACAACAAGTATGTTGAGAGACCCCCCAACTCAAACACCATTAAACGGGAAATGATCAACTGGTTAAACAGACATGAAATTCCAGTTGATCCAAAATTAACAAAAACCCAGATTTACGCTATTATATGTCAGCACAAGGAGAGGTATACAGAGTTTTCTGTGGACAAAGTACTTGCCGAACATGGGCACACTGTGTTGCGATTGCCACCATATCATCCGGATTTTAATCCAATTGAAAATATATGGTCTCAACTGAAAGGCTATGTAGCCTCTAGAAATGTGGGTATGAACTTAACTACAGTAAAAACATTATTGACTGAAAAAGTAAACATGATCGGCGCTGAAGAGTGGAAAAAGGTTTGCGATCATGCAATCAAATGTGAGAATGAATATAGAAGCATTCAACACAGTTTAGACAATTACACTGATAGATTAGTAATAAATACGGCTGATAGTGACAGTGATATTGACCTCTTTGAGAGCACAGATAGTGAAATGGAAGTAATTGAGAATTAGAATTATTATTATTTTTATTGCAATGTCTCATTTTAGCAATAGGTATAATGGTGTTTATTATGTACACTAAAGCTGTAATGTTCCAAAATAATTAAATACGTAAACATAATGTAAAACTGTTTTTTTATTTTATTTTACCCCAACCTAAAGCCATCACTTATAGAAAAATTAGTGTATTTTATACAAAGAATAAAAATATCAAAAGAAGCAAATCACTTGTTTTAACAGCTCCTAATAGGTACCGGACTGTTTGTATTTTGTGCGACAGAGATAACGCTCTACGAAGCTGAAATTAGCCGATTGTCTCTTTCCAAAGGTCGATGTGCAATATTTATCGCCGGGTACTGTAGGTGAAATTTGACATTGAGATAAACTATAAGTAAATTGTAAAAATAACAAAAATACCGAATATTTTGTACATTTAATTTTATAATACTGTTTAATTTCTTCGAGAATTTGATTGTAAAAATATAACGAAAGTCCAACAAATGACTCGTTTATCTTATTTTTGTTAGACAGCCTCAGCCTAAGGTTGACCGGAGGTTGCATTAATTTGTTCTTATTTCTTGTATTGTACTGCGATAGCGAAAATATTTTATTCGTGTTTCTTTAAAAAATTAAGTTATTTACGAATTCCTATTTAATAAAAGTAATACAGATGAAAAAAAAAGTATCTTCACGCCCGTATCCCCGAAAGGGTAGGCAAAGGTACAACAAGTGCACCCACGATTAGCCGAAGAGAGAATACAGATGAGCCCAAATTATTTGCCATGTTAAAAAATGCCGTATACTTTCACCAGTTACAGAAAGTGAAATTGTTTTTGTTGCTGCGATAATTCTTATGTCTGTACGTTTTGTCATAATTTGTTTAATCAAAATATCGAAATGATTTTTAAAAGTTTCAATCGTGATAGTTTCGATTGCAATATTTGATAAAACATTAACTATCAAAAATATTGTGAACAAGCAGAATCTATTTTCTTCGGAGTCCAATCAACAGCTTTTATTGTTGTAGTCACAAATTTTTTTACGTTAAATCGACTGGAAATCTACAAAAATAAAATGTAATTAAAATCATACTTCGCTAAATGAGGCACAATTAATATATGTATAATATTTAAAATACAAAAGCAATAAGACGACTATAAAGTGACTTAAATATGCAACTACGTAAAAGAAGACTGAGTTGGACTACTAAAGTAGAATATCGATATTGAAATTATCGATATGACCTGTTGATATCACTAGTTAATTCTAAGCAAAACAAAATGAAATAAATATTATTAATTATGCCGAAAATCAATATCTCTATTGTTAATAAAATATTGTAATAAGAGTATCTGATAAAAATTAGATACTTTAAATACCATGTTACTCAATTTTTAATTAAAAACAGTGACTACATACACGTACCCGTGAAACTAAGTTTTACACTCCTTTAGGTAGGGAAATTTGCAATACACGTATTTCCTAATGTCTCAAAACTTCAGAGTACGTCAAATATAAACTTAGAAATTCACTAAAACATTAAAAAAATAATTAAAATGCGTAACTGCTGCATAATATTTAGACTACCATGGCAACTATATACAGCATCCGTCAAAATTAGTTCCCGAGATCCTCGTGTGTAGCGTTTCACATGGACATAAAAAATTAGCTGTCATTTGTATGGGATAACCTTACCAGTGGTAATATTATATATGTCACTGAATAGGAGACAAAGCCTTACTTCCGTTAATACGGAACGTATCGAAGTCATTTACTACGAGTTTCACATACTAATCAAATGTATTAAAAATTTATTTGCATAAAAAAAATATATTATTGTAATTATTTATTTTGTTATGTAAATAAAAAAGAAAACTGAGATTTATTTAATTATAATTATAATGTGGACGTCACTAATTTTAGTTCGATAGACGCTCGCATCGGTCTACAGCTCCAAAATGGCGATATTCAAATAGGCACAAATTCAGATAGGCACAAAAATTTTTTGACAGCAGCAAGTCCAGTGGTAATATTTTAAACGTCATTGCTTCTATTCGAATATATCCATTTGAAGCAAGAAAATGACCTTACAACTTCTACTGACGTCACTGGCAAAAAGTTCATAATTAAAATCAATATCAATAATTGTAATTATTTATTTTGGTATGTAAATATAAAAAGAAAACAGAGATTTATTTAATCATAATTATAATGTGGGCGTCACTAATTTTAGTTCGATGGACGCTCGCATCGGTCTACAGCTCCAAAATGGCGATATTCAAATAGGCACAAAAATTCTTTGACAGCAGCAAGTCCAGTGGTAATATTATTCACGTCATTGCTCCTATTCGAAAATATCCACAAAAAGTTCATAATTAAAATCAATATTAATAATATACTATTGTAATTTTTTTTTTTTTATGTAAATATAAAAAGAAAACAGAGATTTATTTAATTATAATTACCCCATTTCTAAAATCGGTTGCCCCCAATATGACTCCAAACATGATACATAGATAACGGGGTTTAGTCATAAGACAGCAAATGGCCTCCTGATAGACAGAGACTATCGCCTACAAACACCAAATATGTTATTGCTATGCAATTCTTGTGGCGGCATCTTAATACTACATGCCTAAATTTACGGCTACCTTACCCCCTAAACCGGAAAATAATAGGTATAAGCACTGAGTTGTTGCAGCAGGAATAGGTAAGACGGTAGTACCAGACCCGGGCAAAAGCCGGTAGCCGGCGAAAGTTTATTGAGTACACGCGTAGTAGTAGAAGTCGTGTTCCACTTAACAATCCATGATAAATGATGATAAATCGTCCAACCAAAGTTGAAATTAAGTGGCGTTCAACATTAATTGCGTATAATATATTTTTACGAACAAAAAGTAGTAACCGCCGTGAATTTCAGGGCGTTTATGCGTTTCGTTCAACAAGCTCTGACGTAGGTGCAGTCCATGGACTGTACCTTAGTGGAACACAAGTGGCATGGCGCATGCCTTGTCTAGTACATATACTAATTACTTATTTTTAGAAGCGTCAGCATATTTTTGTCAAGTATCAAAAGTGATAACTAAAATTGAAATTATTTTAATTAGAGTTTTGAAAATAATTCAACTAGCGGCTGTTGAGTTTAATCAAATAAAATAAATTAAAGGTATAAAACCTTTTTTTCTTCTTTACGAAAAGGAACTGAAAAGATAAAAATAATTTAAATTTGGGCTGAAAATAAGTAAAAATTTTTTAGCCTTTGAATGTAATAAGACATTTTGATGTGTCCGAAAATCATCACATAACATATTTTCAAATCCAAAAACTTCTTACCATGTAAATATTCATTTTTTTTTACACCAAAAAACGTTTTAACATCCGAACATAAAAGAGGAACGTGCTAATATTAGTTAATATCAATACAGTGATGTTGACAAATATTAGCATGAAATCTTCCGGAAACAATAGCTTTGAAGGCGAAAATTAGACTCCCAAAGCTTAATTTTATTCAGTTGTCATCACTAAACGAATTCATACATGTATTGCCCTCTAACGATAACCAACCAACCGGTTAATACTCCGCTCTGCGTACGTTTCGCTTCTAAATCAAAGCATTCTGTTGAGATCTACTGATACAAATAGCGACCAACCTACATGCAATGTTGTTTGCTTTTCTAAACACTTCATCTATATTATGACATTTAGTTCCATTGTTATGCAATTGTTATGCAAAGTGATAGTTTATTGCAGACTAGTGACTAGTGACTATTCGTGACTCGGTTCACGTAATTTCTTTAGCTCGTTTGTGCCGTAAAAATAAGCCCATGTCCTTTTTTATAAACTCCTTTATCTTTCAATGAAAGTTTCATAGAAGTCAGGCCAGCCATTTCAGAGATTACACCCTACAAAAAAGGACAGATAGATAAAAAAATCTAAAAATATTAGGGATTCTAGTTTACTTCGGAGCCCTTAAAATGTTTTCGCAAAAATAACAAAAAGTAAAAAAATATTGCTACATTACTATTTGTATAATTTGTGTGCTAAAATGGTAACACTACACTCGTTGATTTAAAAATCCAAGATTCACAGTCCCGAACAAAATTGACACTCAAAACTGTTGCTAATTTCCTTCTAATTTCACATAAATAGTTAAAGATATAGCAAAAACATATGCCTTTGCATATTTAACCTTAAATGCAAGATTTGTAGTTATTTTTACAAATCAATGTACAAAAATAAAATAAAATTGACAGTGGCGAGATTTTATTTGAAATGAGCGCAAAATTTTAAATTATGCGCTCATTTTTAGAGGACGTTTTTGAGACACTGATTGTGCATCTTGGGTTTTTTATATTAATAACTACACGCATAAGTTTATCGATAACCTTACTCACCCAACCGGAATGGTATAATGACCAACATTGACGCTATTTTAGACGAAACGTTATGGAACTCCACTATCTAGTAATCTTTTTTTTATTATAATATAGCAAACAAGCAGATGGTTCTCCTGATGGAAAGAGTCAACCACCACCTATAGATACCAAAGATGTTAATAGTGCGTTGCTATCTTGTGCCGAGGTCTAATGCCACATGCATAAGTTTACCGGCTTCCTTACCCTCCAAACTGGAACACGACAAGCACTGATGCTATTGCGGCAGGAATATGTAAGGCGGTGGTACCAGACCCGGTCGAGCCGATGCAGAACTCTACCACCTAGTAGTCACGATGGTAGTGACGCGCATCGCCACTCCGTCGCCTTTTACGACCTGCCTGACAAAACGACAGTTGGCCTATTCTTCAAAGGAGCCCGGGACCAACACGGGGAAAAAGTAATCACGATGGTAGTGACACCTATAATCAAGTTGATTCTTCTGAAAATTCTACATAACCAAAATTATAATAAATAAACAAATATAAAATACAATATAGTATAGCCAGTCAATTGTTCACCATTCACGCTCTGTCTGGTAAAATAGAAAATGGTTTATTCTTCTGAAATTCTGCATAAATAAATACATTAGAAATTTACATATTATTAAGAAATTATAATTAATTTATAAACACTTATAATTGAAGCTTGTAAAACACAAAAATATTAAGAATAAAATAAAAATGTTAATATCCTTGACGCTAAAACGAGGGGCGTTGTACGTCTTAATTTTGTTTGTTTATTTCAGTGATTCTGTCTGTGACATCGTAGATCCCTAATGGATGATCCGATTTTTAGCGGTTCTTTTAATAGCACTCGCTATCAAAATGGTTTTTAGCTACGATTTAAGTAAATCTATGGGGCCGTTATAAAATAATCACCTGTTTTCAACTTGATGAAAAGAATTGAGCAACTTATATCAGTCTGATAGATACTAAATTTGGTAACTTATCCTTTTAATAATATAGGTAGCCTTGATCTGACGCTGCAGAATTCCTATTTAAAGAATATCAACTCTTTGTGTTTTGCTCTTCAAATGATGAACAATAAGCAGAAAAGTGGACTGATGAACAAGGAATGTGTCAGGGGTTTAATAATTTTTTCATTTAGCTTTTTATATTATTTAAAAGTCACTTGTTACCAGATTGCATGATTTATAAATGTTTTTTAAGTCACTTGTTACCAGATTGCATGATTTATAAATGTTTTTTGTTCTAAAATCTAGACGCACTCATCTAGTGTAGGTACTTTAAAATATGTTTTGTTGAAGTTTCTATTTTACCGTTTTATCGCTGCAAATATTCGTACCCAATGACATACAGATAAAAGGATGTGTTGAAACTTATATAATTCCTTGTGTAAAGAACCCTAAAACTATTAATAATAACTTTGCTTTTTTGTGCTAACAAAAACTAGTTTCTTTTAAAAATTACTACGGTATTGGTGGTACGACCTTCAATTGTTCAAGGACTTAGAGGATCGATAGCTTGCATTTTCCCTCACTATTTCGCATTTTCAACGTAGAACTTAGTTCAACCGTGATACTAAAAATCGATACTTGAGCTTCCTAAAGCCGTTCAAGAATACCTCTGATGAATAACAAAATATCAGAGCAGAATATCGATAGCGTAGAGAAATATCTTTATTTTGTAATATTTTTAGGTTTAGTTTATATAGGGCATGTTCTAAAAAAGATCCTAATCAAATCAAATCATAAAATCAATGCCTTACTACTAGGCATCTCGTTTTTAAGGTTCTGTACCTCATAAGGAAAAAAACGGAACCGTTACAACACCACTTCTTTGTCCGTCTGTCCATCTGTCCGTCTGCCAAAATTCTTTTTCTCAGGATCGGATAAAGGTATCAAGTTGAAATTTACATCAAATACTTGGGTCTATAGTCCCTCTCAGATGTGAAAAAATCAACTCGTAAATCAACGCAATTTAAAGATATAATTTATGTCGCATATTTTGCGATTTTTTGCAATTTAAAAAGGGAATCAAAACCTATAAGTTACTTCCCGTTGACCTAGAATTATGTAATTTGGCAAAAAGTCCTTTTTGGCAAAAAATCAGTACTTTCGTGTTTCTAATGCGTATTTCTAATACAAAAGTACTGATCAAAATTATAAATGTAAATTTCATCTGTAACAATGAACTCATTTAGTTATACATATAAATAGCTGGCGATCAGTACAATCGACGTAATCGATCATATAGCAAAGAAGAATTTCACCGCCTCGAGCCTGTCTACACTAGCTCAGTGGAAGAGCCTCCCGGCTTTAGGGAGATGGTCGCAGGTTCAAATCCCGCGTGTCGATATTTTTCTTTGTTGTTTTTAAGGTTTTTCCAGAGACAATCATCGCCTATAGACATCAAAGATGTTAACGGTACGTTTCTAGCCGTGTGACGGGATAGTAATTCTTTAATTAGTTTACCGTCTACCTTACCCGCTAAACTGGAACGTGACAATTACAAGCACTTATGCTATTGCGGCAGAAATAGATAAGGTGATAGTACTTCAGCGAGACATTACGATAATCCACCACTAAGTAGTCAAGATATATCGACACGTCCCAAGAACAAAGTCGTATGGAGAGATCAGATGAAATTGGTTTTATAATAAAATTCGCATTAAACACGCATAAAGCCAAAAGACAATATATTTTGTATAGTTATTGGTCTTTTGTTTTTGGAAATGCTCAATTGGACATCATCTTACGTACAATATACTCCCATAAACAAATATATTGTAATTTGGTGGTTTTGCAGATACGATTTTGTTCTTGGGACGTGTCGATATGTAGGTATATGTCGTAAATCTATACAAGCAATGTATTTCTTGTCAACAGATGCAGTGATAGTCTTCGAGTCATTCATGCGAACACAGACAATAATAGAACAGCCTTGCAAGTAATCATAATGAACTCCACGGAAGCGAGCCTTGACGTCAATCGATCTACGCCGATATACACAATAGGAACCAGTTTTATAACTCAGTGGTAAGAGGTATTTATAAACTAACCCCTGCTTGGGACTACGTTTGAGTGACTGAAAGGCATTTTTTAAGTTTTTTTTTATATCATAAGATAGCAAACAAGCAGATGGGTCTCCTGATGGAAAGAGTCAACCATCGCCTATAGACACCAAAGATGTTAATGGTGCGTTGCTATCTTGTGGAGAGGTCTAATGCCACATGCATAAGTTTACCAGCTACCTTACCCTCCAAACCGGAACACGACAGCGACAAGCACTGACGCTATTGCGGCAGGAATAGGTAAGGCGGTGGTACCAGACCCGGGCGAGACAATGCAGAACTCTACCACCTAGTAGCCACGATGGTAGTGACTCAATAGCCAATCGGTCGCCTTTTACGACCTGCCTGGCAGAACGGCAGTAGGCCTATTCTTCAAAGAAGGCCGGGACCGACACGGCGAGAAGGCTTTTGAAGGCTTTTTTACTCATTCGGATAAAAAGTAGCCTATGTCACCATAAATAGTGTAACTTTTACGCCGTGTTGGTCCCGGCCTCCTTTGAAGATAGGCCAACTGCCGTTCTGCCAGACAGGTCGTAAAAGGCGACCGATTGGCTATCGAGTCACTACCATCGTGGCTACTAGGTGGTAGAGTTCTGCATTGTCTCATCCGGGTCTGGTACCACCGCCTTATCTATTCCTGCCGCAACAGCGTCAGTGCTTGTCGCTGTCGTGTTTCGGTTTGGAGGGTAAGGTAGCCGGTAAACTTATGCATGTGGTATTAGACCTCGCTACAAGATAGCAATGCACCATTAACATCTTTGGCGTCTATATGCGATGGTTGACTCTTTCCATCATGAGACCCATCTGCTTGTTTGCTATCTTATGATATAAAAAAAAAACTTTCTAATGGTATAAGAATTTTCAAGATCGAGTTTTTTTGTATTAGTCCAAGTCTCTGAAGAATAGGACATTTGCCATGCAGTCCGTAAAAAGCAAACGATTGGTTCTACATTTCACTACCATCGTAACTACTAGGTGGTAGAATTCCATAAAATCTCACCCAAATATATAGTACTATCTTAGGGGCGTCCACAAATTACGTGAGATGTTTAAGGGGGAGAGGGGTAATCGTGATACGATTAAGATCATTCACTAACTCGTTCGAAAGAAAATAATTTCATTTACACTTCGACGTTATACAGCCTTAACTAATCTTAAATAAAAGCATGAAGATTTTTTTTCTTTTACAATAACATTCAAACGCGTTTACATGTTTCAGAAACCCACATTTTGAAAAATCTCACGTGAGATTGGGGGATGGGAGAGAGGGTTGAATAAAATCTCACGATATCTCTTAAAAATTAAAAAAAAAAACCTCACGTAATTTATGGACGCCCCTTATCTATTCCTGCCGCAATAACGTCAATTCTTGTCATTGCGGTACTTTAGTTTGGAGGGTCAAGTAGCCGGTAGATTTAGGCAAGTGGTATTGCCATCCCGCCACGTGGATAGCAATATACCATTGACATCTTTGGTGCCTATCGGTGATGGTTTCTTTTGCTACCAGTTTTCTGATAAAAACAGTGCTACATGGGGATTGGATAAGTGCCCAGTTTGCTATAGGTTTGCCACCTACTATATTTGTGGATAAAGTATCTTCGGCTAATACTGGGTGCACTTATTGTACTTGTGCTTACCTCTTCGGGAATATGGGCATGAAGATTTTTTAATAATAGGTACCTACTTTAAGTTTTTAAAACCATAAAGACCTAGTTTATAAGGCCCAAAAACTGAACTTTTTACTTCATAATCTAAATTAAACAAGCTATGTCCTAAACTACGAAGCAGTAAATTATTGCCATATGTAAATATTGCAAAATTCAATCTATTTCGTAAATCTAAAAATTTTTTCAAAGATAATAATAATCCGCCTCTATGGTGGTCTAGTGGTCCAGCGTTGGCGTCGACCACATGAGGTCCCGGCTTCGATTCCCAGGTCGGGCACATAAGAAAAGTGTTTTTTCAGTTTTCTGATAAACACAAAGTTGCCCGGGATTGGAAAGTGCTCGGTTGGCGATAGGCTTTTTTACCTATCACATTTGTGGGACCAAGTATCTTCGGTTAATCGTGGATGCACTTGTTGTACCTCTGCCTACCCCTTCGGGGATATGGGCGTGAAGATACTTAATAATTATTGTAGGCTATTAGTAAATATTTGATTATAACGATAAAACATGATTAATAGAGACATACGATCAGATGATTAAATGGTAATTTGACATGACGTTGTTTAAACGGAAGCCTTAGTTTATTACATTTTGATTTTATTTATTAAGCAAAATATATTCATTTTTACTAAGTGAGGGAGATTTTTTATATCGGTCCTGTATTTGTAAATTTTTCGTTATAATATTGTGTATATCACATTACGCAGGTCTCTTGTGGCGAAGGTAGAGTGAACCGAACATCAACTTTTTGGTTCACCACGATTCACTGTTTTGTATGTTGGTCTGAAACGGAATAATAATTAAGGAGGAGTTTTCGCCGTGTTGGTCCCGGCCTCCTTTGAAGAATAGGACAACTGCCGCGCCTTTCTTACAGGCAGGTCGTAAAAGGCAACCGATTGGCTATCGAGTCACTACCATCGTGGCAACTAGGTGGTAGAGTTCTGCATTGTCTCGCCCGGGTTTGGTACCACCGCCTTACCTATTCCTGCCGAAATAGCGTCAGTGCTTGTCGCTGTCGTGTTCCGGTTTGGAGGGTAAGATAGCCGGTAAATTTATGCATGTGGCATTAAACCTCGCCACAAGATAGCAACGCACCATTAACATCTTTGGTGTTTATAGGCAATGGTTGACTCTTTCCATCATGAGACCCATCTGGTTATTTTCTATCTTATGATATAAAAAAAAGAATATGACATCGATATCCAGAAGTAACTTAAGACGAAGAAAAATATTTTTGGGCTACGCGAGGGAATTCTTTTGTGTAAAGTCCATGCTAAAAATAAATGCACAAGTCTGTCTTTATGTCTGACTGTCACGTTTTCACGGCTAAGCCGCTGAACTGATTTTGATAGAATTTCGAGTAATTAAAGATCTCCCGTGTTGGTCTGGACTCCTTTCAAGTATAGACCAAACTGCCGTTCTGGCAGGCAGGTCGTAGAAGGCGATCGATTGGTCGATATAAGAGTAACTAACTTCGTGGCTACTAGGTGGTAGAGTTCTGCATTGTCTCACCTGGATCTGGTGCCACCGCATTACCTATTTCTGCCACAATAGCGTTAGTGCTTGTCACTGTCGTGTTCCGGCTTGGAGAGTAAGGTAGCCCGTAAACTTATGCATTTGGCATAAGAACAAAAGACACCAAAGGTGTTAATGGTGCGTTGCTACCTTGTGGCGAAACAAGATAGTAACGCACCATTAACACCTTTGGTGTCTATAGGCGATGGTTGACACTTTCGCGTCAAAGGTCAAACGTAACATAGACTAACTATTGTAACAAAAATCAACCTGAAACGTGCTGAAATAGGGGATGAAAGTATGTATTAAAAACTATATCGTCAAAGTATTAATCCAGCAGCATAAACCCGTGCAGTTCGCTCAGGAGCTGAGCTGTACGGGCCAGCTGGTATCTGGCTGGTAAATGCTCCCTTAAATATTGATTTTACTTTAATTTAATTATTTAATTTTGAAGTGAATATATAACTGCTATATAGTATAATAATTATATATAACTAATATACCTATGTATTATACTCGTAGATACTTGAAATATTCTTGAAATGTTCTATGAATGTTTCAAGCGTCTATTAGTTATCATGGTTCATGAGATAAAGCCCGGTGGCAGACTGACAGACAGACAGACAGTTTTACCCTTTGGGTCCGGAACTCTAAAAAAGATAAAAAAATGTTTATAAATTTATGGTTAAATTCGAAAACCATTTTACTAAATTCTAAATTTCTCGCACGTATGTACAGCTTCATTTTCCGGTGTAATATAAAGTACGTGGTGTGCTTTGTGGCGTGGTGAGCACACCACCAGCCAAATGGCCGTATGGCTATCGGTCTCGGTTATCGCTATAAAATTCAGTCTCGATTAGCATTCAACATGATTAAATGTTTTGTAAAGTGATAGTTCTAAAAATTATCCAATAGTGTGCTATTGGATAAATTTTAGAACTTTATATATGCTGTTTTATTTGACTAAACTCAGCAGCCGCTTTATTTATATTTAGTATATATTTATATATTATATTTAGTATATAGTATATAATATATATACTACATATAAATAAATTCATTTTTATTAGTTACCACTTTTGAGAATTAACAACCAGTTTTGCGGATTATTTCATAAGTTAATACCACCATTTAAACATCTGCATAGCTTAGTATATACTGAGTGTATTTATTTTAATAGGAAGCCACCGAGGTTCAGCATACACATAGCGTAACAAGTATTTTCAACCCTGCAGCTGATTTTCTGAACCTAAATAGTAATATAAATAATAAATGAAATTAAATTTGTTTATTTATTTATTTAATACTTTATTCTACACAGAAAACCGTACAATTAGGAATAAATAAATGTAACTTAAGTCTAATGTGCGATCTTATCTCTTATTAAAGAGATTTCTTCCAGCCAACTCGTAAAAGGAGATATTTAAAAGATCAAATAGGTACACTTGGTGTATATAAAAATATTATGATTACTTAACTAAACTAAATATATATTATTAATAATATTAAAAAATACATACGATATAACGAAAACTTACAATACAGCTAGAAAATGCTCTTTGAGGCGTTTTTTAAATTAATCAAAAGTCTCTCAAAGGCGAATCTCACTAGGCAGAGAGTTCCACAAATGTACTGCTTGTGTCGTAAAAGAGTACAAGTAGGCAACAGAGTTACTAGGAGGAAAGCGCAACATGTATCTGATGTTAGAGCAACACGCGAAATTAGGAGAGTGTAAAAAACTAAAAGAGTCAAGGATATATTAAGGAGTTACAGAATTAAAAAGAATCTTATATAGCAAGCAAAAGATGTGTTTTTCTCCGTTATCCAATAGGAAGCCACCGAGGTTCAGTTCGAAAAAAACGTGATCATATTCTCTTATACCATAGATAAAACGACTATAAAGTTTTTGGAATCTTCCAAGCTTGTTTAATAGGTCTTCTGTAGCATATAGGTAATAAGAATCACCGTAATATATTATTAGCAGAACAAGAATTAAAACAAAAAGATTTTAATGCATACCGCATTAAAAATATTTTTTGTTTTAATAGATAAAAATTTTTCAAGCGGTTTAAAGGAGTAAATTACATGATCCACTTTTCGGTTTAAATTATTAACATGAGTGTCCCACAAAAAAACAGAATTAAAAGTTACTCCCAGATTAGTGGCGGAGGAGGAGAAAGGTATAGGCATATTATTATACCGTAAAGTTGGATTGCCACAGTTATTGATTAATTTCTACATAGGACGACTACCAAGAATTAAAGCTTTTGACTTGATCGTGTTTACCGATAGACCAAAAGATTTGACCCACTCATAAGTCTTATCAATTAAAATATCTATATGATAGCAAACAAGCAGATGGCTTGCCTGATGGAAAGAGATAACTATCGTCTAAAGACACCAAATATGTTAATAGTACAGTGCTATCCTTGTGGCGGGGTCTTAATGCCGCATATATATGTTTACCGGGTACCTAACTCTCCAAACCGGAACATGACTATGACAAGCACTACCTAATATCCAAGATAGTAGTGGCTCGTACAGCCGTATGGCTAATCTTTAGCCCCTTGTAAATCACCTGGCAGCAAGTCTAATCTAAAAAGGTGGCATGAACCAACATGGTAGAAATAATGATTTAATGATTTTTAATTTAATATGTTTGATGAGATTTTGACAAGAATCGATGACGATTTTCCAACTTTAAAACATAAGAATTATTGGGTGAATATCTGAAATCCTGAATCTAATTTTCACTAAATTTTATACACATATACACTAATTCCTATATTAAGGAACCAAATGGGAAGTATACCCTCCCAAATAAGAAAATTCTAAATCTGTTCATAAATAATCGAGTTCTGCGGTAATAAACATAAAAATAGCTGAATTAAAAATCTCTTTTTGTTTGGGGAGTCATTTGAAAACAAACAATCCGGGGAAATTTGTATAATTAACTCTTAAATAAATTAATGCAGGTTATGTTTGCATGAAATGTGTTAAATTAATGCGGAAAATACTGCAAGTACTAAATGCATTTACTAATTAAAAATACCGCCCGTTTTAATTACAAACTGGCTCATCAAATCACTATTCTGCAGTGCACTTCATACGTTGTACGAATGCCTATTATATGTAGCGAGTGGAGTATAAAACTAAATCATACGTATGTTTTTGTTCCACTGAACATTTTGCTCGGCATTCATATTAAAACAATAGCGTAAGTACACCAGCGTGTATTTCCAGTTTCACTTGCCTGTTATTCAATGTTATTGAGGAAATCGGTATACAGCCCAACAAAAATATTAACTAAACCAAAATTGTTTAAATAATTTAATCTGTATTGTAGCGACACTTAGCAATTAAATAAGCTCAACACGAATAGTGCATGAGAGAACACAATGTAGTTCAAATAGGCGGGGCTACGCCCTTGTCTTAAATATTAAGAACTGCATTTACTCATTAAAATTACGTAATAAATTTGTAATACATTAGTATATTTTCCACACTTTGCTCAATATTATTAAAACAATTATTCAAATAAACTTATTTTATTAATTCTCATTATGAAATATATTACCTTAAATTACTTATAGTCTGGTTAATAAGTACTGTTTAGGTCAAACATTTTTCTAATTTTCTAAAAATTGTCATTTAGGAGTCATTCGATTCGATAGCACGTAGA